>JARQOC010000003.1:879455102-879893926 GCA_033576535.1 Allobates femoralis | reverse complement strand
CCCGCATAGCATCACGACCTCCGCAACATATACACGGCCCCCGCATGAGCACACAACCCCACCGCACATTATACAACAAGGACCCCGCAGAGCATCACACCCCCCCTACATGTATACACGGACCCGGACACCCCGCTAGACATTCACACCTCCCCCCGCAAGCATATACACAGACCCCGCATGTAACTCAGCCCCCCCCGCTACATGTATACACAGGACCCGCAGAGCACACAACATCACCCCCGCCTACATGTATACACAGGACCCCGCAGAGCATCACCCCCCGCTACGATACATACAGCAGGACCACCGCAGACATTCACACACACAGCCCCGCACATGTTACACAGGCCCCTTCCGCAGAGCATCACCACACCCCCCCCTACATGTATACACAGGGCCCGCAAGCACATCACACCCCCCTCCGCTACATGTATACCACAGGACCCCCCCGCAGAGCATCACGCCCCCCGCTACATGTATACACAGACCCCGCAGAGCATCACACCCCCCCCGCTACATGTATACACAGGCCCCGCAGAGCATCACACACCCCCCGTACATATACACAGGACCCCGCAGAGCATCCACACCCCGCTACATGTATACACAGGACCCCGCAGATCCACCCACCTAACCCCCCGCTAACTCACCCACAGGCCCCGCAGAGCATCACACCACCCCCCGCTACATGTATACACAAGGACCCCGCAGAGATCACCACCCCCGCTACATGTATACACAGGGCCCGCCACCCGTACATATACACCCCCCCGCCACACATGTAACACAGGACCCGCAGAGCATCACCACCCCCCCGCCTACATGTATACACAGGGCCCGCAGAGCATCACACACCCCCGCTACACTAATACACAGCGACACCCGCAGAGCATCACACCCGCCTAAACACAGACCCCGCAGAGATCACACCCCCGCTACATGTAACCAGGCCCCCAGAGCATCACACCCCCGCACATGAGAACACTGACCCCCCAGCATACACCCCCCCCTACATGTATACACAGGACCCCGCAGAGCATCACCCCCCCTACATATAACCCAGGATACCCCGCAGAGCATCACACCTCCCCCCCTACATGTATACACAGGCCCGCAAGCATCACACCTCCCCCGCTACATGTATACACAGGACCCCGCAGAGCATCACCCCCGCTACATGTATACACAGGACCCCGCAGAGCATCACACCCCCCCCCGCAATAATAGCGCAGGACCCCCCCGGCATCACTATCACGACCCCGCAGCACAAGTATACACAGGACCCGCAGAGCATCACAACCCCCGCTACATGTATACACAGCCCCGCAGAGCACACCCCCCCGCTACATGTATACACAGGACCCCGCAGAGCATCAAACCCCCCCCTACATGTATACACAGGACCCCAGAGCATCACCTCCCCCGCACATTAACACAGGGCCCCCAGAGCACACCCCCCTACATGTATACACAGACCCGCAGAGCATCACACCCCGCTACATGTATACACAGGCCCGCAGAGCATCACCTCCCCCCTACATGTATACACAGGACCCCGAGATCTCACACCCCCGCACATGTAACCAGGACCCCGCAGAGCACACACCCCCCCGCTACAATGTACACAGGACCCGCAGAGCATCACACCCCCTACATAAACACGGACCCCGCAGAGCATCAACCCCCTACATGTTACACAGGACCCGCAGAGCATCACACCCCCCCTACATGTATAACAGACCCCGCAGAGCATCACACATCACGACCCGCGGCACCCCCCTACAGTATCACAGCCAGAGATCACCCCCGCTCATTATACCAGGCCGCGCACACACCCCCATCACGCCGCACACACCCGATATACCAGCCGAGCACACCCCACATTACACAGCCGAACACACCCGCATGTACAGGACCCGAGATCACCCCCCTATTACAAGACCAGGATACCCTTATCAAGCCGAACATACCCCTCTTATACAGCGCAAGACCATCCCTACTTACAAGGCCCAAGATCCACCCTATTAACACAGCCCGCATACCCCGTACTTTAACGCGGATCACCCGCACATTATCCAGCCCGGCACAACCCTACATGTAACGGACCGCGAGTCACCTAATATAAGGCAGACATAAGTATACAGGCGAGATCACACTACATATAAGCCGAGCACCCGACATATAAGCGAGCTCAACCCCCCTACGTATAACGCCGGATCAACTCCCCTACATGTATACACAGGACCCCGCAGAGCATCACACCCCCCCCCTGTACATATTATACAAACTCCTGGAGTCAAACCTCGTACATGATTATGTACCTGAATCCACGGGAGCAAGCGCTCTGTACAATGATACCTAGACCGAGGATAACCCCGCTCATGTATCAAGGACCCCGCAAGATCCACCCCCCTATTAACAACAGGGAGCGCAGGCATCACAACCTCCCAGCTACATGTATAACAGGCCGCAGAGCTCTTCACAGACCCCACTACATGTATACACAGGACCGCAGGCATCAACTCCCGCTACAATGTATCACAGGACCCGCAGAGCTATCACACCCCGAACGTACATATGTATACCTAGGCCGGCAGGAGCATCACACACTGTACATGTATACACAGTGCCCGCATAGAGCATCACAGACCCCCGTACATGTATAACAGGCTCTGAGCGAGACTCACGACAACCTCCAGTACATGTATACACGGACTGCGCAGAGCAACCCACCAGCTCATTATACACAGATCCCCTGCAGAGCATCAAACCCCGCTACATGTATACACAGGACCCCGCAGAGTAGCCTACACACCCCGTATAACTGTGTGATCACAGGACCCGCAAGATCACACCGTACATGTTATACACAGGCCCTGCAGAGTATCCCTAACCCTTGTATACACGGGCTGTAGCAGCACACACCCCCGCTACATGTATACACAGGACCCCGCAGAGCATCACCACCCCCCGCTACATGTATACACAGGGCCCCGCAGAGCATCACACCCCCCGCTACATGTATACACAGGACCCGCAGAGCATCACACCCCCCGCTACATGTATACACAGGACCCTGCAGAGCATCACACACCCCCCGCTACATGTATACACAGGACCCCGCAGAGCACATCACACCCCCGCTACATTATACACAGGACCCCGCAGAGCATCACACCCCCGCTACATGTATACACAGGCCCTGCAGAGCATCACACCCCCGCTACATGTATACACAGGACCCTGCAGAGCATCACACCTCCCCCCGCCTACATGTATACACAGGACCCCGCAGAGCATCACACCCCCGCTACATATATACACAGGGCCCCGCAGAGCCCTCACACCACCCCGCTACATGTATACACAGGACCCCGCAGAGCACACCCCCCCGCTACATGTATACACAGGACCCCGCAGAGCATACACCCCCGCTACATGTATACACAGGACCCCGCAGAGCATCACACCTCCCCCCGCTACATTATACACAGGACCCGCAGAGCATCACACTCCCCCGCTACATATATACACAGGACCCCGCAGAGCATCACACCCCCCGCTACATGTATACACAGGACCCCGCAGAGCATCACACTCCCCCCGCTACATGTATACACAGGACCCGCAGAGCATCACACCTCCCCCCCTACATGTATACACAGGACCCCAGAGCATCACACCTCCCCCGCTACATATATACACAGGCCCCGCAGAGCATCCACCCCCCGCTACATGTATACACAGGACCCCGCAGAGCTCATCACACCCCCGCTACATGTATACACAGGCCCCGCAGAGCATCACACTCCCCGCTACATGTATACACAGGACCCCGCAGAGCATCACACCTCCCCCCGCTACATGTATACACAGGGCCCGCAGAGCATCACACCTCCCCGCTACATGTATACACAGGACCCCGCAGAGCATCACACCCACCTACATGTATACACAGGGCCCGCAGAGCATCAACCCCGCTACATGTATACACAGGGTCCCGCAGAGCATCACACCCCCTACATGTATACACAGGCCCCGCAGAGCATCACACCCCCCGCTACATGTTATACACAGACCCCGCAGAGCACACACCCCCCGCTACCTGTATATCTCATGTACCTTCCGCATGGAGTCAGAGACTGCTCTGTACAATGTATCTCTATGTACCTGAATCACAACTCCTGCGGCTCAGTATGATACACGGAGTCAGGCTGCTCTGTACAATGGATCTCTATTCACCTGTATAATCAGACTGTGGATCAGGGCTGCTCTGTACAATGTAAACTCTATTACCTGTATAATCTGGCTGTGGAGCAGAGGCGCTCTGTACAATGGGATCTCTATTACCCTGTATAATCTGCTGTGGAAGTCAGAGACTGCGTCTTACAATGATCTCTATGTACCTGTATAACTGCCTGTGGAGTCAGAGCTGCTCTGTATATGTATCCTCTATGTACCTGTATAATCTGGCTGTGGAGTCCCGAGGAGCTCTGTACAATGTATCTTTAGTATCTGTATCAATGTCCTTGGAGTTAGACGGCTGCTCTCTACATGTTCCCCTATGTACTGTATAAATCTGGCTGTGGAGTCAGAGACTGCTCTGTACAATGTATCTCTATGTACCTGTATAATCTGGCTGTGGAGTCAGAGGATGCTCTGTACAATGTATCTCTATGTACCTGTATAATCTGGCTGTGGAGTCAGAGACTGCTCTGTACAATGTATCTCTATGTACCTGTATAACCTGCCTGTGGAGTCAGAGGCTGCTCTGTACAATGTATCTCTATGTACCTGTATAATCTGCCTGTGGAGTCAGAGACTGCTCTGTACAATGTATCTCTATGTACCTGTATAATCTGCCTGTGGAGTCAGAGGCTGCTCTGTACAATGTATCTCTATATACCTGTATAATCTGGCTGTGGAGTCAGAGGCTGCTCTGTACAATGTATCTCTATATACCTGTATAATCTGCCTGTGGAGTCAGAGGCTGCTCTGTACAATGTATCTCTATGTACTTGTATAGTCTGCCTGTGGAGTCAGAGGCTGCTCTGTATAATGTATCTCTATGTACCTGTATAATCAGACTGTGGAGTCAGAGGCTGCTCTGTACAATGTATCTCTATGTACCTGTATAATCAGACTGTGGAGTCAGAGGCTGCTCTGTACAATGTATCTCTATGTACCTGTATAATCTGCCTGTGGAGTCAGAGACTGCTCTGTACAATGTATCTCTATGTACCTGTATAATCTGCCTGTGGAGTCAGAGACTGCTCTGTACAATGTATCTCTATGTACCTGTATAATCTGCCTGTGGAGTCAGAGACTGCTCTGTACAATGTATCTCTATGTACCTGTATAATCTACCAGTGGAGTCAGAGGGTGCTCTGTACAATGTATCTATATGTACCTGTATAATCTGCCTGTGGAGTCAGAGGCTGCTCTGTACAATGTATCTCTATGTACTTGTATAGTCTGCCTGTGGAGTCAGAGGCTGCTCTGTATAATGTATCTCTATGTACCTGTATAATCTGCCTGTGGAGTCAGAGACTGCTCTGTACAATGTATCTCTATGTACCTGTATAATCTGCCTGTGGAGTCAGAGACTGCTCTGTACAATGTATCTCTATGTACCTGTATAATCAGACTGTGGAGTCAGAGGCTGCTCTGTACAATGTATCTCTATGTACCTGTATAATCTGCCTGTGGAGTCAGAGGCTGCTCTGTACAATGTATCTCTATGTACCTGTATAATCTGCCTGTGGAGACTGCACCTGCCCTGCAGATCAAATACACATAATTCTCCAATCAGTCGCCATGCTAGTCACCACACGACAAGTAGAAGCAGAATAGTCAAACGCTCAGGTACCAGGAGAGCACGTGACGACAGGGGATAAACACTCTGAGGTCAGTTACCTGGAGAGGAGCGGATCAGAACACAGGGACAAGACACAAGAATGCTCAAACACGATCAACTCCCAGAGCACAGATACAAGAGACCAACTTAGCACCTCAGAGCTGAAACTAAAACTGGCAGTGCTCCGGGAAAACAACACAGCTAAATGACAAATACAGGAGACAAGGTGCAGCTGCAGCATCTCAGCACAAGAGAAGAGATTGGGGGACTGAGCTGTCAATAAAGGCCCAGTAAAGGCCACGTCACACGCTTCAATGTCAATCACGATATCGCCTGAAGTCACGTGATCGAGATCGCTAGAACGATTTATTGATATCCTTTGTGTCACAAGCAGAGATCTCGTTAACGATGTTAAATTTGGCAACGCCAGTGATCGGGCGCACGACTCAGCGATCAATACCATGTAGTGTCAGGAACAGGCAGAGAATGAGTCGGTGAGAGGAGTCACAGCGCGGTGGATGCAGCAGATCACAAAGCTTCAACCAAACAATCAAATCCCAGCTCCAGATAGGATGACTCAGCTGTCAATCACCAGCCCAGCACATCCCAGCTCCAGATAGGATGACTCAGCTGTCAATCACCAGCCCAGCACATCCCAGCTCCAGATAGGATGACTGAGCTGTCAATCACCAGCCCAGCACATCCCAGCTCCAGATAGGATGACTCAGCTGTCAATCACCAGCCCAGCACATCCCAGCTCCAGATAGGATGACTCAGCTGTCAATCACCAGCCCAGCACATCCCAGCTCCAGATAGGATGACTCAGCTGTCAATCACCAGACCAGCACATCCCAGCTCCAGATAGGATGACTCATCTGTCAATCACCAGCCCAGCACATCCCAGCTCCAGATAGGATGACTCAGCTGTCAATCACCAGCCCAGCACATCCCAGCTCCAGATAGGATGACTCAGCTGTCAATCACCAGCCCAGCACATCCCAGCTCCAGATAGGATGACTCATCTGTCAATCACCAGCCCAGCACATCCCAGCTCCAGATAGGATGACTCAGCTGTCAATCACCAGCCCAGCACATCCCAGCTCCAGATAGGATGACTCAGCTGTCAATCACCAGCCCAGCACATCCCAGCTCCAGATAGGATGACTGAGCTGTCAATCACCAGCCCAGCACATCCCAGCTCCAGATAGGATGACTCAGCTGTCAATCACCAGCCCAGCACATCCCAGCTCCAGATAGGATGACTGAGCTGTCGATCACCAGCCTGGCACATCCCAGCTCCAGATAGGATGACTGAGCTGTCAATCTCAGCACATCCCAGCTCCAGATAGGATGATTGAGCTGTCAATCACAGCACATCCCAGCTCCAGATAGGATGACTCAGCTGTCAATCACAGCACATCCCAGCTCCAGATAGGATGATTGAGCTGTCAATCACAGCACATCCCAGCTCCAGATAGGATGACTCAGCTGTCAATCACAGCACATCCCAGCTCCAGATAGGATGATTGAGCTGTCAATCACAGCACATCCCAGCTCCAGATAGGATGACTCAGCTGTCAATCACCAGCCCAGTACACCCTGAATGCAGAGTGGAGGAATCGTGACTCCATCCTTGTCAGTGCAGGCTGTGGCTCAGGAGTTTAGCTGCTGTCTGCAATCATACAGGTTGTGGGCTTGATTCCCAGGGAGAATTACTACAAAAGAGCTGGTGGCTCCACCTATGAGGAAAATGTACAGAGCTACTAAACCCACCCCTGAGGAGGAGGAGCTAATGAACCCACCCCTGAGGAGGAGGAGTTACTGAACCAACCCACCCCTGAGGAAGAGGAGCTAATGAACCCACCCCTGAGGAGGAGCTAATGAACCCACCCCTGAGGAGGAAGAGTTACTAAACCAACCCACCCCTGAGGAGGAGGAGTTACTAAACCAACCCACCCCTGAGGAGGAGCTAATGAACCCACCCCTGAGGAGGAAGAGTTACTAAACCAACCCACCCCTGAGGAGGAGCTAATGAACCCACCCCTGAGGAGGAAGAGTTACTAAACCAACCCACCCCTGAGGAGGAGCTAATGAACCCACCCCTGAGGAGGAAGAGTTACTAAACCAACCCACCCCTGAGGAAGAGGAGCTAATGAACCCACCCCTGAGAAGGAGGAGCTAATGAACCCACCCCTGAGGAGGAGGAGCTAATGAACCCACCCCTGAGGAGGAGTTACTAAACCCACCCACCCCTGAGGAGAAGGAACTACAGAGCAATGAAGACACAGAGGCAAGATGTCATACAAGAGAGTGAGTGGAAGACAGAACCGAGCTCCAACCTGCCCCGGACCCCAAATGTGCTGTCACATGAGTACAGTCCCACTGAATGTGGGGTGGGGGGGAGCTATGACTGAACTATGGTAAAGAGACTGCGGATTTCTCTCCTTTCTTCTCTCTCCCCTCTTTTCTTACCTCCCAGTTCATCCCTTCTTTCACTTTGTCTGGATGAGCTGATACAACATCAGAACTCATCCCCCCCCCATCCCCTCCCCCCCCCCCACTCCCGTGTCTTTCTTCACCACCCTCCACAATACCCAAAATTCCACAATCTCAGGACTGAAGATCTCCGTCTGGAGCTGATGTTATCCCCCTAGTTCTGAGCTGATGCCCCCCCCCCCAGTCCAGAGCTGATGTCCCCCCAGTCCAGAGCTGATGTTACCCCCCTAGTTCTGAGCTGATGTTATCCCCCCAGTCCAGAGCTGATGTCCCCCCAGTCCAGAGCTGATGTTACCCCCCTAGTTCTGAGCTGATGTCCCCCCCCCCCCCCCAGTCCAGAGCTGATGTCCCCCCCAGTCCAGGGCTGATGTTACCCCCCTAGTTCTGAGCTGATGTCCCCCCCCCCCCAGTCCAGAGCTGATGTCCCCCCAGTCCAGAGCTGATGTTACCCCCCTAGTTCTGAGCTGATGTCCCCCCCCCCCCCAGTCCAGAGCTGATGTCCCCCCCAGTCCAGGGCTGATGTTACCCCCCTAGTTCTGAGCTGATGTCCCCCCCCCCCCAGTCCAGAGCTGATGTCCCCCCAGTCCAGGGCTGATGTTACCCCCCCTAGTTCTGAGCTGATGTCCCCCCCCCCCCCCAGTCCAGAGCTGATGTCCCCCCCAGTCCAGGGCTGATGTTACCCCCCTAGTTCTGAGCTGATGTCCCCCCCCCCCCCAGTCCAGAGCTGATGTCCCCCCCAGTCCAGGGCTGATGTTACCCCCCTAGTTCTGAGCTGATGTCCCCCCTTCCCCAGTCCAGAGCTGATGTCCCCCCAGTCCAGAGCTGATTTTACCCCCCTAGTTCTGAGCTGATGTCCCCCCCCCCCCCCCCAGTCCAGAGCTGATGTCCCCCCAGTCCAGAGCTGATGTTACCCCCCTAGTTCTGAGCTGATGCCCCCCCCCAGTCCAGAGCTGATGTTACCCCCCTAGTTCTGTGCTGATCTCCCCCCAGTCCAGAGCTGATGTTACCCCCCTAGTTCTGAGCTGATGCCCCCCCCCCCAGTCCAGGGCTGATGTTACCCCCCTAGTTCTGAGCTGATGCCCCCCCCCCCAGTCCAGAGCTGATGTCCCCCCAGTCCAGAGCTGATGTTACCCCCCTAGTTCTGAGCTGATGTCCCCCCCCCAGTCCAGAGCTGATGTTACCCCCCCTAGTTCTGTGCTGATCTCCCCCCAGTCCAGAGCTGATGTTACCCCCCTAGTTCTGAGCTGATGCCCCCCCCCCCCCCCCAAGTCCAGAGCTGATGTCCCCCCAGTCCAGGGCTGATGTTACCCCTCCTAGTTCTGAGCTGATGTCCCCCCCCCCCCCAGTCCAGAGCTGATGTCCCCCCCAGTCCAGGGCTGATGTTACCCCCCTAGTTCTGAGCTGATGTCCCCCCTTCCCCAGTCCAGAGCTGATGTCCCCCCAGTCCAGAGCTGATGTTACCCCCCTAGTTCTGAGCTGATGTCCCCCCCCCCCCAGTCCAGAGCTGATGTCCCCCCAGTCCAGAGCTGATGTTACCCCCCTAGTTCTGTGCTGATGTCCCCCCCCCAGTCCAGAGCTGATGTTACCCCCCTAGTTCTGAGCTGATGCCCCCCCCCCCCCCCAGTCCAGAGCTGATGTCCCCCCAGTCCAGGGCTGATGTTACCCCCCCTAGTTCTGAGCTGATGTCCCCCCCCCCCCCAGTCCAGAGCTGATGTCCCCCCCAGTCCAGGGCTGATGTTACCCCCCTAGTTCTGAGCTGATGTCCCCCCTTCCCCAGTCCAGAGCTGATGTCCCCCCAGTCCAGAGCTGATGTTACCCCCTAGTTCTGTGCTGATGTCCCCCCCCCCCCCAGTCCAGAGCTGATGTTACCCCCCTAGTTCTGAGCTGATGTCCCCCCCCCCCCCCCAGTCCAGAGCTGATGTCCCCCCCAGTCCAGGGCTGATGTTACCCCCCTAGTTCTGAGCTGATGTCCCCCCCCCCCCCCAGTCCAGAGCTGATGTCCCCCCAGTCCAGAGCTGATGTTACCCCCCTAGTTCTGTGCTGATGTCCCCCCCCCAGTCCAGAGCTGATGTTACCCCCCTAGTTCTGAGCTGATGTCCCCCCCAGTCCTGAGCTGATGTCCCCCCCCCCCCCCCAGTCGAGAGTTGATGTTATACCCCTAGTTCTGAGCTAATCTCCCCCCAAAATCCAGAGCTGATGTCCCCCCCAGTAGTGAGCTGATGTAACCCCCCAGTAGTGAGCTGATGTTACCCCCCAGTAGTGAGCTGATGTCCCCTCCCTCCCCCAGTCCTGAACTGATGTCCCCCCCTCCCCCAGTCCTGAGCTGATGTCCCCCCCCCTCCCCCAGTCCTGAACTGATGTCCCCCCCTCCCCCAGTCCTGAGCTGATGTCTGTCCCCCCGCCCAGTCGTAAGCAGGGTGGTCTATATTAAGCCTAGACAGTGCAGCTCCTGCTGGTGATTCAGGAGAGTCCACATCATCCAGTCTATGACTAAGGCACTGGGCCCCTGGATTTTTGGGGGTGTACATTATTTACAGTCTCTCTTATGGGGTGTACATTCTTTTCAGTCTCTCTTATGGGGTGTACATTATTGTCAGTGTCTCTTATGGGGTGTACATTCTTTTCAGTCTCTCTTATGGGGTGTACATTATTGTCAGTCTCTCTTATGGGGTGTACATTCTTTTCAGTCTCTCTTGAGTGCTCCATATTCTGAGCTGTCACTTTGGTTTTCGGGCCTCTCTCTTCCTTCTCTCAGACGTCTCTTGTTCATGTCTTTCTCTATGAGCTGCACATTCCAGACAGTCTCCTACCAGATGGCAACACTTTCCTATCCCTGGAGACCGCAGAGGGGGCCAGAGAGGCCGGAGAGTCGTGTGTCATACACAGTGCGTGTTCTCCAGAGCCCCACACATGTAGAGAGCACGCAACGTCCCCACTACATGAAACATAAGTGTGACTGTAGACCGTCAACTCATAAGACCCCCGGCCACAGCGTCATCTGACCAGACCCCCGACCACTGACCGTCCAACAAGACCCCCGACCACAGCACCGTCCAACAAGACCCCCGACCACAGCACCATCCCACCAGACCCCCGTCCACAGCACCGTCCCACCAGACCCCCGGCCACAGCACCGTCCAACAAGACCCCCGGCCACAGCACCGTCCAACAAGACCCCCGACCACAGCACCGTCCAACAAGACCCCCGGCCACAGCATCATCCGACCAGACCCCCGGCCACAGCATCATCCGACCAGACCCCCGGCCACAGCATCATCCCACCAGACCCCCGTCCACAGCACCATCCCACCAGACCCCGTCCACAGCATCATCCCACCAGACCCCCGTCCACAGCACCGTCCCACCAGACCCCCGGCCACAGCACCGTCCAACAAGACCCCCGGCCACAGCACCGTCCAACAAGACCCCCGACCACAGCACCGTCCAACAAGACCCCCGGCCACAGCATCATCCGACCAGACCCCCGGCCACAGCATCATCCGACCAGACCCCCGGCCACAGCAATCATCCCACCAGACCCCCGTCCACAGCACCATCCCACCAGACCCCCGTCCACAGCATCATCCCACCAGACCCCCGTCCACAGCACCATCCCACCAGACCCCCGTCCACAGCACCATCCCACCAGACCCCCGTCCACATTATCATCCCACCAGACCCCCGTCCACATTATCATCCCACCAGACCCCCGTCCACAGCACCATCCCACCAGACCCCCGACCACAGCACTATCCCACCAGACCCCCGTCCACAGCACCATCCCACCAGACCCCCGGCCACAGCACCATCCCACCAGACCCCCGGCCACAGCACCATCCCACCAGACCCCCGGCCACAGCACCATCCCACCAGACCCCCGTCCACAGCACTATCCACCAACCCCCAGACCCCCCAGACCCACAGCAACCATCCCACCAGACCCCCGTCCACAGCACTATCCCACCAGACCCCCGTCCACAGCACCATCCCACCAGACCCCCGTCCACAGCACCGTCCCACCAGACCCCCGTCCACAGCACCGTCCAACCAGACCCCCGTCCACAGCACCATCCCACCAGACCCCCGTCCACAGCACCGTCCAACCAGACCCCGTCCACAGCACCATCCCACCAGACCCCGTCCACAGCACCGTCCCACCAGACCCCCGTCCACAGCACCATCCCACCAGACCCCCGGCCACAGCACCATCCCACCAGACCCCCGTCCACAGCACCGTCCCACCAGACCCCCGACCACAGCACCATCCCACCAGACCCCCGTCCACAGCACTATCCCACCAGACCCCCGACCACAGCACCATCCCACCAGACCCCCGTCCACAGCACTATCCCACCAGACCCCCGGCCACAGCACCATCCCACCAGACCCCCGGCCACAGCACCATCCCACCAGACCCCCGTCCACAGCACTATCCCACCAGACCCCCGACCACAGCACCATCCCACCAGACCCCCGTCCACAGCACTATCCCACCAGACCCCCGGCCACAGCACCATCCCACCAGACCCCGGCCACAGCACCATCCCACCAGACCCCCGGCCACAGCACTATCCCACCAGACCCCCGTCCACAGCACCATCTGACAGGACTCCTGGCCACTGCTGGCTCCTATATTACAAGTCGAGGCTGGGGCTGTTGTTGAGGGGCCGTTATTGGGATTTTGGCCTGGATCCTCTCCCATAAAGGACATAACAGTCAATAGAAGATGCTGATCACAATGATGGACAGGGGGAGTGCGGGGGAGGGGACTGATCCAGATCAATAGTGGCTGTTTTATGTAAGGAGAGAGCCACATCCTCAGCACTTTATAGATCCATCCCAGGAGGCTCCAGCAGAGAGCTTAACCCTTACTGTGCCGGGGATCCTCAGGATCCACTCATCTGGAGAAGCTTAAGATGGAGAATGAATGAGAGCAACACAAGCCCTAGAAGGGGCAAGAAAGATCAGAGACCCCGAGCATCAACAGGAGAGGGGCAATGAATGGCACAGAGCCGAGCATCAACAGGAGAGGGCAAATGTATGGCACAGAGCCGGGCATCAACAGGAGAGGGGCAATGAATGGCACAGAGCCGAGCATCAACAGGAGAGGGGCAATGAATGGCACAGAGCCGAGCATCAACAGGAGAGGGGCAATGAATGGCACAGAGCCGAGCATCAACAGGAGAGGGGCAATGAATGGCACAGAGCCGAGCATCAACAGGAGAGGGCAAATGTATGGCACAGAGCCGGGCATCAACAGGAGAGGGGCAATGAATGGCACAGAGCCGAGCATCAACAGGAGAGGGGCAATGAATGGCACAGAGCCGGGCATCAACAGGAGAGGGGCAATGAATGGCACAGAGCCGGGCATCAAAGGAGAGGGGAAATGAAGGCACAAGAGCGCATAAGCAGAGGGGCAATGAATGGCACAGGACGAGCATCAACAGGAAGGGGCAATGAATGGCACAGAGCCGAACATCAACAGGAGAGGGGCAATGAATGCACAGAGCCGGATGCAACAAGGAGAGGGGCAATGAATGGCAACAGAGCCGGGCATCAACAGGAGGGGAATGAATGGCACGAGCCGAGCATAACAGGAGAGGGGAATGTATGGCACAGAAGCCGAGGCATCAACAGGAGAGGGGCAATGAATGGCACAGAGGCCGAGCATCAACAGAGAGGGGGCAAATGAATGGCAACAGAGCCGGCATCAACAGGAAGAAGAGGGGCAATGAATGGCACAGAGCGGGATCACAGACAGGGAGAGGGCAATGAATGGCACAGAGCACGAGATCAACAGGAGAGGGGCAAAGTGACAGATGGCACAGAGCCGAAGCAATCAACAGGAGAGGGGGCAATGAATGAGCACACAGGAGCAATAAACAGGAGAGGGGCCAATGAATGGCACAGAGCCGAGCATCACAGAGGAGGGGCAATGAATGGCACAGAGCGAGCATCAACAGGAGAGGGGCAATGAATGGACAGAGCCGGCATCAAAGAAGAGGGGCAATGAATGGCACAGAGCCGAGCATCAACAGGAGAGGGGCAATGAAGCACAGAGCGCGGCATCAACAGGAGAGGGCAATGAATGGCACAGAGCCGGCATCAACAGGAGAGGGCATCAAGAGCAAAGAAGCCGAGCACAACAGGAGAGGGGCAATGAATGGCACAAGCAGCCGAGCATCAAAGGAGAGGGAATGAATGGCACAGAGCGGACACAACAGGGAGAGGGGCAAGAAGGCACAGAGCGGCATAACAGAGGGGCAAGAAGGCAAGAGCCGGCATAAAGGAGAGGGCAAGAAGGCAAGAGCCGCATCACAGGAGAGGGGCAATGAATGGCACAGAGCCGGCATCAACAAGAGGGCAATGAATGGCACAGAGCTGCATCAACAGAGGGGCAAGAAGGCACAGAGCGACAAACAGGAGAGGGGCAATGAATGGCACAGAGCGACATCAACAGGAGAGGGGCAATGAATGGCACAGGCCGGCATCAACAGGAGAGGGGCAATGAAGGCACAGAGGAAATCAACAGAGAGAGGGCAATGAATGGCACAGACGGCATCAACAGGAGAGGGCAATGAATGGCACAGAGCCGGCATCAACGAGAGGGGCAGATGGCACAAGCAACAGGGGGCAATGAATGGCACAGAGCGAGCATCAAAGGAGAGGGGCAATGAATGGCACAGAGCCGAGCATCAACAGGAGAGGGCAATGAATGGCACAGAGCAGGCTACACAGGAGAGGGGCAATGAATGGCACAGAGCGACATCAACAGGGAGGGCAATGAATGGCACAGAGCGAGCCAAAGGAAGGGGCAATGAAGGCACAGAGCCGGGCATCAACAGGAGAGGGGCAATGAATGGCACAGCGAGCATCAACAGGAGAGGGGCAAGAATGGCACACAAGGCGAGCAACAAGAGGGGCAATGAATGGCACAGAGCCGGCATCAACAGGAGAGGGGCAATGAATGGCACAGAGCGCTCCAAGGGATGATGCACAGGAAGAGGGGCAATGAAGGCACAGAGCGGCATAAAGGAGAGGGCATGAATGGCACAGAGCGGATACAGGGAGGGCAATGAATGGCAAGAGCGAGCATCAACAGGAGAGGGGCAATGAATGGCACAGAGCCAGCATCAACAGGAGAGGGGCAATGAATGGCACAGAGCCATCAACAGGAGAGGGGCAATGAATGGCACAGAGCCGGCATCAACAGGAGAGGGGCAATGAATGGCACAAGCCGGCATCAACAGGAGAGGGGCAATGAATGGCACAGAGCCGAGCATCAACAGGAGAGGGGCAATGAATGGCACAGAGCCGGCATCAACAGGAGAGGGGCAATGAATGGCACAGAGCGAGCATCAACAGGAGAGGGGCAATGAATGGCACAGAGCCGGGCATCAACAGGAGAGGGCAATGAATGGCACAAGCCGAATCAACAGGAGAGGGCAATGAATGGCACAGAGCCGGCATCAACAGGAGAGGGGCAATGAAGGCACAGAGCCGAGCATCAACAGGAGAGGGGCAATGAATGGCACAAGCCGGCATCAACAGGAGAGGGGCAATGAATGGCACAGAGCCGGCATCAACAGGAGAGGGGCAATGAATGGCACAGAGCGGCATCAACAGGAGAGGGGCAATGAATGGCACAGAGCCGGCATCAACAGGAGAGGGGCAATGAATGGCACAGAGCCGAGCATCAACAGGAGAGGGGCAATGAATGGCACAAGCCGAGCATCAACAGGAGAGGGGCAATGAATGGCACAGAGCCGACATCAACAGAGAGGGGCAATGAATGGCAAGAGCCGGCATCAACAGAGAGGGGCAATGAATGGCACAGAGCCGAGCATCAACAGGAGAGGGCAATGAATGGCACAGAGCGGCATCAACAGGAGAGGGGCAATGAATGGCACAGAGCCAGCATCAACAGGAAGGGGCAATGATGGCACAGAGCCGACATCAACAGGAGAGGGGCAATGAATGGCACAGAGCCGACATCAACAGGAGAGGGGCAATGAAGGCACAGAGCCGGCATCAACAGAGAGGGCAATGATGGCACAAGCCGCATCACAGGAGAGGCAATGAGCCGGCATCAACAGGAGAGGGGCAATGAATGGCACAGAGCCGGGCATCAACAGGAGAGGGGCAATGAATGGCACAGAGCCGAGCATCAACAGGAGAGGGGCAATGAATGGCACAGAGCCCAGCATCAACAGGAGAGGGGCAATGAATGGCACAGAGCCGGGCATCAACAGGAGAGGGGCAATGAATGGCACAAGCCGGCATCAACAGGAGAGGGGCAATGAATGGCACAGAGCCGAGCATCAACAGGAGAGGGGCAATGAATGGCACAGAGCCGAGCATCAACAGGAGAGGGGCAATGAATGGCACAGACCGAGCATCAACAGGAGAGGGGCAATGAATGGCACAGAGCCGAGCATCAACAGGAGAGGGGCAATGAATGGCACAGAGCCGGCATCAACAGGAGAGGGGCAATGAATGGCACAGAGCCGAGCATCAACAGGAGAGGGGCAATGAATGGCACAGAGCCGGCATCAACAGGAGAGGGGCAATGAATGGCACAGAGCCGAGCATCAACAGGAGAGGGGCAATGAATGGCACAGAGCCGAGCATCAACAGGAGAGGGGCAATGATGGCACAGAGCCGAGCATCAACAGGAGAGGGGCAATGAATGGCACAGAGCCGAGCATCAACAGGAGAGGGCAATGAATGGCACAAGCCGAGCATCAACAGGAGAGGGGCAATGAATGGCACAGAGCCGAGCATCAACAGGAGAGGGGCAATGAATGGCACAGAGCCGAGCATCAACAGGAGAGGGCAATGAATGGCACAGAGCCGAGCATCAACAGGAGAGGGCAATGAATGGCACAGAGCCGAGCATCAACAGGAGAGGGGCAATGAATGGCACAGAGCGACATCAACAGGAGAGGGGCATGAATGGCACAGAGCCGAAGCATCAACAGGAGAGGGGCAATGAATGGCACAGAGCGGCATCAACAGGAGAGGGGCAATGAATGGCACAAAGCCGCATCAACAGGAGAGGGCAATGAATGGCACAGAGCGAGCATCAACAGGAGAGGGGCAATGAATGGCACAGAGCCGGGCATCAACAGGAGAGGGCAATGAATGGCACAGAGCCGAACATCAACAGGAGAGGGGCAATGAATGGCACAGAGCCGGAGCATCAACAGGAGAGGGGCAATGATGGCACAGAGCCGGGCATCAACAGGAGAGGGGCAATGAATGGCACAGAGCCGAGCATCAACAGGAGAGGGGCAATGAATGGCACAGAGCCGAGCATCAACAGGAGAGGGGCAATGAATGGCACAAGAGCCGAGCATCAACAGGAGAGGGGCAATGAATGGCACAGAGCCGAGCATCAACAGGAGAGGGGCAATGAATGGCACAGAGCCAGCATCAACAGGAGAGGGGCAATGAATGGCACAGAGCCGGCAACAATCAACATGGCAGAGGGAGCAAATGAATGGCACAGAAGCCGAGAGCATCAACAGGAGAGGGGCAATGAATGGCACAGAGCCGAGCATCAACAGGAGAGGGGCAATGAATGGCACAGAAGCCGAGCATCAACAGGAGAGGGGCAATGAATGGCACAGAGCCGAGCATCAACAGGAGAGGGGCAATGAATGGCACAAGCCGAACATCAACAGGAGAGGGGCAATGAATGGCACAGAAGCCGAGCATCAACAGGAGAGGGGCAATGAATGGCACAGAGCCGAAGCATCAACAGGAGAGGGGCAATGAATGGCACAGAGCGAGCATCAACAGGAGAGGGGCAATGAATGGCACAGAGCCGGGCATCAACAGGAGAGGGGCAATGAATGGCACAGAGCCGGGCATCAACAGGAGAGGGCAATGAATGGCACAGAGGAGCCGAACTCAACAGGAGAGGGGCAATGAATGGCACAAAGCCGAGCATCAACAGGAGAGGGGCAATGAATGGCACAGAGCCGAACATCAACAGGAGAGGGGCAATGAATGGCACAGAGCCGGGCATCAACAGGAGAGGGGCAATGAATGGCACAGAGCCGGGCATCAACAGGAGAGGGGCAATGAATGGCACAGAGCCGGGCATCAACAGGAGAGGGGCAATGAATGGCACAGAGCCGGGCATCAACAGGAGAGGGGCAATGAATGGCACAGAGCCGAGCATCAACAGGAGAGGGGCAATGAATGGCACAGAGCCGGGCATCAACAGGAGAGGGGCAATGAATGGCACAGAGCCGGGCATCAACAGGAGAGGGGCAATGAATGGCACAGAGCCGAGCATCAACAGGAGAGGGGCAATGAATGGCACAGAGCCGAGCATCAACAGGAGAGGGGCAATGAATGGCACAGAGCCGAGCATCAACAGGAGAGGGCAATGAATGGCACAGAGCCGAGCATCAACAGGAGAGGGGCAATGAATGGCACAGAGCCGGAGCATCAACAGGAGAGGGGCAATGAATGGCACAGAGCCGAGCATCAACAGGAGAGGGGCAATGAATGGCACAGAGCCGAGCATCAACAGGAGAGGGGCAATGAATGGCACAGAGCCGAGCATCAACAGGAGAGGGGCAATGAATGGCACAAGCCGAGCATCAACAGGAGAGGGGCAATGAATGGCACAGAGCCGAGCATCAACAGGAGAGGGGCAATGAATGGCACAGAGCCGAGCATCAACAGGAGGGGGCAATGAATGGCACAGAGCCGAGCATCAACAGGAGAGGGGCAATGAATGGCACAGAGCCGGGCATCAACAGGAGAGGGGCAATGAATGGCACAAAGCCGAACATCAACAGGAGAGGGGCAATGAATGGCACAGAGCCGGGCATCAACAGGAGAGGGGCAATGAATGGCACAGAGCCGGAACATCAACAGGAGAGGGCAATGAATAGGCACAAAGCCGGAACATCAACAGGAGAGGGGCAATGAATGGCACAGAGCCGAGCATCAACAGGAGAGGGGCAATGAATAAGGACACACAAAGGCCGAAACATCAACAGGAGAGGGGCAATGAATGGCACAGAGCCGAGCATCAACAGGAGAGGGGCAATGATGCACAGAGCAAGCATCAACAGGAGAGGGGCAATGAATATGCACAAAGCCGGCATCAACAGGAGAGGGCAATGAATGGCACAAAGCCGGCATCAACAGGAGAGGGGCAATGAATGGCACAGATCGGCACACAGGAAGGCAAGAATGCACAGACGAGCATCAACAGGAGAGGGGCAATGAATGGCACAAAGCGAGCATCAACAGGAGAGGGGCAATGAATGGCACAGAGCCGAGCATCAACAGGAGAGGGGCAATGAATGGCACAGAGCCGAGCATCAACAGGAGAAGGGGCAATGAATGGCACAGAGCCGGCATCAACAGGAGAGGGGCAATGAATGGCACAGAGCCGAGCATCAACAGGAGAGGGGCAATGAATGGCACAGAGCCGAGCATCAACAGGAGAGGGGCAATGAATGGCACAAAGCCGAGGCATCAACAGGAGAGGGGCAATGAATGGCACAGAGCCGGGCATCAACAGGAGAGGGGCAATGAATGGCACAGAGCCGAATCAACAGGAGAGGGCAATGAATGGCACAGAGCCGGGCATCAACAGGAGAGGGGCAATGAATGGCACAGAGCCGAACATCAACAGGAGAGGGGCAATGAATGGCACAGAGCCGAACATCAACAGGAGAGGGGCAATGAATGGCACAGAACCGAGCATCAACAGGAGAGGGGCAATGAATGGCACAGAACCGAGCATCAACAGGAGAGGGGCAATGAATGAGCACAAAGCCGAACATCAACAGGAGAGGGGCAATGAAAGGCACAGAGCGCAGCATCAACAGGAGAGGGGCAATGAATGGCACAGAGCCGGGCATCAACAGGAGGGGCAATGAATGGCACAGAACCGAGCATCAACAGGAGAGGGGCAATGAATAGCACAAAGCCGAACATCAACAGGAGAGGGGCAATGAATGGCACAGAACCGAGCATCAACAGGAGAGGGGCAATGAATGGCACAGAGCCGAGCATCAACAGGAGAGGGGCAATGAATAGCACAAAGCCGAACATCAACAGGAGAGGGGCAATGAATGGCACAGAGCGAGCATCAACAGGAGAGGGGCAATGAATGGCACAGAGCCGAACATCAACAGGAGAGGGGCAATGAATGGCACAGAGCCGAGCATCAACAGGAGAGGGGCAATGAATGGCACAGAGCCGGAGGCATCAACAGGAGAGGGGCAATGAATGGCACAGAGCCGAGCATCAACAGGAGAGGGGCAATGAATGGCACAGAACCGAGCATCAACAGGAGAGGGGCAATGAATAGCACAAAGCCGAACATCAACAGGAGAGGGGCAATGAATGGCACAGAGCGAGATCACAGGAGAGGGCAATGAATGGCACAGAGCCGGCATCAACAGGAGAGGGGCAATGAATGGCACAGAGCCGGCATCAACAGGAGAGGGGCAATGAATGGCACAGAGCGGGCATCAACAGGAGAGGGGCAATGAAAGGCACAGAGCGAGCATCAACAGGAGAGGGGCAATGAATGGCACAGAGCCGAACATCAACAGGAGAGGGGCAATGCAATGGCACAGAGCCGAGCATCAACAGAGAGGGGCAATGAATGAGCACAAGAGCCGAGGCATCAACAGGAGAGGGGCAATGAATGGCACAGAGCCGAGCATCAACAGGAGAGGGCAATGAATGGCACAAAGCCGGCATCAACAGGAGAGGGGCAATGAATGGCACAAGAGCCGGCATCAACAGGAGAGGGCAATGAATGCACAGAGCCAGCATCAACAGGAGAGGGCAATGAATAGCACAGAGCCGGACATCAACAGGAGAGGGGCAATGAATGGCACAGAGCCGGGCATCAACAGGAGAGGGGCAATGAATGGCACAAGCCGACATCAACAGGAGAGGGCAATGAATGGCACAAACCGAGCATCAACAGGAGAGGGGCAATGAATGGCACAGAGCCGGCATCAACAGGAGAGGGGCAATGCAATAGCACAGAGCCGACATCAACAGGAGAGGGGCAATGAATAGGCACAAAGCCGAACATCAACAGGAGAGGGGCAATGAATGGCACAGACCGAGCATCAACAGGAGAGGGGCAATGAATGGCACAAGCCGAGCATCAACAGGAGAGGGGCAATGAATGCACAGAGCCGAGCATCAACAGGAGAGGGGCAATGAATGCACAGAGCCGAGCATCAACAGGAGAGGGGCAATGAAGCACAAGCCGGACATCAACAGGAGAGGGCAATGAATGGCACAGAGCCGAGCATCAACAGGAGAGGGGCAATGAATAGCACAAAGCCGAACATCAACAGGAGAGGGGCAATGAATGGCACAGAACCGAGCATCAACAGGAGAGGGGCAATGAATGGCACAGAGCCGAGCATCAACAGGAGAGGGGCAATGAATGCACAAACCGAGCATCAACAGGAGAGGGGCAATGAATGGCACAGAACCGAGCATCAACAGGAGAGGGGCAATGAATGGCACAGAGCCGAGCATCAACAGGAGAGGGGCAATGAATGGCACAGAGACCGAGCATCAACAGGAGAGGGGCAATGAATGGCACAGAACCGAACATCAACAGGAGAGGGGCAATGAAAGCACAAAGCCGAACATCAACAGGAGAGGGGCAATGAATGGCACAGAACCGAGCATCAACAGGAGAGGGGCAATGAATGGCACAGAACCGAGCATCAACAGGAGAGGGGCAATGAATAGCACAAAGCCGAACATCAACAGGAGAGGGGCAATGAATGGCACAGAGCCGAGCATCAACAGGAGAGGGGCAATGAATGGCACAGAGCCGAGCATCAACAGGAGAGGGGCAATGAATGGCACAGAGCCGGGCATCAACAGGAGAGGGGCAATGAATGGCACAGAGCCGGGCATCAACAAGTAAAGGGGCAAGAAAGATGAGAGACCCGGGCATCAACAGGAGAGGGGCAATGAATGGCACAGAGCCGAACATCAACAGAACCTGGACTCCCTACATGTACAGACCATACACTGGTCGTAGACGTGAGGACGCTGGATCCCCGGACATGTACAGACTGTATCTGGCCCTATATATGAGGACGGGACATGTACAGACTGTATCTGGCCCTATATATGAGGACGGGGCATGTACACACTGTATCTGGCCCTATATATGAGGACGGGACATGTACAGACTGTATCTGGCCCTATATATGAGGACGGGACATGTACAGACTGTGACTGGCCCTATATATGAGGACGGGACATGTACAGACTGTATCTGGCCCTATATATGAGGACGGGACATGTACAGACTGTGACTGGCCCTATATGTGAGGACGGGACATGTACAGACTGTACCTGGCCCTATATATGAGGACGGGACATGTACAGACTGTACCTGGCCCTATATATGAGGACGGGACATGTACAGCCTGTGACTGGCCCTATATATGAGGACGGGACATGTACAGACTGTATCTGGCCCTATATATGAGGACGGGACATGTACAGACTGTATCTGGCCCTATATATGAGGACGGGACATGTACAGACTGTGACTGGCCCTATATATGAGGACGGGACATGTACAGACTGTATCTGGCCCTATATATGAGGACGGGACATGTACAGACTATCTGGCCCTATATATGAGGACGGGACATGTACAGACTGTATCTGGCCCTATATATGAGGACGGGACATGTACAGACTGTATATGGCCCTATATATGAGGACGGGGCATGTACAGCCTGTATCTGGCCCTATATATGAGGACGGGACATGTACAGCCTGTATCTGGCCCTATATATGAGGACGGGACATATACAGACTGTGACTGGCCCTATATATGAGGACGGGACATGTACAGACTGTATCTGGCCCTATATATGAGGACGGGACATGTACAGACTGTGACTGACCCTACATATGAGGACGGGACATGTACAGACTGTATCTGGCCCTACATATGAGGACGGGACATGTACAGACTGTATCTGGCCCTATATATGAGGACGGGACATGTACAGACTGTGACTGGCCCTATATATGAGGACGGGACATGTACAGACTGTATCTGGCCCTATATATGAGGACGGGACATGTACAGACTGTATCTGGCCCTATATATGAGGACGGGACATGTACAGACTGTATCTGGCCCTATATATGAGGACGGGACATGTACAGCCTGTGACTGGCCCTATATATGAGGACGGGACATGTACAGCCTGTATCTGGCCCTATATATGAGGACGGGACATGTACAGACTGTATCTGGCCCTATATATGAGGACGGGGCATGTACAGACTGTATCTGGCCCTATATATGAGGACGGACATGTACAGACTGTATCTGGCCCTATATATGAGGACGGGACATGTACAGCCTGTATCTGGCCCTATATATGAGGACGGGACATGTACAGACTGTGACTGGCCCTATATATGAGGACGGGGCATGTACAGACTGTATCTGGCCCTATATATGAGGACGGGACATGTACAGACTGTATCTGGTCCTATAATATGAGGACGGGACATGTACAGCCTGTATCTGGCCCTATATATGAGGACGGGACATGTACAGACTGTGACTGGCCCTATATATGAGGACGGGACATGTACAGACTGTATCTGGCCCTATATATGAGGACGGGACATGTACAGACTGTATCTGGCCCTATATATGAGGAGGGGACATGTACAGCCTGTATCTGGCCCTATATATGAGGACGGGACATGTACAGACTGTGACTGGCCCTATATATGAGGACGGGACATGTACAGACTGTGACTGGCCCTATATATGAGGACGGGACATGTACAGCCTGTATCTGGCCCTATATATGAGGACGGGACATGTACAGACTGTATCTGGCCCTACATATGAGGACGGGGCATGTACAGACTGTATCTGGCCCTATATATGAGGACGGGACATGTACAGACTGTATCTGGCCCTATATATGAGGACGGGACATGTACAGACTGTATCTGGCCCTATATATGAGGACGGGACATGTACAGACTGTATCTGGCCCTATATATGAGGACGGGACATGTACAGACTGTATCTGGCCCTATATATGAGGACGGGACATGTACAGACTGTATCTGGCCCTATATATGAGGACGGGGCATGTACAGACTGTATCTGGCCCTATATACGAGGACGGGACATGTACAGACTGTATCTGGCCCTATATACGAGGACGGGGCATGTACAGACTGTATCTGGCCCTATATACGAGGACGGGGCATGTACAGACTGTATCTGGCCCTATATATGAGGACGGGACATGTACAGACTGTATCTGGCCCTATATATGAGGACGGGACATGTACAGACTGTATCTGGCCCTATATATGAGGACGGGACATGTACAGCCTGTATCTGGCCCTATATATGAGGACGGGACATGTACAGACTGTATCTGGCCCTATATATGAGGACGGGACATGTACAGACTGTATCTGGCCCTATATATGAGGACGGGACATGTACAGCTGTATCTGGCCCTATATATGAGGACGGGCATGTACAGACTGTATCTGGCCCTATATATGAGGACGGGACATGTACAGACTGTATCTGGCCCTATATATGAGGACGGGCATGTACAGACTGTATGGCCCTATATATGAGGACGGGACATGTACAGACTGACTGGCCCTATATATGAGGACGGGGCATGTACAGCTGTACTGGCCCTATATATGAGGACGGGACATGTACAGACTGTATCTGGCCCTATATATGAGGACGGCATGTACACTGTATCTGGCCCTATATATGAGGACGGGATGTACAGACTGTATCTGGCCTATATATGAGGACGGGACATGTACAGCCTGTATCTGGCCCTATATATGAGGACGGGCATGTACAGCTGTATCTGGCCCTATATATGAGGACGGGACATGTACAGACTGTATCTGGCCCTATATATGAGGACGGGACATGTACAGCTGTATCTGGCCCTATATATGAGGACGGGACATGTACAGCTGTATCTGGCCCTATATATGAGGACGGGCATGTACAGCTGTATCTGGCCCTATATATGAGGACGGGCATGTACAGCCTGTATCTGGCCCTATATATGAGGACGGGCATGTACAGACTGTATCTGGCCCTATATATGAGGACGGGACATGTACAGACTGTATCTGGCCCTATATATGAGGACGGGACATGTACAGCTGTATCTGGCCCTATATATGAGGACGGGCATGTACAGACTGTATCTGGCCCTATATATGAGGACGGGACATGTACAGCTGTATCTGGCCCTATATATGAGGACGGGCATGTACAGCTGTATCTGGCCCTATATATGAGGACGGGACATGTACAGCTGTACTGGCCCTATATATGAGGACGGGCATGTACAGACTGTACTGGCCCTATATATGAGGACGGGACATGTACAGACTGTACTGGCCCTATATATGAGGACGGGCATGTACAGACTGTATCTGGCCCATATATATGAGGACGGGCATGTACAGCTGTATCTGGCCCTATATATGAGGACGGGACATGTACAGCTGTACTGGCCCTATATATGAGGACGGGGCATGTACAGACTGTACTGGCCCTATATATGAGGACGGGCATGTACAGCCTGTATCTGGCCCTATATATGAGGACGGGCTGAGGACGGGACATGTACAGACTGTATCTGGCCTATATATGAGGACGGGACATGTACAGACTGTATCTGGCCCATATATATGAGGAAAGGGACATGTACAGACTGTATCTGGCCCTATATATAGGAGGGACGTCGACGAGGGGACAAAGTACGACTGTATTGGCCCTATATATGAGGACGGGACATGTACAGACTGTATGGTATTTCCAGTCAGCTGTCCCCATATATGAGGACGGGGCATGTACAGACTGTAATTCCCCAGGCCATATATTGAGACCGCGACAAGTACAGAAGTCTCCCTATATAGGACGGACATGTACAGATGATGGCCTAAATATGAGGAACAGGCTGGAAGGTGTGAGCTGGCTAATAAGGGGCTGTGCCTATTCCTTTAATGAGGACATACAATGCTTTCAAGACCCTTGGAATTTTCTGCTCAATCATGACTGAAGTGACAATGGCGGCCTCTATATGCCGGGTGTGACTCTGGCCTATATATGAGGACGGGACTACAAATATCTCCATAACGACATCAGCTTATTGGCCCTAATAAGTGAACATACAGCCTGACGGGCATGAGAGGAGGGACTAAGCTGTATCTGGCCAAACATGACTTATTGGCTATGAGACGGACATTGTACAGACTGAGGATATGGGCACGGCAGTAAACATGACCTATATAGAGGTGGGACATGTCAGGACTGTATCTGACCATATATGAGGCTATGGTCAGACTATCTGGGGCCTATAATAGACAGGACATTACAGACTGTACTGGCTATATTGGAGACCGGGACATGTACATGT
Source organism: Allobates femoralis (assembly GCA_033576535.1). NCBI lineage: Eukaryota > Metazoa > Chordata > Amphibia > Anura > Aromobatidae > Allobates > Allobates femoralis. The sequence continues at coordinate 879,867,079 of JARQOC010000003.1, read as the reverse complement.
ACTGGTGGCCAATATGAGGACGGGCATAAGTGATTGGCCTTGAACGGGTACAACTGTATCTGGCCTAAGGGGGTGTCAACTGTGACATAATAGGAGGAAAACTCGACTAACCGTATAGAGGGAGACCTTTTGGCCATTGGGGGCCAGTAAGTGTATCTGCCTATATATGAGGCGGACATGTAGCCTGTATTGGCCTACTTGAGGCAGGGTGACAGCGTAGGCCTTATATGAGGGGAAAGATTTCTGGCCCTATATTGGACGGGACATGTACAGACAGGCCCTATATAGGGCCCGGGGCATGTCCCTGATCTGGCCTAATTTGAGGGGGCATTAGATGTACTGGCCTATTAAGGGGGGAATTTCAGTGTTCCCCTATTTGGGACGGGACATGTAAGACTGTAGGGCCCTTATTGGGAGGGGCTGTAAGATCCCCCAATTAGGCATTTAAATTTTGGCCCTATATAAGACGGGACAGTACAGAGTATTGGCCTATAAAGGGGCCCTGTACCGTATGGCCCTTAATGGGGGCATGCCAATGTATTGGCTTAATGGCGGGACATTAAACCGTTCCCCTTAGGAGGCCGGGCGTCAGCCCGTATGGCTTTGGCGGGGCCTTCATACTTATTGGGTAACGTTGACTGGGCAGGTTTTTTAAAATTGAGGGGGGAAAAATTTTCGGCCTTAAAAAAACGGGAACTGCAACTTACGGCTATCGAGGAGGACGTACATGTATTGGCTTTTAAAAGGGAAAGTAACTTCCATAAGGGGGAAAGGGCTACCGGGATTCCCCTCCCGGACCTTAACTGTTTTCCCTTTTTGGGGCAGACATTACCCCTTAATTTGGGACGGCGTAAAATTATCTGTATGGGCGGAGACGTGACTGCCTTAATGAGGAAGGGGAAATTACAAGACATTTAAAATGGAGATTTTAAAAGTATGGCCAAATAGAGGAAGGATTAAAGGGTTCGGGCCCCCAAAATGAGGACGGGGGCCCGTAATGAAAGGCCAACCCAAAAGGAGGCCATAAGAGGGTTTGGGAATTGACCGGGTTAGATGGGGGCCTAATGAAAGGGGAATGACCAATGGTATATGGGAAAAGAATGTGGGGCTGGGTGCAAAATTGGGAAGGAAATAGCTGATTTGGCCCAAAAATGACGGGGATCTTTGGGCCATTAAAAGGGGAGTCAACGGAATTGGGGTTTTGGGCGGGCCTTCAGTGATGGCCCATATTAAAGGGCATAGGGTTACTGGGCCCTAGAGGGCGGATGTACGGATTGGCGGCAAGAGGGGTTCAACCCCTTTCTCCCAATATTGGGGGGGAAAAGCGTTTCGGGGCCCCCCGAGGCGGGCCCGCGGTTTTTTTAAAAAGGCGGGGATTACAACTGTCTTTCCCAAAAGGGGGGAATGTAAGGGGCTGGGCCCCATTTTGAGGCGGGAATTAACCCCCCCCGGCCCCCTTAAAGGCGGGGTTTAAATGTAGGCCCCTTATAAGGAGGGGGGGTTTTTCCCCTTTTTTTTGGGAAGAAGAAGCCCTTTGGGGGAAAAAACTTTTGCCTTAATGGGGGGAATTCAAATTTCCTTAAAAAAAGGGGGCTGTGCTTTTGGCCCCATTTGGGGGCCTTCCCCCATCTCCCATTTTTGAGGGGGGAACGAATTTTGGGGGCCCAAAGACGGCTGTCAGCGACCCCTTATTGGGCAAATTTTGAGATCCCTTTTAAGGGACGGGGCATGTAAAATTATTCCTATAAAAAATTACGTTTGGCCTTATATAGGGGGAAATTTTAAAATTTTCCCCCCATATAAGGACGGGGGGGCTTTCGGCCCCCCGGGGCCATTCAGCTGTTTTGGCCCTTTCCCCCCAGAGGCGGCCCCCTTTTAAAGAGGGGGCTGGACGTTTGGGATATTGAGGAGGGAAAAGTACAGGTTTTTCCCTTTTAAAAGGGACGGGGGACGTTTGGCCCCTTTTAAGGGACGAAGACTGTATCTGGCCCTAAAGAGGAGGGCTTTGGGGCGACGCCCTAATTTTTAAGGGAGACGACGACTGGCCCCTTTTAGGGGGCGACAACTGTATTTGGGCCCTTTTATGGGGGGCTTAACTGTTTGGCCCTTTAGGGGGGAAAAGGGTGTAAGGCCCCTTTTTGGGGGGGCCCAAAAGAGGCCCCTTTTAAAGGGGGCGGGCCCCAAACCTTTTTAAAGGGGGTGAAAAAGGGATTAAAGGGGGGGGGGGGAAAAAAAGGAAAAAAGGGGGGGACATTACTGGTTTTAAAAAGGGCAACCCAAAACCCTTTTTTTTGGGAAACCAAAAAAGCCCCTTTTTAAAGGGGGTCCCCGGTTTGGCCCCAATTAGGGGGGAAAAGCCCTTTTTTCCCTTAAATTTGGGGGGGGGGAAGGGGTTTTTGGTTTTAAGGGGGGGTTAAATTTCTCCCTTTTTTTAAGGGCCCAACCCCGATTACCCTTTTTTAAGGCGGGCTTACGCTGTTCTGGCCCTTATTCGGGGGAAAGAGGAGGGCCAGCTCCATCAGGCCACAGCAAAGCTGATTCACAAGAGACACCAGGCCGAAACATGACCATAAACTGAGGATATGGAGACACCAGGCCGAAACATGACCATAAACTGAGGATATGGAGACACCAGGCCAAACCATGACCATAAACTGAGGATATGGAGACATCAGGCCGAACCATGACCATAAACTGAGGATATGGAGACACCAGGCCGAACCATGACCATAAACTGAGGATATGGAGACACCAGGCCGAAACATGACCATAAACTGAGGATATGGAGACACCAGGCCGAAACATGACCATAAACTAAGGATATGGAGACACCAGGCCGAAACATGACCATAAACTGACGATATGGAGACACCAGACAGAACCATGACCATAAACTGAGGATATGGAGACACCAGGCCGAAACATGACCATAAACTGAGGATATGGAGACACCAGGCCAAACCATGATCATAAACTGAGGATATGGAGACACCAGGCCGAACCATGACCATAAACTGAGGATATGGAGACAACAAGTCGAACCACGACCATAAACTGAGGATATGGAGACAACAAGTCGAACCACGACCATAAACTGAGGATATGGAGACACCAGACAGAACCATGACCATAAACTGAGGATATGGAGACACCAGACAGAACCATGACCATAAACTGAGGATATGGAGACACCAGACAGAACCATGACCATAAACTGAGGATATGGAGACACCAGGCCGAAACATGACCATAAACTGAGGATATGGAGACACCAGACAGAACCATGACCATAAACTGAGGATATGGAGACACCAGACAGAACCATGACCATAAACTGAGGATATGGAGACACCAGACAGAACCATGACCATAAACTGAGGATATGGAGACACTCTCATGATTTCCTTCTCCAGTGATTGCTCTTCGTATGATGTGTAGTCGTATCTTCTGCCATCCAGGGTATTGATAACCTCCTTCTACTCCACATCTCGAAGGCATATAGTGTCATAGTCTGCAGGCAGTGGGTGCAGTGTTACCAGCCACCCCTAGATGTCAACCGTCTTAGGTTTCCTAGTTGTTGGGGAGTCTTGTCTTTAGGGGGACAGGACTGAGGGAGGTAACATTGAAGCCTGCCCACAGTGAGGGGCAAAGAGAAAGTGAAAGTGAAAGAAGGAGAATGTGGGTAGAAGAGCTGGAGGGGACCGGGTCCAAGCTGCAGTGCAAGGTGAGGGGGGCTAAGAGAGGTACAAGTGGGCAATGCCGCACCCAGGCCGAGAGCCACAATCAAAGCCAACTGCGAAGACAGAGGACAGAGGTTCTGCTGTACGACTTTCCGGAGAGAGGGCCCCGTCCAGGCCGGGAGCCACATACCCCAACCAGCAATACAAGGCGCCCTAACCACAACGCCACACATTGACCCGCCAGCAATACAAGGCGCCCTAACCACAACGCCACACATTGACCCGCCAGCAATACAAGGCGCCCTAACCACAACGCCACACATTGACCCGCCAGCAATACAAGGTGCCCTAACCACAACGCCACACATTGACCCGCCAGCAATACAAGGCGCCCTAACCACAACGCCACACATTGACCCGCCAGCAATACAAGGTGCCCTAACCACAACGCCACACATTGACCCGCCAGCAATACAAGGCGCCCTAACCACAACGCCACACATTGACCCGCCAGCAATACAAGGCGCCCTAACCACAACGCCACACATTGACCCGCCAGCAATACAAGGCGCCCTAACCACAACGCCACAGATTGACCCGCCAGCAATACAAGGCGCCCTAACCACAACGCCACACATTGACCCGCCAGCAATACAAGGCGCCCTAACCACAACGCCACACATTGACCCGCCAGCAATAGAAGGCGCCCTAACCACAACGCCACACATTGACCCGCCAGCAATACAAGGCGCCCTAACCACAACGCCACACATTGACCCGCCAGCAATACAAGCGCCCTAACCACAACGCCACACATTGACCCGCCAGCAATACAAGGCGCCCTAACCACAACGCCACACATTGACCCGCCAGCAATACAAGGCGCCCTAACCACAACGCCACACATTGACCCGCCAGCAATACAAGGCGCCCTAACCACAACGCCACAGATTGACCCGCCAGCAATACAAGGCGCCCTAACCACAACGCCACACATTGACCCGCCAGCAATACAAGGTGCCCTAACCACAACGCCACACATTGACCCGCCAGCAATAGAAGGCGCCCTAACCACAACGCCACACATTGACCCGCCAGCAATAGAAGGCGCCCTAACCACAACGCCACACACTGACCCGCCAGCAATACAAGGCGCCCTAACCACAACGCCACACATTGACCCGCCAGCAATACAAGGTGCCCTAACCACAACGCCACACATTGACCCGCCAGCAATACAAGGCGCCCAAACCACAAGGCCACACATTGACCCGCCTACAATACAAGGCGCCCTAACCACAACGCCACACATTGACCCGCCAGCAATACAAGGCGCCCTAACCACAACGCCACACATTGACCCGCCAGCAATACAAGGCGCCCTAACCACAACGCCACACATTGACCCGCCAGCAATACAAGGTGCCCTAACCACAACACCACACATTGACCCGCCAGCAATACAAGGCGCCCTAACCACAACGCCACACACTGACCCGCCAGCAATACAAGGCGCCCTAACCACAACGCCACACATTGACCCGCCAGCAATAGAAGGCGCCCTAACCACAACGCCACACATTGACCCGCCAGCAATACAAGGCGCCCTAACCACAACGCCACACATTGACCCGCCAGCAATACAAGGCGCCCAAACCACAACGCCACACATTGACCCGCCTACAATACAAGGCGCCCTAACCACAACGCCACACATTGACCAGCCAGCAATACAAGGTGCCCTAACCACAACGCCACACATTGACCAGCCAGCAATACAAGGTGCCCTAACCACAACGCCACACATTGACCCGCCAGCAATACAAGGCGCCCTAACCACAACGCCACACATTGACCCGCCAGCAATACAAGGTGCCCTAACCACAACGCCACACATTGACCCGCCAGCAATACAAGGCGCCCTAACCACAACGCCACACATTGACCCGCCAGCAATACAAGGCGCCCTAACCACAACGCCACACATTGACCAGCCAGCAATACAAGGTGCCCTAACCACAACGCCACACATTGACCCGCCAGCAATACAAGGCGCCCTAACCACAACGCCACACATTGACCCGCCAGCAATACAAGGTGCCCTAACCACAACGCCACACACTTGACCCGCCAGCAATACAAGGTGCCCTAACCACAACGCCACACATTGACCCGCCAGCAATACAAGGTGCCCTAACCACAAACGCCACACATTGACCAGCCAGCAATACAAGGTGCCCTAACCACAACGCCACACATTGACCCGCCAGCAATACAAGGTGCCCTAACCACAACGCCACACATTGACCCGCCAGCAATACAAGGCGCCCTAACCACAACGCCACACACTGACCCGCCAGCAATACAAGGCGCCCTAACCACAACGCCACACATTGACCGCCAGCAATACAAGGCGCCCTAACCACAACGCCACACATTGACCCGCCAGCAATACAAGGTGCCCTAACCACAACGCCACACATTGACCCGCCAGCAATACAAGGGGCCCTAACCACAACGTCACACATTGACCCGCCAGCAATACAAGGCTCCCTAACCACAACGCCACACATTGACCCGCCAGCAATACAAGGCGCCCTAACCACAACGCCACACATTGACCCGCCAGCAATACAAGGCGCCCTAACCACAACGCCACACATTGACCCGCCAGCAATACAAGGCGCCCTAACCACAACGCCACACATTGACCCGCCAGCAATAGAAGGTGCCCTAACCACAACGCCACACATTGACCCGCCAGCAATACAAGGTGCCCTAACCACAACGCCACACATTGACCCGCCAGCAATACAAGGTGCCCTAACCACAACGCCACACATTGACCAGCCAGCAATACAAGGTGCCCTAACCACAACGCCACACATTGACCCGCCAGCAATACAAGGCGCCCTAACCACAACGCCACACATTGACCCGCCAGCAATACAAGGCGCCCTAACCACAACGCCACACACTGACCCGCCAGCAATACAAGGTGCCCTAACCACAACGCCACACATTGACCCGCCAGCAATACAAGGCGCCCTAACCACAACGCCACACATTGACCCGCCAGCAATACAAGGCGCCCAAACCACAACGCCACACATTGACCCGCCAGCAATACAAGGCGCCCTAACCACAACGCCACACATTGACCCGCCAGCAATACAAGGCGCCCTAACCACAACGCCACACATTGACCCGCCAGCAATACAAGGCGCCCTAACCACAACGCCACACATTGACCCGCCAGCAATACAAGGCGCCCTAACCACAACGCCACACATTGACCCGCCAGCAATACAAGGCGCCCTAACCACAACGCCACACATTGACCCGCCAGCAATACAAGGCGCCCTAACCACAACGCCACACATTGACCCGCCAGCAATACAAGGCGCCCTAACCACAACGCCACACATTGACCCGCCAGCAATACAAGGCGCCCTAACCACAACGCCACACATTGACCCGCCAGCAATACAAGGTGCCCTAACCACAACGCCACACATTGACCCGCCAGCAATACAAGGGGCCCTAACCACAACGCCACACATTGACCCGCCAGCAATACAAGGCGCCCTAACCACAACGCCACACATTGACCCGCCAGCAATACAAGGCGCCCTAACCACAACGCCACACATTGACCAGCCAGCAATACAAGGCGCCCTAACCACAACGCCACACATTGACCCGCCAGCAATACAAGGCGCCCTAACCACAACGCCACACACTGACCCGCCAGCAATACAAGGTGCCCTAACCACAACGCCACACATTGACCCGCCAGCAATACAAGGCGCCCTAACCACAACGCCACACATTGACGCGCCAGCAATAGAAGGCGCCCTAACCACAACGCCACACATTGACGCGCCAGCAATAGAAGGCGCCCTAACCACAACGCCACACATTGACCCGCCAGCAATACAAGGCGCCCTAACCACAACGCCACACATTGACCCGCCAGCAATACAAGGCGCCCTAACCACAACGCCACACATTGACCCGCCAGCAATACAAGGCGCCCTAACCACAACGCCACACATTGACCCGCCAGCAATACAAGGCGCCCTAACCACAACGCCACACATTGACCCGCCAGCAATACAAGGCGCCCTAACCACAACGCCACACATTGACCCGCCAGCAATACAAGGCGCCCTAACCACAACGCCACACACTGACCCGCCAGCAATACAAGGTGCCCTAACCACAACACCACACATTGACCCGCCAGCAATACAAGGCGCCCTAACCACAACGCCACACATTGACCCGCCAGCAATACAAGGCGCCCTAACCACAACGCCACACATTGACCCGCCAGCAATACAAGGCGCCCTAACCACAACGCCACACATTGACCCGCCAGCAATACAAGGCGCCCTAACCACAACGCCACACATTGACCCGCCAGCAATACAAGGCGCCCTAACCACAACGCCACACATTGACCCGCCAGCAATACAAGGTGCCCTAACCACAACGCCACACACTGACCCGCCAGCAATACAAGGTGCCCTAACCACAACGCCACACATTGACCCGCCAGCAATACAAGGTGCCCTAACCACAACGCCACACATTGACCCGCCAGCAATACAAGGCGCCCTAACCACAACGCCACACATTGACCCGCCAGCAATACAAGGCGCCCTAACCACAACGCCACACATTGACCCGCCAGCAATACAAGGCGCCCTAACCACAACGCCACACACTGACCCGCCAGCAATACAAGGTGCCCTAACCACAACGCCACACATTGACCCGCCAGCAATACAAGGCGCCCTAACCACAACGCCACACATTGACCCGCCAGCAATACAAGGCGCCCTAACCACAACGCCACACATTGACCCGCCAGCAATACAAGGCGCCCTAACCACAACGCCACACATTGACCCGCCAGCAATAGAAGGTGCCCTAACCACAACGCCACACATTGACCCGCCAGCAATACAAGGTGCCCTAACCACAACGCCACACATTGACCCCCAGCAATACAAGGCGCCCTAACCACAACGCCACACTGACCCGTGCGGTGGAGAATTGGGGATGAGCAGTGTCTCCCCCAGATAGATGATGAGATGTGGCCTGCAGATAAGTGCAAAGGCCGCCGATTCATGAAGAAGCCAGGAATGTGTCCAGTGAACTGCTGTGCAGAACCAGTAAAGAATTCACTATTTTGGACGACTTCAAGGAACCGCACAGTGTGAACAAGACCAAGAAAAACTACAAATCGACTGGTGCAGCAAGAGGTAACGTAAACCCCATCACCTTTGACTGTAGCGGGCCAGGGTGGGGGCACAGGCCCTCTCACCCACGACTACCGAATGAGGCTACATTACAGGCTCAACACGTGTGTCTGTACAAGACCAGTTACTGCAGTGAGTAATAGAGGATGTCCTATACTAGATTCATCAAGATACCGGACCACAGGAGCTTACACTCTATACATACAGGAGGAGGAGTCCTGACCACAGGAGCTTACACTCTATAGATACAGGAGGAGATCCTGACCACGGAGCTTACACTCTATAGAACAGGAGACCGACCACAGGAGCTTACACTCTATAGATACAGGAGGAGGAGTCCTGACCACAGGAGCTTACACTCTATAGATACAGGAGGAGAGTCCTGACCACAGGAGCTTACACCCATAATACAGGAGCGACAGGAGCTTACCAAGATACAGAGAGTCGACAGGAGTCCTGCAAGAAAGGGATATCTGACACAGGAGCAATCTGAACAGGAGGATTCCGACCACAAGCTTACATACGAACAGGAGGAATCCTGACACAGGAGAGTACATCATGATCAGGAGAATCCTGACACACAGAGTACATCTAATACAGGAGGAATTACCACAGAGCAATCTAACACAGGAGTACCTATCAAGGAGAATCTACAACAGGAGATCTGACACAGGAGTACCTAAGCACAGGGTAGAGTCTACAACAGGAGCATTCTACAGAGGAGTCCTACCCAGGAGCTTACATCTATAGATACAGGAGGACACTGACCAAGACTTACATCTATAATACAGAGGAGCATCTGACCAAGGAGCTTACACTCTAAATACAGAGAGGAGATCTGCCACAGGAGCTTACACTCTATAGATACAGAGAGGAGTCCTGACCACAGGAGCTTACACTCTATACATACAGGGAGGAGTCCTGACACAGGAGCTTACACTCTATAGATACAGGAGGAGGAGTCCTGACCACAGGAGCTTACACTCTATACATACAGGAGGACTGACACAGAGCTATATGAACGGAGCTGCCACAGACTACACTCTATATAAGGAGGAGGCTGACCAGAGCTCACTTATAATACAGGAACCTGACCAGAGCTTACACTCTATAATCAGGAGTCCTGACACAGGAGCTTACACTCTAAATACAGGAGGAGTCCTGACCACAGGAGCTTAACTCATAATACAGGAGGAGTCCTGACCACGAGCTTACCTCTATAATACAGAGGACCTACCACGAGCTTACACTCTATAGAACAGAGGAACCTGACCACAGGAGCTTACACTCTATAATACAGGAGGAATCCTGACCCAGGAGCTTACACTCTATAGATACAGGAGGAGGATCCTGACCAGGAGCTTACCTCAATACAGGAGGAGACTGACACAGAGCTTACACTCTATACATACAGGAGGAGGTCCTGACCACAGGAGCTTAACTCTATGATACAGGAAGGAGTCCTGACCACAGAGCTTACACTCTATAGATACAGAGGAACTGACCCAGGAGCTTACACTCTATAGATACAGGAGACCTGACCACAGGACTTACACTCTATAGATACAGGAGGAGATCTGACCACAGGAGCTTACACTCTATAATACAGGAGAGGAGTCCTGACCCAGGAGCTTACACTCTATACATACAGGAGGAGGAGTCTGACCACAGGAGCTTATATCTTAAGATTACAAGGAGGAGTCCTGACCAGGAGCTTACACTCTATAATACAGGAGGAGTCCTGACCACAGGAGCTTACACTCTATAATACAGAGACCTGACCACAGAGCTTACACTCTATAGATACAGGAGGAGGAGTCCTGACCACAGAGCTTACACTCTATAATACAGGAGGAGGGTCCTGACCACAGGAGCTTACACTCTATATACAGGAGAGGAGTCCTGACCACAGGAGCTTAACTCTATGATACAGGAAGACCTGACCACAGAGCTTACACTCTATAGATACAGGAGGAGGTCTGACCCAGGAGCTTACACTCTATAATACAGGGAGACCTGACCACAGGAGCTTACACTCTATAATACAGAGGAGGAGTCCTGACCACAGAGCTTACACTCTATAGATACAGGAGGAGGAGTCCTGACCCAGGAGCTTACACTCTATAATACAGGAGAGGAGTCTGACCACAGGAGCTTACACTCTATAATACAGGAGGAGGAGTCCTGACCACAGAGCTTACACTCTATACATACAGGAGGAGTCCTGACCACAGGAGCTTACACTCTATAGATACAGGACCTGCCACAGGAGCTTACACTCTATAGATACAGAGGAGCCTGACCCAGGGCTTACACTCTATAGTACAGGAGAGGAGTCCTGACCCAGGAGCTTACACTCTATAGATAAGGAGGAGTCCTGACCCAGGAGCTTACACTCTATAGTACAGGAGGAAGTCCTGACCCCAGGAGCTTCACTCTATATAAAGGAGGATCCTGACCCAGGAGCTTACACTCATAGATACAGGAGAGAGTCCTGACCCAGAGCTTACACTCTATATACAGAGAAGTCCTGACCAGGAGCTTACACCTATAGTCAGGAGGAGGAGTCCTGACCCAGAGCTTACACCTTAGTACAGGAGGAGGATCCTGACCCAGGAGCTTACACTTATATCAGGAGATCCTACCAGAGCTTACACTCTAAGTACAGGAGGAATCTGACACAGGAGCTTACACTCTATAGATACAGGAGGAGTCCTGACCACAGGACTTACACCTATATACAGGAGGAGGAGTCCTGACCCAGAGCTTACACTCTATAGATACGGAGGAGTCCTGACCCGGAGTTACACTCTATAACAGGAGACCTGACACAGGAGCTTACACTCTATAGATACAGGAGGGGAGTCTGACCACAGGAGCTTACACTCTATAGATACAGGAGGAGATCCTGACCACAGGAGCTTACACTCTATAATACAGGAGACTGACCACAGGAGCTTACACTCTATAATACAGGAGGAGTCCTGACCCAGGAGCTTACACTCTATATACAGGAGGAGAGTCTGACCACAGGAGCTTACACTCTATAGTACAGGAGGAATCCTGACCCAGGAGCTTACACCTATAGATACAGGAGGAATCCTGACCCAGGAGCTTACACTCTATAGTACAGGAGAATCTGACCACAGGAGCTTACACCTATAGATACAGAGGAGGACCTGACCACAGGAGTTACACTCTATAATACAGGAGGAGGAGTCCTGACCAGGAGCTTACACTCTATATACAGGAGGAGTCCTGACCCAGAGCTTACACTCTATAATACAGGAGGAGAGTCCTGACCACAGGAGCTTACACTCTATACATACAGGAGGAAGTCCTGACCCAGGAGCTTAACCTATAGTACAGGAGGAATCTGACCACAGGAGCTTACACTCTATAATACAGGGGAGGAGCCTGACCCAGGAGCTTACACTCATAGTACAGAGGAGGAGTCCTGACCCAGAGCTTACATCTAAGATAAGAGGTCCTGACCCAGAGCTTACACTCTATACATAGGAGGATCCTGACCAGGACTTACACCTATATACAGGAGGAGAGTCCTGACCAGAGCTTACACTCTATAATACAGGAGGAGAGTCCTGACCCAGGAGCTTAACTCTATAATACAGGAGGAGGGTCCGACCACAGGAGCTTACACCTAAGATCAGGAGGAGTCCTGACCCAGAGCTTACACTCTATAGTACAGGAGGATCCTGACCACAGAGCTTACACTCTATACTACAGGAGAACCTGACCCAGGAGCTTACACTCTATAATACAGGAGGAGGAGTCTGACCCAGGAGCTTAATCTATAGTACAGGAGGATCCTGACCACAGGACTTACACTCTATGTACAGAGGAGGATCCTGACCCAGAGCTTACACTCTATAGATACAGGAGGAGAGTCTGACCCAGAGCTACACTTATAATACAGGAGGAGAGTCTGACCCAGGAGCTTACACCTTAATACAGGAGAGGAGTCCGACCAGACTACACTCTATAATCAGGGATCGACACAGGAGCTACACTCTATAATACAGAAGTCCTGCCACAGACTACTCTATGATACAGGAATCTGACACAGACTAACTCTATAGCAGAGGAGTCCTGACCAGAGCTTCACTCTATAGTCAGGAACGACCACAGAGCTTACACCTATATACAGGAGGAGTCTACCCAGGAGCTCATCTATATACAGGAGAGAGTCTGACCAGAGCTTACACTCTATAGATAGAGAGAGACTTACACCTATATAAGGAGAAGTCCTGACAGAGCTTACACCTATATACAGGAGACGACCAGGAGCTTACACCTATAGATCAGAGGATCCTGACCCAGGGTTACACTAATCAGAGGAGTCGACCACAGAGCTTAACTCTATAATACAGGAGGAGAGTCTGACCCAGGAGTTACACTCTATCATACAGGAGACCTGACACAGAGCTTAACTCTATATACAGAGGAGGAGTCCTGACCACAGACTTACACTCTTAATACAGGAGAGGAGTCCTGACCCAGGCTTACACTCTATAGAAAGGAGCTGACCACAGGCTTACACTCTATAGTACAGGAGGAGGAGTCCTACCACAGGAGCTTACTCTATAGATACAGGAGGAGGAGTCTGACCCAGAGTTAACTCTATAATCAGGAGGAGACCTGACCACAGACTACACTCTATAATACAGGAGATCCTGACCACAGGAGCTTACACTCTATATACAGGGGGAGTCCTACCACAGGAGCTTACACTCTATAATACAGAGACTGACCACAGGACTTACACTCTATAGATACAGGAGAAGCTGACACAGAGCTTACACTCTATAGTACAGGAGAATCCTGACCAGGAGCTTACACTCTATAATATAGAGAGTCCTGACCCAGAGCTTACACCTATATACAGGAGGGAGTCTGACCACAGAGCTTACACTCTATATACAGGAGGAGTCCTGACCCAGGCTTACACTCTAAGTACAGAGAGAGTCCTGACCCAGGAGCTTACACTCTATAAAAGAGGAGGAGTCCTACCCAGAGCTTACCTTAATCAGGAGGAAGTCCTGACCCAGGAGCTTACACTCTATATACAGGAGGAGGTCCTGACCCAGGAGCTTACACCTATAGATACAGGAGAATCCTACACAGTCTTACACTCTATAGTACAGGGAGATCTGACCCAGAGCTTACACTTATAAACAGGAGGAGGTCCTGACCACAGGAGCTTACACTCTATAGATACAGGAGGAGGAGTCCTGACCACAGGAGCTTACACTCTATAGATACAGAGGAGGAGTCCTGACCACAGGAGCTTACACTCTATAATACAGGAGGAGGAGTCCTGACCACAGGAGCTTACACTCTATAGATACAGGAGGAGGAGTCCTGACCACAGGAGCTTACACTCTATAGATACAGGAGGAGGAGTCCTGACCACAGGAGCTTACACTCTATACATACAGGAGGAGTCCTGACCACAGGAGCTTACACTCTATAGATACAGGAGGAGTCCTGACCACAGGAGCTTACACTCTATAGATACAGGTGTAGGAGGAGTCCTGACCCCAGGAGCTTACACCCTATAGTCATAGGTGCAGGATTAGAAGTCCTGACCCCAGGAGCTTACACCCTATAGTCATAGGTGCAGGATTAGGAGTCCTGACCCCAGGAGCTTACACTCTATAGTCACAGGTGTAGGAGTTGCCCTGACCCCAGGAGCTTACACTGTACAGTCACAGGCGCCGGGTGACTTACCGCGACCATTACTCTGTATGAAGTGGATGACACTGGTCACGTCGTTGTCCTCCGGGTAGATCTGGAATCGCACCGTCAGGTTGTTGAACTCCTTGTCTAACGCCAGGAAGACGCCCTCGATGATGAAGTAATGTGGCCGGTCGTCCTTCCTCACGTCGTGGTACACCAGGGCGGCTCGCGAGCTCCAGTTGAAATGCTCGTGGAGGTGGGACACGAACTCCCCCAGCTTGTTTGCCGTCGGCCCGGTCCTCACCGTCGTGTTGTAGTAATCGTCATCCGATTTAAATCCATAGGCCAAAGCCCCCGAAGTGATCAGAGGGAGGCGCCAGTGAGCAGCGAAGCGGGCGACAGAGGCGGCCGGGTACACGCACCCTGGACCAAACAGCACATCTGGGTTGTGGTAGAGCTTGAGGTCCACGGCCTTCAGAGGGGCCACGTTCTCCGAGCAGGCCCCGTCCAGCTCCGAGTTGGCAAACACGGTAGTGATGTGGAAGCCGGGCAGCAGCTCGTTCTGTGCCTGCTCCACCGCCATGCGCAGCGCAGGCGACACGCGGGGCCAGGACCAGGCATAGCGCAGGTTGGTCTCCGGTAGAACCACAGCCAACGTCAACGTCCGGTTCTTGGAGGGGATCTGATAGGTGAACCTGGGACAAGAGGACAGGAAAAGAGAGAAGAGAAGGGCGGCCAGAGGGGCCAGTCTGACTGCAGGGTGGCACTCCAACACGGGCATCATACCGTCCACACGCCTCAGTCACGTATGTGCTCGGCCCATAACCTTCACACCTCAGCCTGGGCACACAGGACTCCAGCTATCCCAGAGAAACTCTCCTCCTCCTCCTCCTCCACCACCCCCCAATCCCTCACCTCTCATCCAGATGTCATACCACAAGCTCAGGAGACACAGGGTCCATGGAGAGGGGCAGGACGCCCCCTGCAGGAGGGCTGAGGGTACCACAGGCCGGAGCACTCACTGCACCCTGTAACGTTATCTGCAGCCTCGTAACAACCTAAAAACAGATCACTAATCTCTATATGTGACTGGAATCTGCGGGCTTGTGTCCTCCAGGACGGACAGAGGGACTATACATGTAGGGTGACACCGGCTCTGCCGTCATACGTGTGTCATCACAGCTATGGGCATCCTCCACCAGCCGGACCGCAGCCCTATACATGTAGGGTGACACGGGCTCTGCCGTCATACGTGTGTCACCATCTGTCACCGCAGAGATCACAGCTATGGCCACCAGCTGGACCGCAACCAAATATCCACTGAAGGCCGGAGGATCAGGGCCTGCTCCATCCTCAACATTGAGGGACAAAGTATGGAGGATCAGGGCTCGCTCCTTCCTCAACACTGAGGGACAAAGTATGGAGGATCAGGGCCCGCTCCATCCCAAACACTGAGGGACAAAGTATGGAGGATCAGGGCCCGCTCCATCCTCAACACTGAGGGAGAAAGTATGGAGGATCAGGGCCCGCTCCATCCCAAACACTGAGGGACAAAGTATGGAGGATCAGGGCCCGCTCCATCCTCAACACTGAGGGACAAAGTATGGAGGATCAGGGCCCTATACATGTAGGGTGACACCGGCTCTGCCGTCATACGTGTGTCACCATCTGTCACCACCAGCTGGACCGCAACCAAATATCCACTGAAGGCCGGAGGATCAGGGCCCGCTCCATCCTCAACACTGAGGGACAAAGTATGGAGGATCAGGGCCCTATACATGTAGGGTGACACCGGCTCTGCCGTCATACGTGTGTCACCATCTGTCACCACCAGCTGGACCGCAACCAAATATCCACTGAAGGCCGGAGGATCAGGGCCCGCTCCATCCTCAACACTGAGGAACAAAGTATGGAGGATCAAGGCTAGCTCCATCCCAAACACTGAGGAACAAAGTATGGAGGATCAAGGCTAGCTCCATCCCAAACACTGAGGGAGAAAGTATGGAGGATCAGGGCCCGCTCCATCCCAAACACTGAGGGACAAAGTATGGAGGATCAGGGCCTGCTTTATCCTCAACATTGAGGAACAGAGTATGGAGGATCAGGGCCTGCTCCATCCTCAATATTGAGGGACAAAGTATGGAGGATCAGGGCCCGCTCCATCCTCAACACTGAGGGACATAGTATGGAGGATCAGGGCCTGCTTTATCCTCAACATTGAGGAACAGAGTATGGAGGATCAGGGCCTGCTCCATCCTCAACATTGAGGGACAAAGTATGGAGGATCAGGGCCTGCTTCATCCTCAACACTGAGGGACAGAGTATGGAGGATCAGGGCCTGCTTTATCCTCAACATTGAGGAACAGAGTATGGAGGATCAGGGCCTGCTTTATCCTCAACATTGAGGAACAGAGTATGGAGGATCAGGGCCTGCTCCATCCTCAACATTGAGGGACAAAGTATGGAGGATCAGGGCCTGCTTCATCCTCAACACTGAGGGACAGAGTATGGAGGATCAGGGCCTGCTCCATCATCAACACTGAGGAACAGAGTATGGAGGGTCAGGGCCTGCTCCATCCTCAACACTGAGGAACAGAGTATGGAGGATCAGGGCCCGCTCCATCCTCAACACTGAGGAACAGAGTATGGAGGATCAGGGCCCGCTCCATCCCAAACAGTGAGGGACAAAGTATGGAGGATCAAGGCTAGCTCCATCCCAAACACTGAGGAACAAAGTATGGAGGATCAAGGCTAGCTCCATCCCAAACACTGAGGGAGAAAGTATGGAGGATCAGGGCCCGCTCCATCCCAAACACTGAGGGACAAAGTATGGAGGATCAGGGCCTGCTTTATCCTCAACATTGAGGAACAGAGTATGGAGGATCAGGGCCTGCTCCATCCTCAATATTGAGGGACAAAGTATGGAGGATCAGGGCCCGCTCCATCCTCAACACTGAGGGACAAAGTATGGAGGATCAGGGCCTGCTTTATCCTCAACATTGAGGAACAGAGTAGGGAGGATCAGGGCCCGCTCCATCCTCAACACTGAGGGACAAAGTATGGAGGATCAGGGCCTGCTTCATCCTCAACACTGAGGGACAGAGTATGGAGGATCAGGGCCTGCTTTATCCTCAACATTGAGGAACAGAGTATGGAGGATCAGGGCCTGCTCCATCCTCAACATTGAGGGACAAAGTATGGAGGATCAGGGCCTGCTTCATCCTCAACACTGAGGGACAGAGTATGGAGGATCAGGGCCTGCTCCATCCTCAACATTGAGGGACAAAGTATGGAGGATCAGGGCCTGCTTCATCCTCAACACTGAGGGACAGAGAATGGAGGATCAGGGCCTGCTTTATCCTCAACATTGAGGAACAGAGTATGGAGGATCAGGGCCTGCTCCATCCTCAACATTGAGGGACAAAGTATGGAGGATCAGGGCCTGCTTCATCCTCAACACTGAGGGACAGAGTATGGAGGATCAGGGCCTGCTCCATCATCAACACTGAGAGACAGAGTATGGAGGATCAGGGCCTGCTCCATCCTCAACATTGAGGGACAAAGTATGGAGGATCAGGGCCTGCTTCATCCTCAACACTGAGGGACAGAGTATGGAGGATCAGGGCCTGCTTCATCCTCAACACTGAGGGACAGAGTATGGAGGGTCAGGGCCCGCTCCATCCCAAACACTGAGGGAGAAAGTATGGAGGATCAGGGCCTGCTCCATCCTCAACACTGAGGGACAGAGTATGGAGGATCAGGGCTCGCTCCATCCTCAACATTGAGGAACAGAGTATGGAGGATCAGGGCCCGCTCCATCCTCAACACTGAGGGACAAAGTATGGAGGATCAGGGCCCGCTCCATCCTCAACACTGAGGAACAGAGTATGGAGGATCAGGGCCCGCTCCATCCCAAACACTGAGGGAGAAAGTATGGAGGATCAGGGCCTGCTCCATCCTCAACACTGAGGGACAGAGTATGGAGGATCAGGGCTCGCTCCATCCTCAACATTGAGGAACAGAGTATGGAGGATCAGGGCCCGCTCCATCCTCAACACTGAGGGACAAAGTATGGAGGATCAGGGCCTGCTCCATCCTCAACACTGAGGGACAGAGTATGGAGAATCAGGGCCTGCTCCATCCTCAACACTGAGGGACAGAGCATGGAGGATCAGGGCTCGCTCCATCCTCAACACTGAGGGACATAGTATGGAGGATCAGGGCTCGCTCCATCCTCAACACTCAGGGACAGAGCATGGAGGATCAGGACCTGCTCCATCCTCAACACTGAGGAACAGAGTATGGAGGATGAGGGCTCGCTCCATCCTCAACACTGAGGGACAGAGTATGGAGGATCAGGGCTCGCTCCATCCTCAACACTGAGGAACAAAGTATGGAGGATCAGGGCCTGCTCCATCCTCAACACTGAGGGACAGAGTATGGAGAATCAGGGCCTGCTCTATCCTCAACACTGAGGGACAGAGTATGGAGGATCAGGGCTCGCTCCATCCTCAACACTGAGGGACAGAGCATGGAGGATCAGGACCTGCTCCATCCTCAACACTGAGGAACAAAGTATAGAGGATCAGGGCCTGCTCCATCCTCAACACTGAGGGACAGAGTATGGAGAATCAGGGCCTGCTCCATCCTCAACACTGGGGGACAAAGTATGGAGGATCAGGGCCCGCTCCATCCCAAAGTGAGGGACAAAGTATGGAGGATCAGGGCCTGCTCTATTTTCAACATTGAGGGACAAAGTATGGAGGATCAGGGCCCGCTCCATCCTCAACACTGAGGGACAAAGTATGGAGGATCAGGGCCCGCTCCATCCCAAAAAGTGAGGGACAAAGTATGGAGGATCAGGGCCTGCTCTATCCTCAACATTGAGGGACAAAGTATGGAGGATCAGGGCCTGCTCCATCCTCAACACTGAGGGACAAAGTATGGAGGATCAGGGCCTGCTCCATCCTCAACACTGAGGGACAGAGTATGGAGGATCAGGGCTCGCTCCATCCTCAACACTGAGGGACAGAGACACTCAGGGCTCGCTCCATCCTCAACACTGAGGGACATAGTATGGAGGATCAGGGCTCGCTCCATCCTCAACACTGAGGGACAGAGACACTCAGGGCTCGCTCCATCCTCAACACTGAGGGACATAGTATGGAGGATCAGGGCTCGCTCCATCCTCAACACTGAGGGACAGAGCATGGAGGATCAGGACCTGCTCCATCCTCAACACTGAGGAACAGAGTATGGAGGATCAGGGCTCGCTCCATCCTCAACACTGAGGGACAGAGTATGGAGGATCAGGACACTGAGGGACAGAGTCACTCAGGGCTCGCTCCATCCTCAACACTGAGGGACATAGTATGGAGGATCAGGGCTCGCTCCATCCTTAACACTGAGGGACAGAGCATGGAGGATCAGGACCTGCTCCATCCTCAACACTGAGGAACAGAGTATGGAGGATCAGGGCTCGCTCCATCCTCAACACTGAGGGACAGAGTATGGAGGATCAGGGCTCGCTCCATCCTCAACACTGAGGGACAGAGCATGGAGGATCAGGACCTGCTCCATCCTCAACACTGAGGAACAAAGTATGGAGGATCAGGGCCTGCTTTATCCTCAACATTGAGGAACAGAGTATGGAGGATCAGGGCCTGCTCCATCCTCAACATTGAGGGACAAAGTATGGAGGATCAGGGCCTGCTTCATCCTCAACACTGAGGGACAGAGTATGGAGGATCAGGGCCTGCTCCATCATCAACACTGAGAGACAGAGTATGGAGGATCAGGGCCTGCTCCATCCTCAACATTGAGGGACAAAGTATGGAGGATCAGGGCCTGCTTCATCCTCAACACTGAGGGACAGAGTATGGAGGATCAGGGCCTGCTTCATCCTCAACACTGAGGGACAGAGTATGGAGGATCAGGGCCTGCTCCATCATCAACACTGAGGAACAGAGTATGGAGGGTCAGGGCCTGCTCCATCCTCAACACTGAGGAACAGAGTATGGAGGATCAGGGCCCGCTCCATCCTCAACACTGAGGAACAGAGTATGGAGGATCAGGGCCCGCTCCATCCCAAACACTGAGGGAGAAAGTATGGAGGATCAGGGCCTGCTCCATCCTCAACACTGAGGGACAGAGTATGGAGGATCAGGGCTCGCTCCATCCTCAACATTGAGGAACAGAGTATGGAGGATCAGGGCCCGCTCCATCCTCAACACTGAGGGACAAAGTATGGAGGATCAGGGCCTGCTCCATCCTCAACACTGAGGGACAGAGTATGGAGAATCAGGGCTGCTCCATCCTCAACACTGAGGGACAGAGCATGGAGGATCAGGGCTCGCTCCATCCTCAACACTGAGGGACAGAGTATAGAGGATCAGGGCTCGCTCCATCCTCAACACTGAGGGACATAGTATGGAGGATCAGGGCTCGCTCCATCCTCAACACTCAGGAACAGAGCATGGAGGATCAGGACCTGCTCCATCCTCAACACTGAGGAACAGAGTATGGAGGATCAGGGCTCGCTCCATCCTCAACACTGAGTAACAGAGTATGGAGGATTAGGGCTCGCTCCATCCTCAACACTGAGGAACAAAGTATGGAGGATCAGGGCCTGCTCTATCCTCAACACTGAGGGACAGAGTATGGAGGATCAGGGCTCGCTCCATCCTCAACACTGAGGGACAGAGCATGGAGGATCAGGACCTGCTCCATCCTCAACATTGAGGAACAAAGTATGGAGGATCAGGGCCTGCTCCATCCTCAACACTGAGGGACAGAGTATGGAGAATCAGGGCCTGCTCCATCCTCAACACTGGGGGACAAAGTATGGAGGATCAGGGCCCGCTCCATCCCAAAGTGAGGGACAAAGTATGGAGGATCAGGGCCTGCTCTATTTTCAACATTGAGGGACAAAGTATGGAGGATCAGGGCCCGCTCCATCCTCAACACTGAGGGACAAAGTATGGAGGATCAGGGCCCGCTCCATCCCAAAAAGTGAGGGACAAAGTGTGGAGGATCAGGGCCTGCTCTATCCTCAACATTGAGGGACAAAGTATGGAGGATCAGGGCCTGCTCCATCCTCAACACTGAGGGACAAAGTATGGAGGATCAGGGCCTGCTCCATCCTCAACACTGAGGGACAGAGTATGGAGAATCAGGGCCTGCTCCATCCTCAACACTGAGGGACAGAGCATGGAGGATCAGGACCTGCTCCATCCTCAACACTGAGGGATAGAGTATGGAGGATCAGGGCCCGCTCCATCCTCAACACTGAGGGACATAGTATGGAGGATCAGGGCCTGCTTCATCCTCAACACTGAGGGACAGAGTATGGAGGATCAGGGCCTGCTCCATCATCAACACTGAGGAACAGAGTATGGAGGGTCAGGGCCTGCTCCATCCTCAACACTGAGGAACAGAGTATGGAGGATCAGGGCCCGCTCCATCCTCAACATTGAGGAACAGAGTATGGAGGATCAGGGCCCGCTCCATCCCAAACACTGAGGGAGAAAGTATGGAGGATCAGGGCCTGCTCCATCCTCAACACTGAGGGACAGAGTATGGAGGATCAGGGCTCGCTCCATCCTCAACATTGAGGAACAGAGTATGGAGGATCAGGGCCCGCTCCATCCTCAACACTGAGGGACAAAGTATGGAGGATCAGGGCCTGCTCCATCCTCAACACTGAGGGACAGAGTATGGAGAATCAGGGCCTGCTCCATCCTCAACACTGAGGGACAGAGCATGGAGGATCAGGGCTCGCTCCATCCTCAACACTGAGGGACAGAGTATGGAGGATCAGGGCTCGCTCCATCCTCAACACTGAGGGACAGAGTATGGAGGATCAGGGCTCGCTCCATCCTCAACACTGAGGGACATAGTATGGAGGATCAGGGCTCGCTCCATCCTCAACACTCAGGAACAGAGCATGGAGGATCAGGACCTGCTCCATCCTCAACACTGAGGAACAGAGTATGGAGGATCAGGGCTCGCTCCATCCTCAACACTGAGTAACAGAGTATGGAGGATCAGGGCTCGCTCCATCCTCAACACTGAGGAACAAAGTATGGAGGATCAGGGCCTGCTCCATCCTCAACACTGAGGGACAGAGTATGGAGAATCAGGGCCTGCTCTATCCTCAACACTGAGGGACAGAGTATGGAGGATCAGGGCTCGCTCCATCCTCAACACTGAGGGACAGAGCATGGAGGATCAGGACCTGCTCCATCCTCAACATTGAGGGACAAAGTATGGAGGATCAGGGCCCGCTCCATCCTCAACACTGAGGGACAGAGCATGGAGGATCAGGGCCTGCTCTATTTTCAACATTGAGGGACAAAGTATGGAGGATCAGGGCCCGCTCCATCCTCAACACTGAGGGACAAAGTATGGAGGATCAGGGCCCGCTCCATCCCAAAAAGTGAGGGACAAAGTGTGGAGGATCAGGGCCTGCTCTATCCTCAACATTGAGGGACAAAGTATGGAGGATCAGGGCCTGCTCCATCCTCAACACTGAGGGACAAAGTATGGAGGATCAGGGCCTGCTCCATCCTCAACACTGAGGGACAGAGTATGGGAATCAGGGCCTGCTCCATCCTCAACACTGAGGGACAGAGTATGGAGGATCAGGACCTGCTCCATCCTCAACACTGAGGGATAGAGTATGGAGGATCAGGGCCCGCTCCATCCTCAACACTGAGGGACATAGTATGGAGGATCAGGGCCGCTCCATCCTCAACACTGAGGGACAGAGCATGGAGGATCAGGACCTGCTCCATCCTCAACACTGAGGAACAGAGTATGGAGGATCAGGGCTCGCTCCATCCTAAACACTGAGGGACAGAGTATGGAGGATCAGGACACTGAGGGACAGAGTCACTCAGGGCTCGCTCCATCCTCAACACTGAGGGACATAGTATGGAGGATCAGGGCTCGCTCCATCCTCAACACTGAGGAACAGAGTATGGAGGATCAGGGCTCGCTCCATCCTCAACACTGAGGGACAGAGTATGGAGGATCAGGGCTCGCTCCATCCTCAACACTGAGGGACAGAGCATGGAGGATCAGGACCTGCTCCATCCTCAACACTGAGGAACAAAGTATGGAGGATCAGGGCTCGCTCCATCCTCAACACTGAGGGACAGAGCATGGAGGATCAGGACCTGCTCCATCCTCAACACTGAGGAACAAAGTATAGAGGATCAGGGCCCGCTCCATCCTCAACACTGAGGGACAGAGTATGGAGAATCAGGGCCTGCTCCATCCTCAACACTGGGGGACAAAGTATGGAGGATCAGGGCCCGCTCCATCCCAAAGTGAGGGACAAAGTATGGAGGATCAGGGCCTGCTCTATTTTCAACATTGAGGGACAAAGTATGGAGGATCAGGGCCCGCTCCATCCTCAACACTGAGGGACAAAGTATGGAGGATCAGGGCCTGCTCCATCCCAAAAAGTGAGGGACAAAGTGTGGAGGATCAGGGCCTGCTCTATCCTCAACATTGAGGGACAAAGTATGGAGGATCAGGGCCTGCTCCATCCTAAAAATTGAGGAACAGAGTATGGAGGATCAGGGCTCACTCCAACCTCAACATTGAGGGACAAAGTATAGAGGATCAGGGCCCACTCCATCCTCAACACTGAGGGACAGAGTATGGAGAATCAGGGCTCGCTCCATCCCAAACACTGATGGACAAAGTATGGAGGATCAGGGCCCGCTCCATCCTCAACACTGAGGGACAAAGTATAGAGGATAAGGGCCCGCTCCATCCCAAACAGTGAGGGACAAGGTATGGAGGATCAGGGCTAGCTCCATCCTCAACATTAAGGGACAAAGTATGGAGGTTCAGCGCTCGCTCCATCCTCAACACATGAGGAACAAAATATGGAGGATCAGGCCCTGCTCCATCCTCAACACTGAGGGACAGAGTATGGAGGATCAGGGCTAGCTCCATCCTCAACACTAAGGAACAGAGTATGGAGGATCAGGGCCCGCTCCATCCTCAACACTAAGGGACAGAGCATGGAGGATCAGGACCTGCTCCATCCTCAACACTGAGGAACAAAGTATGGAGGATCAGGGCCTGCTCCATCCTCAACACTGAGGACAGAGTATGGAGGATCAGGGCTCGCTTCATCCTCAATACGAAGGACAAAGTATGGAGGATCACGGCTCACTCCATCCTTAACACTGAGGGTCAGAGTACGAAGGATCAGGGCCTGCTCCATCCTCAACACTGAGGGAACAAAGTATGGAGGATCAGGGCTGCCCTTATCCTCAACATTGAGGAACAGAGTATGGAGGATCAGGGCCTGCTCCATCCTCAACATTGAGGGACAAAGTATGGAGGATCAGGGCCTGCTCATCCTCAACACTGAGGGACAGAGTATGGAGGATCAGGGCCTGCCTCCATCATCAACACTGAGGACAGAGTATGGAGGATCAGGGCCTGCTCCATCCTCAACATTGAGGGACAAAGTATGGAGGATCAGGGCCTGCTTCATCCTCAACACTGAGGGACAGAGTATGGAGGATCAGGGCCTGCTTCATCCTCAACACTGAGGGACAGAGTATGGAGGATCAGGGCCTGCTCCATCATCAACACTGAGGAACAGAGTATGGAGGTCAGGGCCTGCTCCATCCTCAACACTGAGGAACAGAGTATGGAGGATCAGGGCCTGCTCCATCCTCAACACTGAGGAACAGAGTATGGAGGATCAGGCCGCGTCCATCCTCAACATTGAGGAACGAGTATGGAGGATCAGGGCCCGCTCCATCCTCAACATTGAGGAACAGAGTATGGAGGATCAGGGCCTGCTCCATCCCAAACACTGAGGGAGAAAGTATGGAGGATCAGGGCCTGCTCCATCCTCAACACTGAGGACAGAGTATGGAGGATCAGGGCTCGCTCCATCCTCAACATGAGGAACAGAGTATGGAGGATCAGGGCCCGCTCCATCCTCAACACTGAGGGACAAGTATGGAGGATCAGGGCCTGCTCCATCCTCAACACTGAGGACAGAGTATGGAGAATCAGGGCCTCGCTCCATCCTCAACACTGAGGGACAGAGCATGGAGGATCAGGGCTCGCTCCATCCTCAACACTGAGGGACAGAGTATGGAGGATCAGGGCTCGCTCCATCCTCAACACTGAGGACAGAGTATGGAGGATCAGGGCTCGCTCCATCCTCAACACTGAGGGACATAGTATGGAGGATCAGGGCTCGCTCCATCCTCAACACTCAGGAACAGAGCATGGAGGATCAGGGACCTGCTCCATCCTCAACACTGAGGAACAGAGTATGGAGGATCAGGGCTGCTCCATCCTCAACACTGGTAACAAGTATGGAGGATCAGGGCTCGCTCCATCCTCAACACTGAGGAACAAAGTATGGAGGATCAGGGCCTGCTCCATCCTCAACACTGAGGGACAGAGTATGGAGAATCAGGGCCGCTCTATCCTCAACACTGAGGGACAGAGTATGGAGGATCAGGGCTCTGCTCCATCCTCAACATGAGGGACAGAGCATGGAGGATCAGGACCTGCTCCATCCTCAACATTGAGGGACAAAGTATGGAGGATCAGGGCCGCTCCATCCTCAACACTGAGGGACAGAGCATGGAGGATCAGGGCTAGCTCTATTCTCAACATTGAGGGACAAAGTATGGAGGATCAGGGCCCCTCCATCCTCAACACTGAGGGACAAGTAGGAGGATCAGGGCCCGCTCCATCCCAAAAGTGAGGGACAAAGTGTGGAGGATCAGGGCCTGCTCTATCCTCAACATTGAGGGACAAAGTATGGAGGATCAGGGCCTGCTCCATCCTCAACACTGAGGGACAAAGTATGGAGGATCAGGGCCTGCTCCATCCTCAACACTGAGGGACAGAGTATGGAGATCAGGCCTGCTCCATCCTCAACACTGAGGGACAGAGTATGGAGGATCAGGACCTGCTCCATCCTCAACACTGAGGGATAGAGTATGGAGGATCAGGGCCCGCTCCATCCTCAACACTGAGGGACATAGTATGGAGGATCAGGGCTCGCTCCATCCTCAACACTGAGGGACAGAGCATGGAGGATCAGGACCTGCTCCATCCTCAACACTGAGGAACAGAGTATGGAGGATCAGGGCTCGCTCCATCCTAAACACTGAGGGACAGAGTATGGAGGATCAGGACACTGAGGGACAGAGTCACTCAGGGCTCGCTCCATCCTCAACACTGAGGGACATAGTATGGAGGATCAGGGCTCGCTCCATCCTCAACACTGAGGAACAGAGTATGGAGGATCAGGGCTCGCTCCATCCTCAACACTGAGGGACAGAGTATGGAGGATCAGGGCTCGCTCCATCCTCAACACTGAGGGACAGAGCATGGAGGATCAGGACCTGCTCCATCCTCAACACTGAGGAACAAAGTATGGAGGATCAGGGCTCGCTCCATCCTCAACACTGAGGGACAGAGCATGGAGGATCAGGACCTGCTCCATCCTCAACACTGAGGAACAAAGTATAGAGGATCAGGGCCCGCTCCATCCTCAACACTGAGGGACAGAGTATGGAGAATCAGGGCCTGCTCCATCCTCAACACTGGGGGACAAAGTATGGAGGATCAGGGCCCGCTCCATCCCAAAGTGAGGGACAAAGTATGGAGGATCAGGGCCTGCTCTATTTTCAACATTGAGGGACAAAGTATGGAGGATCAGGGCCCGCTCCATCCTCAACACTGAGGGACAAAGTATGGAGGATCAGGGCCTGCTCCATCCCAAAAAGTGAGGGACAAAGTGTGGAGGATCAGGGCCTGCTCTATCCTCAACATTGAGGGACAAAGTATGGAGGATCAGGGCCTGCTCCATCCTAAAAATTGAGGAACAGAGTATGGAGGATCAGGGCTCACTCCAACCTCAACATTGAGGGACAAAGTATAGAGGATCAGGGCCCACTCCATCCTCAACACTGAGGGACAGAGTATGGAGAATCAGGGCTCGCTCCATCCCAAACACTGATGGACAAAGTATGGAGGATCAGGGCCCGCTCCATCCTCAACACTGAGGGACAAAGTATAGAGGATAAGGGCCCGCTCCATCCCAAACAGTGAGGGACAAGGTATGGAGGATCAGGGCTAGCTCCATCCTCAACATTAAGGGACAAAGTATGGAGGTTCAGCGCTCGCTCCATCCTCAACACATGAGGAACAAAATATGGAGGATCAGGCCCTGCTCCATCCTCAACACTGAGGGACAGAGTATGGAGGATCAGGGCTAGCTCCATCCTCAACACTAAGGAACAGAGTATGGAGGATCAGGCCCTGCTCCATCCTCAACACTGAGGAACAGAGTATGGAGGATCAGGGCCCGCTCCATCCTCAACACTAAGGGACAGAGCATGGAGGATCAGGACCTGCTCCATCCTCAACACTGAGGAACAAAGTATGGAGGATCAGGGCCTGCTCCATCCTCAACACTGAGGGACAGAGTATGGAGGATCAGGGCTCGCTTCATCCTCAATACTGAAGGACAAAGTATGGAGGATCACGGCTCACTCCATCCTTAACACTGAGGGTCAGAGTACGAAGGATCAGGGCCTGCTCCATCCTCAACACTGAGTGACAAAGTATGGAGAATCAGGGCTCGCTCCATCCCAAACAGTGAGGGACAAAGTATGGAGGATCAGGGCCCACTCCATCCTCAACACTGTGTGACAAAGTATGGAGAATCAGGGCTCGCTCCATCCCAAACAGTGAAGGACAAAGTATGGAGGATCAGGGCTCGCTCCATCCTCAACACTGAGGGACAGAGTATGGAGGATCAGAGCTCGCTCCATCCCAAACACTGAGGGACAAAGTATGGAGGATCGGGGCTCGCTTAATCCGAAACAGTGAGCGACAAAGTATGGAGGATCAGGGCCTTCTCTTTCCTCAACATTGAGGGACAAAGCATGGAGGATCAGGGCCTGCTCCATCCTTAACATTGAGGGACAAAGTATGGGGGATCAGGGCCTGCTCCAACCCAAACACTGAGAAACAAAGTATGGAGGATCAGGGCCCGCTCGGTCCTCAACACTGATGGACAGAGTATGGAGGATTAGGGCTCGCTCCATCTTCAACATTGAGGGAGAAATTATGGAGAATCAGGGCTCGCTCCTTCCTCAACATTGAGGGACAAAGTATGGAGGATCAGGGCCTGCTCCATCCTCAACACTGAGGAACAAAGTATGGAGGATCAGGGCCCGCTCCGTCCTCAACACTGGGGGACAAAGTATGGAGGATCAGGGCTCGCTCCTTCCTCAACATTAAGGGACCAAGTATGGAGGATCAGGGCCAGCTCCGTCCTCAACACTGAGGGACAAAGTATGGAGGATCAGGGCCCGCTCCATCCTCAACACTGAGGGACAAAGTATGGAGGATCAGGGCTCGCTCCATCCTCAACACTGAGGGACAAAGTATGGAGGATCAGGGCCCGATCCATCCCAAACAGTGAGGGACAAAGTGTGGAGGATCAGGGTCTGCTCCATCCTCAACATTGAGGGACAAAGTATGGAGGATCAGGGCCCACTCCATCCTCAACACTGAGGGACAGAGTAAGGAGGATCAGGGCTCGCTCCATCCCAAACACTGAGGAACAGAGTATGGAGGATCAGAGCTCGCTCCATCTTCAACATTGAGGGACAAAGTATGGAGGATCACGGCCCGCTCCATCCTTAACACTGAGGGTCAGAGTATGGAGGATCAGGGCCTGCTCCATCCTCAACACTGAGGAACAGAGTATGGAGGATCAGGGCTCTCTCCATCCTCAACACTAAGAAACAGAGTATGGAGGATCAAGGCTCTCTCCATCCTCAACACTGAGGGACAAAGTATGGAGGAGCAGGGCTCTCTCCATCCTCAATATTGAGGAACAGAGTATGGAGGATCAGGCCCTGGACCAACATCAACACTGAGTAACAGAGTATGGAGGATCAGGGCCTCCTCTATCCTCAACAGTGAGGGACAAAGTATGGAGGATCAGGGCCTGCTCCATCCTCAACACTGAGGGACAGAGTATGGAGGATCAGGGCCTTCTCTTTCCACAACATTGAGATACAAAGTATGGAGGATCAGGGCCCGCTCCTTCCTCAACACTGAGGAATAGAGTATGGAGGATCAGGGCCTGGTCCATCCACAACATTGAGGGACAAAGTATGGAGGATCAGGGCCTGGTCCATCCCACAACACTGAGGGATAGAGTATGGAGGATCAGGGCTCACTCCATCCTCAATACTGAGGAACAGAGTATAGAGGATCAGGGCTTGCTCCATCATCAACACTGAGGAAAAGAATATGGAGGATCAGGGCTCGCTCCATCCCAAACACTCAGGGACAAAGTATAGAGAATCAGGGCTCGCTCCATCCTCAACACATGAGGAACAGAGTATGGAGGAACAGAGTCTGCTTCATCCTGAATTCTGAGGGACAGCGTATGGAGGATCAGAGCTCGCTCTATCCTCAACATTGAAGAACAGAGTATAGAGGATCAGGGCTCGCTCCATCATCAACACTAAGGAAGAGAATATGGAGGATCAGGGCTTGCTCCATTCCAAACAATAAGGAACAAAGTATGGAGGAGCAGGGATCACTCTATCCTCAACACTGAGGGACAGAGTATGGAGGATCAGAGCTCGCTCTATCCTCAACATTGAAGAACAGAGTATAGAGGATCAGGGCTCGCTCCATCATCAACACTAAGGAAGAGAATATGGAGGATCAGGGCTTGCTCCATTCCAAACAATAAGGAACAAAGTATGGAGGAGCAGGGATCACTCTATCCTCAACACTGAGGGACAGAGTATGGAGGATCAGGGCTCACTTAATCCGAAACAGTGAGCGACAAAGTATGGAGGATCAGGGCCTTCTCTTTCCTCAACATTGAGGGACAAAGCATGGAGGATCAGGGCCCGCTCCATCCTCAATACTGAGGAAAAGAGTATGGAGGATCAGGGCCTGCTCCATCCTCAACATTGACGGACAAAGTATGGAGGATCAGGGCCTGCTCCATCCTCAACACTGAGGAACAAAGCTGCAGGCTGTTGAGTACTTAGTGAGAATTTGAGTGTATGTGTGAATGGACTCCAGTGTGGCAGGAATGGAGGAGCGCCTGTTGGTGGGCTGCACTCTTGTATGGCGGCTGCTCCGATACCTGTATGTAATGCAGTCTGGGTGGTAGCAGTCTCGTACAGTCTGATGAAATACCGCTAGCGACCAACCTCTGTTTTTACTGGGGCCGGTCAATCTGTTGTCCTGAGCTTGGTCTGTAAACAGCTGGGTGCTCCAGTGCAGACCCGAGAATACATATAAATGGGCTTCAGGAATTGTGTGGCGCTTGCTGGACAGCTGCACTCATGTTCTTTGTCTGGCGACTGCTGGAATACCTGTATGCAGTGCAGTGTGGGTAGTAGCGGTCTGTTCCATTTATACTGTGTGGATCCCAGCATACAGCTTAACCCTTCTTCACATCCCAAGTAAACAGACTGTGAGTTTCAGTAGTCTTAGGGTGAGTGCCCACAGGATGTTTTTGCTGCGTTTTTCCTGCGTTTTCTGCGTGCAGTATAACATCGGTTTTATGGTAATTTATGCTAATTTCTTGATTCCCAGCAAAACCAATGTATTTCACAGAAATGCTGCCCACACATTGGTTTTGCAAGTGTCAAGAACTGTCACATCCCTGCGTTTTTGGTGCGGATGGGAAAGAATTGTTAATTATTTTGCTAAAGTCAATGGGAAAAAAACACAATAAAAAGCACAAAAAACGCACAAAAACGCGCAGAACATGCAGACAAGATCACAGCTGATCTCCTGTCAGGGTCTCCAGGAGCCTCTGGTTTTGCTGCACTCAGGACGGCTTACAAAAACGCCCTGTGGGCACAAACCCTTAGTTTATTGGTGCAATAATATGAATTAAAAACTACAATATAAACAGTCAGTACTGGACACAATGTCAGACAGCACAGAAATGCAATCAACATGAAGGACTGGGGAAAGGGCATTACTCTACACAGAGGGAACATCTATCAGTGTGCAGTGCTGGAGTACAAGGCATAACACACTCCTATTACACAGCACTGTCTGTAGCTGGATCAGAACCTGCCTGCACACATTCTAGCACAAGTATATACAGTTACTATGACACTCACTGGATTCAGCTGGGCAGGAGGAGCAGCTGTAGAGAAGAGCCAGGGACAGGAGTCTTCTTATCACTCTGGAGTCCAGGAAATGGTAGTGTCTCTCCTTCCCAGGGAAGCTGAGGGGCGGTCCCTAAGAACACACATAATCTTAAAGGGGAAGACTCCTGCATCTGTAGGAATGCAGCCAGCCTGTGTTAAAACACATTTAAAGGGATCCTGTCACCCCCAAAACGCCTCCTGAGCTACAAAATCATGTCCCTGCAGCCTCCTATCACTAATCTCACACTACTTTTGTCTCCTAACAGCATCCTGTGAAAGTGGATAATAACAATTCTATACTCCCTCATCAGGCATTATAATTAGCAGGGCCTGTATTCTTTACCCATTAGGGCGAGTTTGTTTTTTGCCTCCGGTATAGTTTATTTTTTGTGGATTTCTTGTATTTTATGTCCTCCGGTGATGAAATATCTACAATATGATCCAAGCTTGAGACAACCATAGCTGGGCGCCTCGGAGCTCGCATTTGACATCTACCATGGCCTTCACGTGACCTTGGTTGTTTGGAGCAGGATTGTAGATCGGAAGCTCTTTGGTCCATGGATTACATGTCCCTGGTACAGTTTGCACAGCACTGTGTATACTGGCGCCTGGCCATGACAACATTAAATGCAGGAGCTTAAGGGTCCAGGTGTCACCGACATTAGAAAGACGCCGTCTCCGTCCAAGAAACGCAGATCAGCACCGAGGAGCGGAAACAAGGAGGAAGCCGGAGGGAGGACGGCAGTAAAAGCTTCAGGGGGCAGAAGGTAAAAAGCAACATCAAATCTGAATAGAAATAGCTACAAGAAACCTTGTATGTCACACACAATACTGATCAAAGACAGCTTCATCACAGTCTCACAACGACTCTACACAACGTCCCGTCCTCCATCCCAGTCCTCCATCACCTGATCCTCCATCCCAGTCCTTCATCACCTGGTCCTCCATCCCAGTTCTCCATCACCTGGTCCTCCATTCCAGTCCTCCATCACCTGGTCCTCCATCCCAGTTCTCCATCACCTGGTCCTTCATTCCAGTCCTCCATCACCTGGTCATCCATCCCAGTCCTCCACCATGCTCCTCCTCCTAGATCTGTTCTCTGCCGTCTACATTATTCTCTTCTCCTTCTCCTAGACTTGTCCTCTGCCTTCTACATTATTCTGTGCTGCTCCTCCTTGACAAGTCTTCTGCCTTATACATAACTCTGTGTTCCTCCTCCTACACTTGTCCTCTGCCTTCTACATTCCTCTGTGCTCCTCCTCCTAAACCTGTCTTCTGCATCACACTGTGCTCCTCCTGGACCTATCCTCTGCCTTCTACATTACTTTGTGCTCCTTCTATTAAACCCGTCCTTTGCCTTCTGCATCACTCCATGCTCCTCCTCTTGGACCTGTCCTTTGCCTTCTGCATCACTCCATGCTCCTCCTCTTGGACCTGCCCTTTGCCTTCTGCATCACTCCGTGCTCCTCCTCTTGGACCTGCCCTTTGCCTTCTGCATCACTCTGTGCTCCTCCTCCTGGACTTGTCCTCTGCCTTCTACATTACTCTGTGCTCCTCATCCTAGACCTGTCCTCTGCCTTCTAAATTACTCTGTGCTCCTCCTCCTGGACCTGTCATCTGCCTTCTACATTACTCTGTGCTCCTCCTCCTAGACCCGTCCTCTTCCTTCTACATTACTCTGTGCTCCTCCTAGACTTGTCCTTTGCCTTTAAATGGTATAAGTTGAATGGAGCAGGTCAGATATAACCTTGGTCAAATGTGACATTATTGAAGGGTGACATTTTAAAGTGTCACATCAGAAATATCCCAGAAACAACACAGAAGTAACCAGAAGGTACCAGCAATACCCGTCTGCTAACTGTCTTTGTTACTTTACTTTCAACATTGTTTTTTTTCCCCCCATGTCCTTTATTTCAATGTCTATCGTTCTATGTGCCTTTGCCATTCACCTTTACCGCCCTATCCCCCCTTCGTCACCTCTCATCCACATAGGCCCCTCTCTCCTTCCCTCTACTTTATTGAGCTCCCATACTGTCTTCAACGTACTGTTTAGTCTCAGACCACCATGTTCCAGGGTTTTGCATCATAAACAAAGTCACAATTACAAAAACTATTTGCCTTTTCTCTTTTTACTGCTGCTCCTCTCAGGCGATATCTCTCCAAATCCTGGTCCACCTTCCAGCGACTTCAACCCCTCTCCCACCACACATAGAAACCATGCCAACCTTATTAACATTACCTGCTCACCTTCATCTCCCTCTTTTAATTGTGCGCTCTGGAATCCACGATCTGTATGCAACAAGCTTCCCTTCATCCCCAACTACTTTCTCACTAACTCCCTTAATCTGCTGGCCCTCACTGAAGCCTGGATCCAGGAGTCAGACACTGCTTCCCCTGCCGCTATTTCTTATGGCTGGTTACATTTCTCTCATTCCCTGAGACCTGATAACAGACAAGGTGGGGGAGTTGGCTTACTCCTGTCCCCACGATGTACCTTCCAGGTCATCCCTCCAGCCCCATCACTCTCATTCCCCTCTTTTGAGGTCCACACAATTAGACTCTTCCGTCCCCTCCCCCCCAGGGTCACCCACCCAGTTCCTCGACCATTTCTCTACGTGGCTGCCACATTTCATGTACTCAGAATTACCAACCCTTATTCTGGGAGACTTTAACATCCCCATAAACAGTCCCATTTCCCCATCTGCATCCCAGCTCCTATCTCTAACCACTTCTCTTGGCCTCTCTCAGCTCTCAACCTCTGAGGCACACAAGGATTGTGACATGCTTGACCTGGTCTTTACCCGGCTCTGCTCTATCTCCTCCTTAGATAATTCACCTCTTCCCCTCTCTGACCACAACATTCTATCCTTTACGCTCACAAACCCTCACCCACCCCAGCACAGTCAGACTTATCAAACATCCAGAAACCTATAGGTCATTAACCCTCATGCACTCACAGACTCTCAACACTCATCACTGTCCCCAATCTCCTCATTCTTCTTTCCCGATCAGGCAGTCAATCACTACAATGACTCAGAAGCTCCCTAGACCATGTAGCGCCCCTCACCCTCCGAACCTCCGAACACAGAGTGAAACAGCCCTGGCTCACACCGCAAACTCGATTACTCCAGCGATGCTCTAGGAGTGCTGAACACCTATGGAGGAAAACCCGCACACCAGAAAACTTCATTCACTACAAATTTATGCTAAGAACTTACAACTCTGCCCTTCATCTTGCCAAACAGACACTTCACCACCCTGATCTCCTCACTATCCAACAAACCAAAAAAAAATGTTTGACACCTTTCACTTTCTCCTCAGTCCGAAAGTGCAGACCCCCATCACTGACCTCTGTACTGATGATCTGCCCCCATCACTGACCTCTGTGCTGATGATCTGCCCCATCACTGACCTCTGTGCTGATGATCTGCCCCCATCACTGACCTCTGTGCTGATAATCTGCCCCCATCACTGACCTCTGTGCTGATAATCTGCCCCATCACTGACCTCTGTGCTGATGATCTGCCCCATCACTGACCTCTGTGCTGATGATCTGCCCCCATCACTGACCTCTGTGCTGATAATCTGCCCCCATCACTGACCTCTGTGCTGATGATCTACCCCCATCACTGACCTCTGTGCTGATGATCTGCCCCCATCACTGACCTCTGTGCTGATAATCTGCCCCCATCACTGACCTCTGTGCTGATGATCTGCCCCCATCACTGACCTCTGTGCTGATGATCTGCCCCATCACTGACCTCTGTGCTGATAATCTGCCCCCATCACTGACCTCTGTGCTGAATGATCTGCCCCCATCACTGACCTCTGTGCTAATGATCTGCCCCCATCACTGACCTCTGTGCTAATGATCTGCCCCCATCACTGACCTCTGTGCTAATGATCTGCCCCCATCACTGACCTCTGTGCTGAATGATCTGCCCCATCACTGACCTCTGTGCTGATGATCTGCCCCATCACTGACCTCTGTGCTAATTGATCTGCTGCCCATCACTGACCTCTGTGCTGATGATCTGCCCCATCACTGACCTCTGTGCTGATGATCTGCCCCCAATCACTGTGACCTCTGTGCTAATGATCTGCCCCATCACTGACCTCTGTGCTGATAATCTGCCCCCATCACTGACCTCTGTGCTGATAATCTGCCCCATCACTGACCTCTGTGCTAATGATCTGCCCCCATCACTGACCTCTGTGCTGATGATCTGCCCCCATCACTGACCTCTGTGCTAATGATCTGCCCCCATCACTGACCTCTGTGCTGATGATCTGCCCCCATCACTGACCTCTGTGCTAATGATCTGCCCCCATCACTGACCTCTGTGCTGATGATCTGCCCCCATCACTGACCTCTGTGCTGATGATCTGCCCCTATCACTGACCTCTGTGCTGATGATCTGCCCCATCACTGACCTCTGTGCTGATGATCTGCCCCCATCACTGACCTCTGTGCTGATGATCTGCCCCCATCACTGACCTCTGTGCTGATGATCTGCCCCCATCACTGACCTCTGTGCTGATGATTTGGCCTCATCACTGACCTCTGTGCTGATGATCTGCCCCCATCACTGACCTCTGTGCTGATGATCTGCCCCCATCACTGACCTCTGTGCTGATGATTTGGCCTCATCACTGACCTCTGTGCTGATGATCTGCCCCCATCACTGACCTCTG
Organism: Allobates femoralis; assembly: GCA_033576535.1. NCBI lineage: Eukaryota > Metazoa > Chordata > Amphibia > Anura > Aromobatidae > Allobates > Allobates femoralis. The sequence goes on along the minus strand of JARQOC010000003.1, from coordinate 879,830,521 downwards.
TGCTGATGATCTGCCCCCATCACTGACCTCTGTGCTGATGATCCGGCTTCGTATTTCACAGAAAAAATAGAAAACATCCGTCAGGAAATCAACTCCCAACCTCAAATTGCTGTTACCCCTACCTCTCCCCACATCTCCTCCGGTTCACTCTCCACATTTGACCTGGCCACAGAAGAAGAAGTCTCCAGGCCCCTCTCTTCCTCTCGTTCCACCACATGCTCCACTGACCCCATTCCCTCACACCTACTCCAGTCCCTCCCTCCAGTGGTCACCACTCACCTAACCAAAATCTTTCATCTCTCCCTCTCTTCTGGCATCTTCCCCTCCTCCTTCAAACACTCGATCATTACTCCATTATTAAAGAAAACCTCTCTCGACCCATCCTGCATAAAAAACTACAGACCAGTCTCCAATCTCCCCTTCATCTCTAAACTCCTGGAGCAAAAGGGTGTGGCCTGGACATGGTGGGGAGCAGACGCTAAAAACAAAGCTCCTGTCCCCTAGATGCCATCGGGCTAATACACCCGGAGCCAGACCCTGAAAACTACCCCATATGCCGGCTAAACGGAGGAGTACCCGACCCCAACCCACTAGGGAATCATCGGTGCCTCCCGCTGCGAAGATCTCTCACTACCTCAGGAGCAGCTCCCAGGACTGTGTAATGGCCACAGGGAAGATGGCGGCGGGAGCTCCCCAGGATGCAGCAGACAACAGACCATGCAAGGCTGCGGAGGCTAGCGGGGACGCATTGACAGCCGTCACGCAGCCCGGCGTGGCACAGAGACCCAAAGGAGACTGCCGACTGAATGTGGTAACGTGCACCCCCTCACCCCCTCCCCTATCGCCTACTGCTCAGGTGCCTGAATGTACCTCGGGCGCCATGAAGGACCCCAAGGAGGACAGACAGCCCAACCAGGTTCATACAGCGGATGTTATTGCTGGGACTCCGCTGCTTAGTACCTTGATGACCCCCCGGGATAGCAGAGATTGGCCCCTGATGTGTGACAGTGGAGGCCCTGCGGACATAACCCAAAGACACCTCCAGGATGATGTGGGAAGTGAGATGGAGGATGGGGGCCACAGCAAGCGAGGAATATCAGACGCCTGCAAAGAATTGGCGGGAGGGATGTGGCAGACCCCATCACTAACACAACAGGGAGGTGAAATGGAGACGAGGATGGTGAGAAAGTCCGCAGAAAGAGATTCTATAGTGGGGGGTCGGGAGAGGCCGCTCAATCCTCCATCAGTGAGCTGATACAGACTGTTCCATCCACTAGGGACCTCGCCTGTCAATGCCCACAGTATCAGGGGGTCAGGAGATCTGGGACGACCTCAGGCTGAGGCCATCCCCACCAGGGAAGAAATGGAGGGCTTTATCGCGCGGATGGAGGCCTCCTTTAAAGCCAAGTCCTCTGAGCTTAAAGGGGAAGTCAATAAACTCAGTCTAAAGGGGGTGTCACACGCGTCAATATCGCCTGCACGATATCGACTGCACGTGACGTTGCAGCGATATTGACGCGTGTGACATACTGCATCAACCAGCGATAAATCGCTGGTTGATGATCGCCAGGTTTCAGAACCAGCTCTGAAACCTGGCGATTGTCGCCCGGTGGACACGCAGCATCGCTGCGTGTGACACCGGGACTAGCGATATTCCAGCTCCCAGCGCCTGTCACAAGCGCTGGGAGCTGGTCTCCAAGGTACACTGCGGGTAACTAGGCAGCGCGCGCTGCCTAGATACCCGACGTGTACCTTAGTTACCAGCCTCCTCCGCTCACCCGGTGAGCGGAGGAGGCTGGTAACTAAGGTACACGTCGGGTAACTAGGCAGCGCGCGCTGCCTAGTTACCCGACGTGTACCTTAGTTACCAGCCTCCTCCGCTCACCCGGTGAGCGGAGGAGGCTGGTAACTAAGGTACACGTCGGGTAACTAGGCAGCGCGCGCTGCCTAGATACCCGACTGTGTACCTTAGTTACCAGCCTCCTCCGCTCACCGGGTGAGCGGAGGAGGCTGGTAACTAAGGTACACGTCGGGTATCTAGGCAGCGCGCGCTGCCTAGTTACCCGCAGTGTACCTTGGAGACCAGGCTGCTCCCGCTTCCAGCAGGCTGGCAGCGGGAGCAGGACATCGTGGAAACGATATTTAAATCGTTTCCATGATGTCACTGGTCAATTGATCGCTGGTGAGTCTGTCTGTGTGACAGCTCACCAGCAATCAGCCGTCAATGTCGTCAGCGATCAGATCGCTGACGACATTGACGCGTGTGACACCCCCTTAAGAGTGTCCTCTAATGAATCGTCCTCTCAAAGCATAGATAAGAGACTGAGGATCCTAGAAGACACTGTATATACACAAGCCTCCCATATGGAACAGATGTTAGACTCCATGGAGGATCTGGAGAATCGAGAGAGGAGGAACAACATCAGAATCAGAGGCCTCCCAGAGACCTAGGGATCTCGATAGCGCCCTCAAAATCATCTTCAACACTAATAGAGAGGTACCGACAGACTCGGTTTTAGAGTTCGACAGGGCGCATAGATCCCTGGGGCCCCCGCCCTTGGAAAGAGATAGACCCACAGATGTAGTGTGCAGGATCTATAAATATAGAAGAAAAGAGGCTATTTTCACCAAAGCTCGGGCCAAGGGACAGGTTCGGTACCAGGACTATTTTCTTCAAATATTGGCAGACTTATCGAGACGCACCCTACAAAAACGAAGAGCGTTTCGTCCTCTCCTGGAGGCTCTAAGACAACAGGACATACCCTACACATGGGGCTTCCCGTTCTGCCTACAGGTGCGGAGAGACGGGGTGACTCACTTCGTCACACCCCCAAGAGGGGTCCCGGAATTCGCAGCCGCACTGGGACTCTCCTCGGTCTATAATGCCATGGAAGACTGGCCGGGATATACAGATCGCCTAGATCAGATGCCAACCGCCCCAGAGTCGTTAAGAGAAAAGAGGAGGAGGGGAAGGGGGAAGGTGGGCTTCACGGAGAAGGAAGAATAGGGGGAGGAGGGAGGAATCGATGGGCGAAGGTTGAAGGCCCCTCTCTCCCTCTCTGTTGTTATTTCCATTGATCTTTTGCCTAATTATTATTATTATTATTATTTATTTATATAGTGCCATTAGGTTCCATGGCGCTTTACATGAGGATAAGGGAGACAAGAACAAGTACACTAAATCTAGGCGATCAGGACATACAGGTACAGGAGGGGCAGGGACCCTGTCCACGAGGGCTCACAGTCTATGAGGGGTGGGTTAGGATACAGTAGGATGGGGGAATGTCAGGTATGGGGCGTTCGCCTGGGTCTCATGGCAGGTTGTAGGCTTGACGGAACAGGTGAGTCTTCAGGTGACACTTGAAGTTACTCAGGGTAGGAGAGTGTCTGACGTGTTCGGGTAGGGAGTTCCAGAGTAAGGCAGATGCCCGGGAGAAGTCCTGGACTCGGTTGTGTGAAGAGGTGATGAGGGGGGAGCAGAGGAGGAGTTCTTGGGAGGAGCGGAGGTTGCGTGAGGGTAGGTATCGGGAGACCAGGTCGGAGATGTATGGTGGGGCCAGGTTGTGTATGGCTTTGTAGGTCATGGTTAGTGTTTTGAATTGGGATCTCTTGGAGACGGGGAGCCACTGAAGGGCTTGGCAGACGGGGGAGACAGGGGAGTAGTGGGAGGACAGGTAGATGAGTTGGGCAGCGGAGTTGAGGATAGACTGGAGAGGTGTGAGGGAGTTAGCCGGGAGGCCATTGAGAAGGAGGTTGCAGTAGTCAAGGCGGGAGATGATAAGAGCATGAATGAGTGTTTTAGCGGTGTCGTGGGTGAGGAAGGAGCGGATCCGTGAGATGTTCTTGAGCTGGAGCCGCAGGGATGTGGTGAGGGCCTCGATGTGGGGCTTGAAGGATAGGGAGGAGTCAAGGATTACCCTGAGGCACTTGGGTTGGGGGACTGGGGAGAGGGCGCAGTCGTTGGATAGGTTGGGAGGTGAGGTGGAATTTCTTGGGGGGGGAAGACTATGAATTCAGTTTTGTCCATGTTGAGTTTAAGGAAGCGAGCAGAGAAGAAGGATGAGATGGCGGACAGGCAGTGTGGGATTTTGGAGAGTAGGGAGGTGATGTCGGGGCCGGACAGGTAGATTTGGGTGTCGTCAGCGTAGCGGTGGTACTGGAGGCCGTGGGACTCAATGAGTTGCCCTAGGCCGAGAGTGTAAATGGAGAAAAGTAGGGGTCCCAGGACCAAACCTTGGGGGACTCCGACAGAAAGGGGGTAGGACGAGGAGGAGGTGTGGGAGTGGGAGACGCTGAAGGTCCGGTCCGCTAGGTATGAGGAGATCCAGGAGAGGGCAAGGTGGGTGATGCCGAGGGATTCCAGGATCCGGAGAAGAAGGGAGTGGTCAACCGTGTCGAAGGCAGCAGACAGGTCAAGGAGGAGGAGAATGGAGTAGTGGTGTTTGTTCTTGGCGGTCAGTAGGTCGTTGGTGACTTTGGTCAGGGCTGTTTCGGTGGAATGGAGGGGTCGGAAGCCGGACTGTAGGCGATCGAAGTGGGAGCACGAGGAGAGGTGAGAGGACAGTTCAGAGTGGACGTGCTGTTCAAGTAGCTTAGAGGCGAATGGGAGAAGAGATATGGGGCGATAGTTAGAGACAGAGGTAGGGTCGAGGGAGGTTTTTTTTAGGATGGGCGTGATTAGGGCGTGTTTGAAGGCTGAGGGGAAGGTGCCAGTGGTAAGTGATAGGTTAAAGAGGTGGGTGAGGGCTTGTTCGGAATGAGGTGGGATGGGCGCGGGTCGTGGGCGCTGGTGGTGAGGTGTTCTTCCCACAGGCAGTACCACGGATAAGGCTGTTAACACTGTTCACGCAGTTGCACGAGGGCAAAAGCGTAGAGAGGTCTCATTTATTGGTTATTAATTAGTCCAATTTAAAGTGATGTTATGTAAGTTTTCAATCTTTGCACCGACATTTTAGTTGCATCTGACTTTAGACCTAGGAGATTCCCTGGGTTACCTGTTTCTTTTGTATACTACTAACACAAAGGTCTTTCTGCAACACTTTATGAGAAGGTTTAGCCCGGGGTAACGGGGACATCCACAAAGTGGACACGTTACACCCCACCGGGATAAAGTCACCTGATTTCAGGGAAGACAGGTCGTGTAGATTGCCCTAAACTGCTACCCCAGATTATTCTGGGAATTACCTTACTGCTCTGCTATACCCCCTTTCTTCTAATCTCCGCTAATCTTTTCTTCCTCCCTTATCCCCCGGTTTTTCTGTTCTCTTTCTCTACCTTTTTCTCCCTATCCTTCTTACCCTGCCGTGTCCTACCACTTCCCCCTCTGGCTCCTTGTCGGCCATGTCATCTGTAAAAATCTGCTCCTTTAATGCACCCCTCAAAAGAGGTGTCAGATCTTGTACTCTGCTCATAAGATTCTGATGCTTCAGGAGACCCATTGTAAATCTGGACATGTCCCGAGTCTCGTAATAGATACTTCTCAGTCTGGCACCACAGCACCAACCCGGAGGTGAGAACGGAAGGTGTCCATTGCGGTACACAAGTCACTGCCTCCGAGATCCTGGAGGCTTGTGTGGACCCTCAGGGCCGTTATGAGTTTCTTAAGATGAGAAGTGCTGCATCCTTACTAACCATTGCTAATTAGTATTTACCCAATAGATTCCAGACAAAAACGTGTAGACTGTACCTAACGCGCCTGACGGAATTTGCAGAGGGATCAGTCATCATCGGAGGGGACATCAATTTCACCCTGGACCCGGCAGGTGACTCATCCTCTGGTAAGAGACCTATTCCAAACAGCGGGTTTCTATGGGCTCTGTTGCTGGCAGCGCATAGCATTAAACGCTCTGCGCTGCAGCAGACCATACTTGCGTCAGGCTAGGGTCACAACGCAAGTGAAACCCTAGCCTCAGGGGCCCGGTGGGCCCCTCCAAGCAGTCGGGCCCCGACAGTTGCCCGGGTGCTGACGCCGGGCCTGGCTCCAGGTCCCTGATATTTGAAGACTGCCTTCTCCAGACTGCTATTTTTAGATCCCTCCACAGGTGTCTATGGGATTCAGGTCTGGACTCATTGCTGCCACCTTAGAAGTCTCCAGTGCTTTCTCTCACACCATTGTCTAGAGCTTTTTGAAGTGTGTTTTGGGTCATTGTCCTGCTGGAAGACCCATGACCTCTGAGGGAGACCCAGCTTTCTCACACTGGGCCCTACATTATGCTGCACAATGTGTTGGTAGTCTTCAGACTTCATAATGCCATGCACACGGTCAAGCAGTCCAGTGCCAGAGGCAGCAAAGCAACCCCAAAACATCAGGGAGCCTCCGCCATGTCTGACTGTAGGGAGCGTGTTCTTTTCTTTGAATGCCTCTTTTTTCTCCTGTAAACTCTATGTTGATGCCTTTGCCCATAAATCTCTACTTTTGTCTCATCTGACCAGAGAACATTCTTCCAGAACGTTTTAGGCTTTCTCAGGTGAGTTTTGGCAAACTCCAGCCTGGCTGTTTTATGTCTCGGGGTAAGAAGTGGGGTCTTCCTGGGTCTCCTACCATACAGTCCCTTTTCATTCAGACGCTGACGGATAGTACGGGGTGACACTGTTGTACCCTCGGACTGCAGGGCAGCTTGAACTTGTTTGGATGTTAGTCGAGGTTCTTTATCCACCATACGCACAATCTTGCGTTGAAATCTCTTGTCAATGTTTCTTTTCCGTCCACATCTAGGGAGGTTAGCCACAGTGCCATGGGCTTTACACTTCTTGATGACACTGCACACGGTAGACACAGGAACATTCAGGTCTTTGGAGATGGACTTATAGCCTTGAGATTGCTCATGCTTCCTCACAATTTGGTTTCTCAAGTCCTCAGACAGTTCTTTGGTCTTCTTTCTTTTCTCCATGTTCAATGTGGTACACACAAGGACACAGGACAGAGGTGGAGTCAACTTTAATCCATGTCAACTGGCTGCAAGTGTGATTTAGTTATTGCCAACACCTGTTAGGTGCCACAGGTAAGTTACAGGTGCTGTTAATTACACTAATTACAGAAGCATCACATGATTTTTCTAGCAGTGCCAATACTTTTGTCCACCCCCTTTTTTATGTTTGGTGGAATTAGATACAATTTGGCTTTAGGACAATTCTCTTTTTGTGTTTTTTCATTGAAGACAAATTAAATGAAGATAATAATAGCAAAGAATTTGTGATTGCAATCATTACAGGAAGACACTAAGTATTATCTGACAGAATGCAGGGGTGTCAATACTTTTGGCCATAACTGTATATACACACACCTACATGCAGCAATATGTACTAAAGGGGGCCAACTGACACTTTTTCGCCGGGGCCCACAGAAACCTGGAGCCGGCCCTGTTGTCAACCACTGGTTGGCAATGTAAACAGTGGGCTCTGTTGCTGGCAGCACATAGCATTAAACACTCTGCGCTGCAGCTGACAATACTTGCGTCAGGCTAGGGTCACAACGCAAGTCTGACCCTAGCCTCAGGGGCCCGGTGGGCCCCCTCCAAGCAGTCGGGCCCTGGCACTTGCCCGGGTACGCCGGGTGCTGACGCCGGGCCTGAGGCTCATGATGACCAAAGATGATCTCAATGTCAGGAGAGGCTCATGATGATCAGAGATGATCTCAATGTAAGAAGAGGCTCATGATGACCAGAGATGATCTCAATGTCAGGAGGGGCCATTGTGGAGATATACGGTATATAGAGGTTGATCTGGCCTCTCATTAGCTCTTGTTGGTAGTTTTCTGTGTTTGTCATGGCCTGGGCTTTTATTGGTTTCTCTTGGCTGTGACTTGTTGCTGGCACTTGATGCTCCTGGCAGCGGCTGATGATCCCTGCAGATTCAGGGTTGTTATGTACCTGTAGGATATGTGGCTACTAAATAGTGTGTGATACTGTGAAGAGCTGGAGACAATAAAATCCACAAATAACGAGAATTAGAAGGTGATAGCAGGAGACGTGATGGCAGAAATACCCCAAGAAGTGAAACATCTCATACATTGCAATAGGAAAACCAAAGAAAACTAACAAAAATCAGCAGATCCTCGAAAAAATACATACATTGCAGAGTATGAGATGTGACTGGGATGTAACGGCTCCTCTCCAGTATGAGGAGACAAATGGCTGCAATGTTCCTCTGGGAATATACAAATATAGGCAGCACCTAGGAACTTCAGGACCCCTCACTGGCAAAGGTTTGGAGCACCCCCGAGACTCTGCCCAGTCTGCACCCCGATCCTGCCTTCACCTGAACATACATAATTATATACAGTCTACATATATACATATATATATGATATACTAGATGGTGGCCCGATTCTAACGCATCGGGTATTCTAGAATATATATGTAGCTGACATACTGTGACTGACAGAACTTGTTCAGTCAACGTGATTGAACTACATAAATATGTATTGTGAGACAGAGGGGATAGCTCAGCTGGGATCTTTGCTTTTGGTGCAAGCGAGTGGCTGTGGACAGTAGACAATGGCAGACTGGCAGGCTTCACACAGCAGGGTTTATTGTGCACACTTATCACTTAGTGTTACACCAGAAAACATCAAAATAAACGTCTAAGGTCGTCTGGCCACTAACTAAACATTATAATCCTAAATAACAAACAAAGCTCACGCCTCCTTACGTTCTCACCTCCTCAGTCCAGCAGGCCAGCAGACAACTGAATCCTTCCAGCCCCTTGATTATAGCAGCTGGTCCAGTCAGGAATCAATGCCTGGACTGACTATCTCGAGAGGAGCAGGCAGTTTTCTATTACCCTGAAATAAACAGGCTTTATTAACTACCTGTCTGCTGGGACAAATCTGTCTGACTTCCCCAGCTTTTCCTGTGCTGTTTTGCACAGGCTGACTGCACCACAAATCAATTCAGGGAGGTATATGAAATGAACCGAGGGGAAATATACCTGTCGTCCAGTACCTCTCCCCTCGGCACCTCACAATATATATAGCAGTGCTATGGTATATGGTGGTACATTACAGTACATGTACAGCAGCACTATGGTATATGGTGGTACATTACAGTACATGTATAGCAGCACTATGGTATATGGCTGTACATTACATTACATGTATAGCAGCGTTATAGTATATGGCGGTACATTACAGCACATATATAGCAGCACTATAGTATATGGTGATAAATTACAGCACATGTATAGCAGCACTATGGTATATGGCAGTACATTACAGTACATGTATAGCAGCGCTATGATATATGGCGGTACATTACAGTACATGTATAGCAGGGCTATGGTATATGGAGGTACATTACAGTACATGTATAGCAGCACTATAGTATATGGCGGTACATTATAGTACATGTATAGCAGGGCTATGGTATATGGAGGTACATTACAGTACATGTATAGCAGCACTATAGTATATGGCGGTACATTACAGTACATGTATAGCAGCGCTATGGTATATGGTGGTACATTACATTACATGTATAGCAGCTCTATAGTATATGGCGGTACATTACAGTACATATATAGCAGTGCTATGGTATATGGTGGTACATTACATTACATGTATAGCAGCACTATAGTATAGGGCGGTACATTACAGCACATGTATAGCAACACTATAGTATATTACGGTACATTACAGTACATGTATAGCAGGGCTATGGTATATGGAGGTACATTACAGTACATGTATAGCAGCGCTATAGTATATGGCGGTACATTACAGCACATGTATACCAGCACTATAGTATATGGCAGTATATTACAGTATATGTACATGTGCACTATAGTATATGGTGGCATTTTATAGCACATGTATAGCAGCACTATAGTATATGGAGGTACATTATAGTACATGCATAGCAGCGCTATGGTATATGGCGGTACATTACATTACATGTATAGCAGCGCTATAGTATATGGCAGTACATTACAGTACATGTATAGCAGCACTATAGTGTATGGCAGTACATTACAGCAGATGTATAGCAGCACTATGGTATATGGAGGTACATTATAGTACATGCATAGCAGCGCTATGGTATATGGCGGTACATTACATTACATGTATAGCAGCGCTATAGTATATGGCAGTACATTACAGCAGATGTATAGCAGCACTATGGTATATGGCGATATTCTGCTCCCGCGGCTCCCCGCTCCTGCACAGTAAAAGTAAAAAAAATCCTCAGTGAGGATACTCACCTGTCCGCCGGCTCGCTCCACCTCCGTCTTCTAGGTCCTACAGGCCTTTAGGACCAGTCGTCGCCTGGGAAACCGATCAGCTGATCGGTCACATGTCGGGGCGGCAGGATGGAGCGAGCGGGGTAGGATGGAGCGGGGGGGGGGGGGGGGGCAGGCGGGAGCCGGGGGGGCAGGATGGAGTTGGGGGGGGGGGGGAAACAGGATGGAGGCAGCATGGAGGCGGCGGGGGGGGCAGGGTGTAGGTGGGGGAGCAAGAACAGCAGGGGGCAGGATGGAGGGAGCGGGGCAGAATGGAGCGAGCGGGGCAGAATGGAGCGAGCAGGGCAGAATGGAGCGAGCAGGGCAGAATGGAGCGAGCAGGGCAGAATGGAGCGAGCGGGGCAGGATGGAGAGAGCGGGGGCAGGATGGAGCCGGAGAAGCAGGATGGAGGCCTTTGCAGCCTCTGACAGCGGATCCTGGAGGCCTGTGCAGCATCTGACACAGCGGATCCTGGAGGCCTGTGCAGCCTCTGACACAGCGGATCCTGGAGGCCTGTGCAGCCTCTGACACAGCGGATCCTGGAGACCTATGCAGCATCTGACACAGCGGATCCTGGAGGCCTGTGCAGCATCTGACACAGCGGATCCTGGAGGCCTGTGCAGCCTCTGACACAGCGGATCCTGGAGGCCTGTGCAGCCTCTGACACAGCGGATACTGGAGGCCTGTGCAGCCTCTGACACAGCGGATCCTGGAGGCCTGTGCAGCATCTGACACAGCGGATCCTGGAGGCCTGTGCAGCATCTGACACAGCGGATCCTGGAGGCCTGTGCAGCATCTGACACAGCGGATCCTGGAGGCCTGTGCAGCCTCTGACACAGCGGATCCTGGAGGCCTGTGCAGCCTCTGACACAGCGAATCCTGGAGGCCTGTGCAGCCTCTGACACAGCGGATCCTGGAGGCCTGTGCAGCCTCTGACACAGCGGATCCTGGAGGCCTGTGCAGCCTCTGACACAGCGGATCCTGGAGGCCTGTGCAGCCTCTGACACAGCGGATCCTGGGGCCTGTGCAGCCTCTGACACAGCGGATCCTGGAGGCCTGTGCAGCCTCTGACACTGCGGATCCTGGAGGCCTGTGCAGCCTCTGACACTGCGGATCCTGGAGGCCTGTGCAGCATCTGACACTGCGGATCCTGGAGGCCTGTGCAGCCTCTGACAGCGGATCCTGGAGGCCTGTGCAGCATCTGACACAGCGGATCCTGGAGGCCTGTGCAGCCTCTGACACAGCGGATCCTGGAGGCCTGTGCAGCCTCTGACACAGCGGATCCTGGAGACCTATGCAGCATCTGACACAGCGGATCCTGGAGGCCTGTGCAGCATCTGACACAGCGGATCCTGGAGGCCTGTGCAGCCTCTGACACAGCGGATCCTGGAGGCCTGTGCAGCCTCTGACACAGCGGATACTGGAGGCCTGTGCAGCCTCTGACACAGCGGATCCTGGAGGCCTGTGCAGCATCTGACACAGCGGATCCTGGAGGCCTGTGCAGCATCTGACACAGCGGATCCTGGAGGCCTGTGCAGCATCTGACACAGCGGATCCTGGAGGCCTGTGCAGCCTCTGACACAGCGGATCCTGGAGGCCTGTGCAGCCTCTGACACAGCGAATCCTGGAGGCCTGTGCAGCCTCTGACACAGCGGATCCTGGAGGCCTGTGCAGCCTCTGACACAGCGGATCCTGGAGGCCTGTGCAGCCTCTGACACAGCGGATCCTGGAGGCCTGTGCAGCCTCTGACACAGAGGATCCTGGAGGCCTGTGCAGCATCTGACACAGCGGATCCTGGAGGCCTGTGCAGCCTCTGACACAGCGGATCCTGGAGGCCTGTGCAGCCTCTGACACAGCGAATCCTGGAGGCCTGTGCAGCCTCTGACACAGCGGATCCTGGAGGCCTGTGCAGCCTCTGACACAGCGGATCCTGGAGGCCTGTGCAGCCTCTGACACAGCGGATCCTGGAGGCCTGTGCAGCCTCTGACACAGCGGATCCTGGAGGCCTGTGCAGCATTTCTTCTGCAGTGTTGCTATCAGTGTCAGGAGTGGGAGAAGAGGGATGTGACAATCCAACACAATGGGCAGCACTGTGAACACATTGTATAAGTGTCATAAACTTGTAAATATCTCATGAAGGAATAAAGTTATGTTAAAACCGAGCACAACATTGTTCTTCTTATGAAATTCTCAATAGGTTTGGTGTCACATGACCCTCTTCCCATTGAAAAAAATAAGGTTGGATCCAAAATGGCCGCCATGGTCACCCCCATCTGGAAACGTTTTCCCCTCCCATGAACTAATGTGCCACAAACAGGAAGTTGATATCATCAATTGTTCTCTTTTATTTAGGTGCCTCCATATAATGGCCCCCCTGTATGTATTGTACATATACATATAGTGAGGTAGTGCACACCTAGGGGGTTCGCTTGGTGGCGTAAGTGGCACCAACAACCATCTATAACGTAACACAAAACAGCGGCTTATTATTCTTTCTATAATATAAAAGCCGAAGGCCACTTCCGGAAAACCCGAAGGGTACTTCCGTGATGGCCTTCGGACCTATGCTGCTGACGTCACCAGTCCACTGTAGCCGCACACCGCCCGGCTACAGGGACTGGTGGAGGAGAGTTCCGGCCAGGAACGTTCCCCTCTGTCCCTGCCGCCTCCTCTCTCCCGCTCCAACCGCCTCTGCAGCCCGCCCGGCACAGCCTCCAGCCACCTCTGCAGCCCGCCCGGCACAGCCTCCAGCCGCCTCTGCAGCCCGCCCGGCACAGCCTCCAGCCGCCTCTGCAGCCCGCCTGGCACAGCCTCCAGCCGCCTCTGCAGCCCGCCCGGTAAAGCCTCCAGCCTCCCCTGTGCCCTGGCCGCTCCAGCCTCCAGCCTCCCCTGTGCCCTGGCCGCTCCAGCCTCCAGCCTCCCCTGTAACCTTGCCGCTCCAGCATCCCCTGTGCCCTGGCCGCTCCAGCCTTCCCTGTGCCCTGGCCGCTTCAGCCTCCAGCCTCCCCTGTGCCCTGGCCGCTCCAGCCTCCCCTGTGCCCTGGCCGCTCCAGCCTCCCCTGTGCCCTGGCCGCTCCAGCCTCCAGCCTCCCCTGTGCCCTGGCCGCTCCAGCCTCCCCTGTGCCCTAGCCGCTCCAGCCTCCAGCCTCCCCTGTGCCCTGGCCGCTCCAACCTCCAGCCTCCCCTGTGCCCTGGCCGCTCCAACCTCCAGCCTCCCCTGTGCCCTGGCCGCTCCAACCTCCAGCCTCCCCTGTGCCCTGGCCGCTCCAACCTCCAGCCTCCCCTGTGCCCTGGCCGCTCCAGCCTCCCCTGTGCCCAAACCCCTCCAGCCTCCCCTGTGCCCAAACCCCTCCAGCCTCCCCTGTCCTCTGCCCCCTCCAGCCTCCCCTGTCCTCTGCCCCCTCCAGCCTCCCCTGTCCTCTGCCCCCTCCAGCCTCCCCTGTCCTCTGCCCCCTTCAGCCTCCGCTCTCCTCTCCCTGTCCTCTGCCCTCCAGCCTCTGCCCTCCAGCGTCTGCTCTCCTCTGCCCTCCAGCCTCCGCTCTCCTCTCTCTGTCCTCTGCCCTCCAGCCTCCGCTCTCCTCTCCCTGTCCTCTGCCCTCCAGCGTCCGCTCTCCTCTGCCCTCCAGCCTCTGCCCTCCAGCCTCCGCTCTCCTCTCCCTGTCCTCTGCCCTCCAGCCTCCGTTCTCCTCTCCCTGTCCTCTGCCCTCCAGCCTCCGCTCTCCTCTCCCTGTCCTCTGCCCTCCAGCCTCCGCTCTCCTCTCCCTGTCCTCTGCCCTCCAGCCTCCGCTCTCCTCTCCCTGTCCTCCAGCCTCCGCTCTCCTCTCCCTGTCCTCTGCCCTCCAGCCTCCGCTCTCCTCTCCCTATCCTCTGCCCTCCAGCCTCCGCTCTTGCCTCCCCTGTCCTCTGCCCCATCCAGCCTCCCCTGTCCTCTACCCCCATCCAGCCTCCCCTGTCCTCTACCCCCATCCAGCCTCCCCTGTCCTCTACCCCCATCCAGCCTCCCCTGTCCTCTGCCCCCTCCAGCCTCCCCTGTCCTCTGCCCCCTCCAGCCTCCCCTGTCCTCTGCCCCCTCCAGCCTCCCCTGTCCTCTGCCCCCTCCAGCCTCCCTGTCCTCTGCCCCCTCCAGCCTCCCCTGTCCTCTGCCCCCTCCAGCCTCCCCTGTCCTCTGCCCCCTCCAGCCTCCCCTGTCCTCTGCCCCCTCCAGCCTCCGCTCTCCTCTCCCTGTCCTCTGCCCCCTCCAGCCTCCGCTCTCCTCTCCCTGTCCTCTGCCCCCTCCAGCCTCCGCTCTCCTCTCCCTGTCCTCTGCCCCCTCCAGCCTCCGCTCTCCTCTCCCTGTCCTCTGCCCCCTCCAGCCTCCGCTCTCCTCTCCCTGTCCTCTGCCCCCTCCAGCCTCCGCTCTCCCCTCCCTGTCCTCTGCCCTCCAGCCTCCGTTCTCCCCTCCCTGTCCTCTGCCCTCCAGCCTCCGCTCTCCCCTCCCTGTCCTCTGCCCTCCAGCCTCCGCTCTCCCCTCCCTGTCCTCTGCCCTCCAGCCTCCGCTCTCCTCTCCCTGTCCTCTGCCCTCCAGCCTCCGCTCTCCTCACCCCTCCATATGTCATGTACACTATGTGTATATATGTGTGTATGTAGACACTTCCGTCACTTTCTCCGCACTTCCCTCAACTTTGTACACACACACACACACACACACTCCGCTATACTTACCACCGGCCTTGCGTCCGCTGCTGGATCCTCAGTCGACATGTCGCCACCCCCGATCTACTGGATCCAATATACCGTCCAATATGTCTCGCCGAACTACATATTGGATCCAGTCGTGCGGGGGCGGCCATATGTCGACTCAGGATCCAGGCGGCGGGGAAGACACAGGGTCGGTGCTAAGTATAGCTGTGTGTGTGTGTGTGTATGTATGTTTGTGCCGGCCACAGAGCCGCCTGTATACACACAATTCATTTCACCGCACTCCCGTATCTATTAGTAAATAAACTATATATGGATTCTAGACTACCCGATTCTTTAGAATCAGGCCGCCATCTAGTCTGTCATAAACCTCTGACTACTCACATATAGAACATGAACCCTCACAGACCACACACTGCTCATATATATCACAGTAAGGCGATGTGCACACAGGACGGCTTTCTTGCAGTTTAACATTGGTTTTACAGGTGTGAAGAACGGTCAGATCCTTGGATTTAAAGTGTGGATGGGAGAGAAGTGACAGGGTCATTATTCCTGCGTTTTTGCTGCTGTCAATCGACTGTAGGAAAAACACAGGAAAATCACGCAAAAAAACGCAGACAAGATCACAGCTGATCCCCTGCCAGGTCTCCAGGATCCTCAGGTTTTGCTGCGCTCAGCTCTGCTGAAAAACCTTCCTGTGAGCACAAACCCTAAATGCACAGAAAACCAGGAGCGCTAGTCACATCCCCATAGAGAACCGCGAGCAATAATGACAGCTCCAATGGTGGTTACTTACATTTACACTATACATAATCAACAGAACATATTGACATCACAGTCTGTTCTAATGGCGGCTATGCCCGCCTGGCATTACTTACATTATACATGCTCCACAGGACCTTAAGGCGACCCTTACAGTCCCTTACAGACCCAGTCTGGTCTAATGGCGGCTATGCCCGCCTGGCATTACTTACATTACACATGCTCCACAGGACCTTAAGGCGACCCTTACAGTCCCTTACAGACCCAGTCTGGTCTAATGGCGGCTATGCCCGCCTGGCATTACTTACATTATACATGCTCCACAGGACCTTAAGGCGACCCTTACAGTCCCTTACAGACCCAGTCTGGTCTAATGGCAGCTATGCCCGCCTGGCATTACTTACATTATACATGCTCCACAGGACCTTAAGGCGACCCTTGCAGTCCCTTACAGACCCAGGCTGGTTATAATGGCGGCTATGCCCACCTGGCATTATTTACATTATACATGCTCCACAGGACCTTAAGGCGACCCTTACAGTCCCTTACAGACCCAGTCTGGTCTAATGGCAGCTATGCCCGCCTGGCATTACTTACATTATACATGCTCAACAGGACCTTAAGGCGACCCTTGCAGTCCCTTACAGACCCAGGCTGGTTATAATGGCGGCTATGCCCACCTGGCATTATTTACATTATACATGCTCAACAGGACCTTAAGACGATCCTTACAGTCCCTTATAGACCCAGTGTGGTTATAATGGTGGCTATGCCCGCCTGGCATTACTTACATTATACATGCTCCACAGAACCTTAAGGCGACCCTTACAGTCCCTTATAGACCCAGTCTGTTCTAATGGCGGCTATGCCCACCTGGCATTCGAGACATCCCCAGTCTCTCACATGTTACTCAGCGTACAGTCCATTGTGCCCTCGAGACATCCCCAGTCTGTCACATGGCACACAAACATGGACTCCAGCCCCTCACAGGGCCCATACAACCTACATAGACCATCCCAGTCTCTCACATGCTACTCAGCATACATACATTAGTCAACGGGACCCTCACGACCAGACAGTCGGTCCCGCTGGCGGTTACGGCGCCTAGCCTTTGAGACATACTCAGTCTCAGCACACATACAGTCCACCATGGACTACAGCCTTGTCAGGCCCACACCAGGTTTTGGGCTACCTGAGCTCCTGGGCAGTCAAGGCGTCCCCAAGGTCTCCTCACACTACACATGTTGCCCAGTCACCTCCCAGCCTTACCAACCAGGCAGACTTCCAGGACCACAACCTCACCAACATGTCCAGAGTGAGCCCCCTACAGGTTCAGCCAGGACCCCCATACACTCAGGTGCTCCACCAACCTCTAGGTCTGGCCACAGGCTCCATACAGGTCAGAGGGACAGGCGTCTCCCACATGGAGAGCCAGGCTTCCCTCCACATCCCAGAGGGACGGGACCCCTCGGCCTCACATCTCAGAGGATCATTGTGCTCTGCCCTGACTCACAGCACTAGGCAGCCTAATATCCAGCTTTACACACCCACACCTGGGACTGTGAGTCATCAGCACAGTCACTCACACAGACCTGGGTGCAGCTAACCCTATGTGCAGCCTAATATCCAGCCTGCCACACCCACACCTGGGACTGTGAGTCATCAGCACATTCACTCACACAGACCTGGGTGCAGCTAACCCTATGTGCAGCCTAATATCCAGCCTGCCACACCCACACCTGGGACTGTGAGTCATCAGCATATTCACTCACACAGACCTGGGTGCAGTTAACCCTATGTGCAGCCTAATATCCAGCCTGCCACACCCACACCTGGGACTGTGAGTCATCAGCACATTCACTCACACAGACCTGGATGCAGCTAACCTATGTGCAGCCTAATATCCAGCCTGCCACACCACACCTGGGACTGTGAGTCATCAGCACATTCACTCACACAGACCTGGGTGCAGCTAACCCTATGTGCAGCCTAATATCCAGCCTGCCACACCCACACCTGGGACTGTGAGTCATCAGCACATTCACTCACACAGACCTGGGTGCATCTAACCCTATGTGCAGCCTAATATCCAGCCTGCTACACCCACACCTGGGACTGTGAGTCATCAGCACATTCACTCACACAGACCTGGATGCAGCTAACCCTATGTGTAGCCTAATATCCAGCCTGCTACACCACACCTGGGACTGTGAGTCATCAGCACATTCACTCACACAGACCTGGGTGCAGCTAACCCTATGTGCAGCCTAATATCCAGCCTACCACACCCACACCTGGGACTGTGAGTCATCAGCACATTCACTCACACAAACCTGGGTGCAGCTAACCCTATGTGCAGCCTAATATCCAGCCTGCCACACCCACACCTGGGACTGTGAGTCATCAGCACATTCACTCACACAGACCTGGGTGCAGCTAACCCTATGTGCAGCCTAATATCCAGCCTGCCACACCCACACCTGGGACTGTGAGTCATCAGCACATTCACTCACACAGACCTGGGTGCAGCTAACCCTATGTGCAGCCTAAATATCCAGCCTGCCACACCCACACCTGGGACTGTGAGTCATCAGCACATTCACTCACACAGACCTGGGTGCAGCTAACCCTATGTGCAGCCTAATATCCAGCCTGCACACCCACACCTGGGACTGTGAGTCATCAGCACATTCACTCACACAGACCTGGGTGCAGCTAACCCTATGTGCAGCCTAATATCCAGCCTGCCACACCCACACTGGGACTGTGAGTCATCAGCACATTCACTCACACAGACCTGGGTGCAGCTAACCCTATGTGCAGCCTAATATCCAGCCTGCTACACCACACCTGGGACTGTGAGTCATCAGCACATTCACTCACACAGACCTGGGTGCAGCTAACCCTATGTGCAGCCTAATATCCAGCCTGCTACACCCACACCTGGGACTGTGAGTCATCAGCACATTCACTCACACAGACCTGGGTGCAGCTAACCCTATGTGCAGCCTAATATCCAGCCTGCACACCCACACCTGGGACTGTGAGTCATCAGCACATTCACTCACACAGACCTGGGTGCAGCTAACCCTATGTGCAGCCTAATATCCAGCCTGCAACACCCACACCTGGGACTGTGAGTCATCAGCACATTCACTCACACAGACCTGGGTGCAGCTAACCTATGTGCAGCCTAATATCCAGCCTGCACACCCACACCTGGGACTGTGAGTCATCAGCACATTCACTCACACAGACCTGGTGCAGCTAACCCTATGTGCAGCCTAATATCCAGCCTGCCACACCACACCTGGGACTGTGAGTCATCAGCACATTCACTCACACAGACCTGGGTGCAGCTAACCCTATGTGCAGCCTAATATCCAGCCTGCCACACCCACACCTGGGACTGTGAGTCATCAGCACATTCACTCACACAGACCTGGGTGCAGCTAACCCTATGTGCAGCCTAATATCCAGCCTGCCACACCCACACCTGGGACTGTGAGTCATCAGCACATTCACTCACACAGACCTGGGTGCAGCTAACCCTATGTGCAGCCTAATATCCAGCCTGCTACACCCACACCTGGGACTGTGAGTCATCAGCACATTCACTCACACAGACCTGGGTGCAGCTAACCCTATGTGCAGCCTAATATCCAGCCTGCTACACCACACCTGGGACTGTGAGTCATCAGCACATTCACTCACACAGACCTGGGTGCAGCTAACCCTATGTGCAGCCTAATATCCAGCCTGCCACACCCACACCTGGGACTGTGAGTCATCAGCACATTCACTCACACAGACCTGGGTGCAGCTAACCCTATGTGCAGCCTAATATCCAGCCTGCCACACCCACACCTGGGACTGTGAGTCATCAGCACATTCACTCACACAGACCTGGGTGCAGCTAACCCTATGTGCAGCCTAATATCCAGCCTGCTACACACCCACACCTGGGACTGTGAGTCATCAGCACATTCATCTCACACAGACCTGGGTGCAGCTAACCCTATGTGCAGCCTAATATCCAGCCTGCCACACCCACACCTGGGACTGTGAGTCATCAGCACATTCACTCACCACAGACCTGGGTGCAGCTAACCCTATGTGCAGCCTAATATCCAGCCTGCACACCCACACCTGGGACTGTGAGTCATCAGCACATTCACTCACACACAGACCTGGGTGCAGCTAACCCTATGTGCAGCCTAATATCCAGCCTGCACACCCACACCTGGGACTGTGAGTCATCAGCACATTCACTCACACAGACCTGGGTGCAGCTAACCCTATGTGCAGCCTAATATCCAGCCTGCTACACCCACACCTGGGACTGTGAGTCATCAGCACATTCACTCACACAGACCTGGGTGCAGCTAACCCTATGTGCAGCCTAATATCCAGCCTGCTACACCCACACCTGGGACTGTGAGTCATCAGCACATTCACTCACACAGACCTGGGTGCAGCTAACCCTATGTGCAGCCTAATATCCAGCCTGCTACACCCACACCTGGGACTGTGAGTCATCAGCACATTCACTCACACAGACCTGGGTGCAGCTAACCCTATGTGCAGCCTAATATCCAGCCTGTCACACCCACACCTGGGACTGTGAGTCATCAGCACATTCACTCACACAGACCTGGGTGCAGCTAACCCTATGTGCAGCCTAATATCCAGCCTGCCACACCCACACCTGGGACTGTGAGTCATCAGCACATTCACTCACACAGACCTGGGTGCAGCTAACCCTATGTGCAGCCTAATATCCAGCCTGCTACACCCACACCTGGGACTGTGAGTCATCAGCACATTCACTCACACAGACCTGGGTGCTGCTAACCCTATGTGCAGCCTAATATCCAGCCTGCTACACCACACCTGGGACTGTGAGTCATCAGCACATTCACTCACACAGACCTGGGTGCTGCTAACCCTATGTGCAGCCTAATATCCAGCCTGCTACACCACACCTGGGACTGTGAGTCATCAGCACATTCACTCACACAGACCTGGGTGCAGCTAACCCTATGTGCAGCCTAATATCCAGCCTGCTACACCCACACCTGGGACTGTGAGTCATCAGCACATTCACTCACACAGACCTGGGTGCAGCTAACCCTATGTGCAGCCTAATATCCAGCCTGCCACACCCACACCTGGGACTGTGAGTCATCAGCACATTCACTCACACAGACCTGGGTGCAGCTAACCCTATGTGCAGCCTAATATCCAGCCTGCTACACCCACACCTGGGACTGTGAGTCATCAGCACATTCACTCACACAGACCTGGGTGCTGCTAACCCTATGTGCAGCCTAATATCCAGCCTGCTACACCACACCTGGGACTGTGAGTCATCAGCACATTCACTCACACAGACCTGGGTGCTGCTAACCCTATGTGCAGCCTAATATCCAGCCTGCTACACCACACCTGGGACTGTGAGTCATCAGCACATTCACTCACACAGACCTGGGTGCAGCTAACCCTATGTGCAGCCTAATATATAGCCTGCCACACCCACACCTGGGACTGTGAGTCATCAGCACATTCACTCACACAGACCTGGGTGCAGCTAACCCTATGTGCAGCCTAATATCCAGCCTGCTACACCCACACCTGGGACTGTGAGTCATCAGCACATTCACTCACACAGACCTGGGTGCAGCTAACCCTATGTGCAGCCTAATATCCAGCCTGCCACACCCACACCTGGGACTGTGAGTCATCAGCACATTCACTCACATAGACCTGGGTGCAGCTAACCCTATGTGCAGCCTAATATCCAGCCTTCTACACCACACCTGGGACTGTGAGTCATCAGCACATTCACTCACACAGACCTGGGTGCAGCTAACCCTATGTGCAGCCTAATATCCAGCCTGCCACACCCACACCTGGGACTGTGAGTCATCAGCACATTCACTCACACAGACCTGGGTGCAGCTAACCCTATGTGCAGCCTAATATCCAGCCTGCCACACCCACACCTGGGACTGTGAGTCATCAGCACATTCACTCACATAGACCTGGGTGCAGCTAACCCTATGTGCAGCCTAATATCCAGCCTGCCACACCCACACCTGGGACTGTGAGTCATCAGCACATTCACTCACACAGACCTGGGTGCAGCTAACCCTATGTGCAGCCTAATATCCAGCCTGCCACACCCACACCTGGGACTGTGAGTCATCAGCACATTCACTCACATAGACCTGGGTGCAGCTAACCCTATGTGCAGCCTAATATCCAGCCTGCCACACCCACACCTGGGACTGTGAGTCATCAGCACATTCACTCACACAGACCTGGGTGCTGCTAACCCTATATGCACCAGTCAGGTCTAGCAAAGTAAACACCCAATTACACACACACACAGGTCCAGATGCTGTTAACCCTGTGTGCACAGCTCAAAGCCCGTGCCAGTCATACCTCACTATAAATATAAATATATATATGTGTAAAGAAAAGTAGAGGCACCGGGCACCAACAGGGCTAATGGTGCTTCCTATTGCTCCATAGAGACAGACCGCTGTCTTTCCCCCAGCCACCTGGTGGTGCAGCGCCTACATAAGTCAGTCAAGCATATACAGTCCAAGAAAGCACCTGTGAACAAACGGTGAGTGCTGCCTTGTTGTTTTCTATACCTGGAAAATATATATATATATATTGGGAAGCAGTGGGAGTTGGATGGGCAGCGCAGGAGTACCTCTGTGTGCTGGCTGTGTGTAGTTTAACCCAGCCTTGCAGCGTGAGTTTGGCCCTTCCAAGAGGACTTGGCCAAGACAGACTCTAGCAGCAGTGCAGAGACTTTCCAGGACTGGGGGAACAGGGTGGAATCGGCTGCGTCCCAGGTCTCAAAAGGTCTGTAACAACCTGGACTGGTAAATAAACCGTGTGCTGTGTGAACAAGTGCCTGGGTCACTGCCTCACATCTTGTCAGCTAGACAAAGAAGGGGAGCCTTCGAAACGTTGCCACCTATGGATCAATAAAGAATCCACCAGATCACTGCTGAATGGGAGTGCTGCCTGATGTTTCTACTTTACTGATGGAGGATTGCTGGACACTCTCCTAACAGGTTTTTGCACCCAGATTATATATGGTAGCGGTGCCCATAATTTCTTATTCTCTCTCTCTCTCTCTCTCTCTCTATATATATATATATTTACATACATACACATACATATGCATATACATACACACAATAAAGACTGCTTTGGGCTGTATACACATTAGAGACTGATGCTGGCTGTACACACAACAGAGAATACACAATAGAGATTGCTGCTGGCTGTATACATGTCTGCTGTACACCAGTATAAACCAGTACTACCATCACACAGCAGTCACACGTGGCGATAAGAGAGCGCTGCTCTGGAGGATATTAATACTGCTCTCTGATGGCTCAGGAGGATAGGACATTACTGAGGGCACCATACATGTTTGGAAGCAGAATGTTTCCCTGAGTTGCGGCATTTTCTGGACCAGTTGCAGAGCAATGATTCAGACCATGAAGTGGAGGCTACATCAGAGGAGACATCATGGGGGCTGATGCCGGGCCTGGATGTCCTGTGTGACCCAGGGAGGACAGCAGTCACTTCACATTTGTGTTTGGAGTATTGTGCATTGTTACATGATGGCTGAGGCTCCCGTCATATTTTCTGTGTAGCAGTCGAAGTCCATGAGAAAGGCGACGTTGGGATGAGTCGTCTTCTTCGGTCTCCTTTCTTGTTTCTTCTCTTTTGCATCATTGGGCCTCCGGGGCCCATCCACATTGTGTTCTCAGTAGAAAGGAATGTGTGGTCTCCCAGGGCCCGGCCGGTGGTGGGGGAGCACCTGTGAGCTGCAGGATGACCGGGGAGCTGGCACGGATGTGCTGGCACACAACGCCCTCAGCTCTTCCAGTTTCCCACTTAGCACATTTTATTACCACAAATTACTGGTTAATTAAGAAAGGAAAGAGGCAAACATTAAACGTCACCAAGTCAGAGTCAGCAGCCACATGAAGGCGCGAAGTCAGGGATGGACGTGAGCCAGGTGCAGGTCTAGTAACACACCATGTATGATACGGAAGGTTACAGGCTGGGAGAGGCCGGGGACACAATCTACAAGCCGGGGATGGGGGATACCACAGGGACACATGGCCAACCAGGAACACAATCTACAAGCCGGGGATGAGGGATACCACAGGGATACATGGCTAACCGAGGACACATCAAAGGCCAGTGCTGGGGGATTGGAGATACCAGAGGGACACACGGCCAACCGGGGACACAATCTACAGGCCAGTGATTGGAATGGGAGATACCAGAGGGACACACGGCCAGCATGGGACATAATTGACAGGCCAGAGCTTGGGAATGGAGGATACCAGAGGGACACATGGCCAACAGGGGACACAATCTACACGCTGGTGCTGGGGGATGGGGGATACTATGGGGACACATGGCCAATTAGAAACACAATCTAAAGGCCATAGCTGGGAGATGGGGGATACCACAGGGCTAACCAAGGACATAAACCAAAGGCTGGTGCTGGGGAATTGGAGATAACAGAGGGACACACAGCCAACCGGGGA
The DNA here is from genome assembly GCA_033576535.1 of Allobates femoralis. Lineage (NCBI taxonomy): Eukaryota > Metazoa > Chordata > Amphibia > Anura > Aromobatidae > Allobates > Allobates femoralis. Next base: position 879,806,269 of record JARQOC010000003.1, on the reverse strand, counting down.
CGCAGTCTACATGCTGGTGCTGGGGGATACTAGGGGGACACGCGGCCAACTAGGGACATAATCGACAGGCTGGAGCTTGGGAAAGGGGGATACCACAGGGATACACGGCCAACTGGGGACACAATCTACAGGCCAGTGATGGGAATGGAAAACACCAGAGGGACACACGGCCAACAGGGGACATAATCGACATGCCGGAGCTTGGGAATGGGGGATACCAGAGTGTCACGCTTGGGAAATGAGGGAATCAGGTAACTTAATGGTGTGACGGGCAAAGGGGGTCAGGAGAGCCTAATCTGATCCTGATGCTGGGGTCCCTGGCTTTCCCTGATCTCAGAGGTACCTCTGATGGTGAGGAGTTCCGAGCCGCCACCCTGTACCCTAAACTCCTGATTAGCCCTAGGCATAGGGCCCCTACCTCCACCCACGGGTCAGGGATCACAGCTTTTCCAATAGAACGCCAGGAGAGGCTTCAGCATAGCAGCAACCCGTCTTCTCAGCTCAATGACCAAGAGCCAACTAACTCTATAAACGGCGTCTGACAGAGGAGAGGGAAGGCTATTTAAAGCCAGGGGGAAGGGTATTCCAGGTGAGTCACACTTTAACCACTCAACCAGCAGCTGAACATAATGGTGAATGCAGCTCTGGAGCACAACACAAGAGTCAGGACTGTCACACCAATCCCTCATGCAGCCCTTAAAGGAAAACAACACAGCAGCATCCAGCGATGTCAGCGCAAACTCAGCGCATGACACAGAGGGACACATGGCCAACAGGGAACACAATCTACAGGCTGGAGCTGGGAGATGGGGGACACCACAGGGACACATGGCCAACAGGGAATATAAACCTAAAACCAGAGCTAAGAGATGGGGGATACCACAAGGACACACAGCCAACCGGGAACACAATCAACAGGCCGGTGCTGGGGAATAACAGAGGGACAAATGGCCAACCAGGGACATAAACCAAAGGCCGGGGCTAGAGGATACCAGAGGGACATACACATGGCCAACTGGGGACATAAAGCAATGATCAGTGATGGGAGATGGGGGATACTACAGGGACACACTGCCAATTAGCGACACAATCTACAGGCAAGTGCTGGAGGATGGGGGATACCAGAGGGACACATTGCTAACCAGCGACACAATCTATGGGCATGTGCTGGAGGATGAGAGATACTAGGGGGACACACGGCCAACCAGGAACACAATCTAAAGGCCGTAGCTCGGAAATAGGGGATACCACAGGGACACATGGCCAACCGGGGACACAATCTACAAGTTGGTGCTGGGGGATGGGGGATACCATATAGGCACATGGCCAGCCGGGGACATATTTGACAGCCCAGTGCTGGCGGATGGGTGATATCACAGGGACACATGGCCAATCGGGGACATAAACCAATGGCTAGTGCTAGGGGATAAGGGATATCACAGGGAAACACAGCCAGCCAGGACACATTCTACAGGCTGGAGCTGGGGGATATCAAAAGGGACACATGGCCATCCGGGAACACAATCTATAGGCCAGTGTTGGCAGATGGGGGATACCACAGGGACACACTGCCAGCTGGGGACACAATCTGTTGAACGCTACTGGAGGATGAAGGATACCACAGGGAAACAGCCACAAGGGACACAATCTACAGGCTGGAGCTGGGGGATAACAGAGGCGCACACTGCTAACCGGCGACATAATCTACGGGCAAGTGCTGGAGGATGGAGGCTACTAGGGGCACACACGGCCAACCAGGAACACAATCTAAAGGCTGTAGCTGGGAGATGGGGGACATAAACCAAAGGTCGTGCTGGGGGATTGGAGATACCAGAGGGACACAATCTACAGGCTGGAGCTGGGGAATAACAGAGGGGCACATGGCCGGCCGGGGATACAATCTACAGGCAAGTGCTAGCGGTTGGGAGATTGGAGATACCAGAGGGACACAATCTACAGGCTGGAGCTGGGGAATAACAGAGGGACACACTGCCAACGAGGGACACAATCTACAGGCTGGAGCTGAGAGATAGTGGATACCATAGGGACACATGGCCAGCCTGGGACCTAATCTATAGACCGGAGCTGAGAGATAGGGGATACCACAGGGACACACGGCCAGCCAAGGTCACAATCTACAGGTCGCAGCTGGGAAATGGGTATACCACAGGGAAACACAGCCAACCGGGGACACAATTGACAGCTAAGTGCTGGCAGAAGGGGAATACCACAGGGACACACAGATAGCCAGGGACTCAATAGGCCAGTGCTGGGGAATATGGAATACCACAGGGACACACAGCCAACCGGGAACACAATCCATAGGCCAGAGCTGGAGGGTTAGAGATACCAGATGGACACATAGCTAACCGGGGGCACAATCTACAGACCGGAACGGAGAGATAGGGAATATCACAGGGAAAGACGGCCAACCAGGGACACAATCTACAGAACCAGTGCTGGGGGATGGCGGATACCACAGAGACAAACAGCCAGCCAGGAACACAACAGGCCAGAGCTGGGGGCTGGAGGATACCAGAGAGACATATGGCCAGCTGGGGACATAATCCATAGGCCAGACCTGGTGGATGGGGGATACCACAGGGACACACAGCAAGCTGGGGACACAAAGTAGAATCCGATGCTGGGGTTTGGGGGACAACACATGGACACATGGCCAGCCAGGAACACAATCTACAGGCCGGAGCTGGAGGGACACACGGCCAGTTAGGGACACAATCCACCTGTCAGTGTTGGCGGATGGGGGGTACTGCAGGGACACACGGCGAACCAGGGACACAACAGTCCAGTGTGAGGGCTGGGGGATAACAGAGAGACATCAAGCCTTTGAAGGATCCTACATCTTGAGGTTGGAGGACTCCAGAGGCTCCAGCAGCTTCACATATCTGTTTTCTGGTGTGTAAGGCCTTTTTAGCAGCTGCTCTCTTAATCTGATGAACTTGCCTGGCAGAAACCTTCCACATTCTGCCTTTATCTGCACGAACACATCTGTGCTCAGAATCAGCCACAAATCTCTTCACAATACGATGATCACGCTTAAGTTTTCATGCAATATCTAATGTTTTCATCCCTTGTACAAGGCATTGCACTATTTGTGGCTTTTCGGCAGCAGAGATCCTTTTTCTTTCCCATGTTACTTGAAAACTGTGTCCTGCGTAATATTGTGGAACACCCAGTTTTCCTTTTATTGGGCTCACCTGCCAAACTAATTATCACAGGGATCTGAGATTGATTTCATACGAACCAAAGAGGAAAGCAGCACTCCAAGTCACATTCTGCCTTTATTAGGCCATCAGGTGCAGTGTGCCACGTTTCAGGCACAGTCGCCTTTCTTCTAGTAACTTGTCACAGCTAGGTTAGACCTTATATACATTTTCATTAGCATAAACAGTTACATCTCATTGTCACATTATATATCCATATTCCTTTACATTGTGCCCTATTCCATATGTTATACTTGTGCTCGCATACATTATATTCTATTCTATCTCTAAATGAGATTGATTTCAGTGATCCAAACAACCCTGAGACACAAGACCAGCAATGGGTTTCATTGAAAAAAAAAAAACCTAATGATACTTAAAACCAATTTCCATAATAATTTAGAACATGATGTAGATGTTAACAGTTTTATTTGCCATGAAATGCCCACTAGATGTGATCTAGATATTCTATAAGACCTCCATATATACATACTGGTCACTAGTTAAACTCTAGCTATATTGTGAGATGAATACTGTCCTTTACCTTGGAACTGGCTTGCCCCACCATTAGTAGCTGAGCAAGCTTCCTATCTTATCTAACTCTATACCTATTTTGTACATTACTATTCCCTACATATATCTATACCATATATCATCTTCTTACAGTCCTCCCCTCTTTAAACATGGTTGTCCTCGACCATACAGACCTGTAAGACACCAAACAGCAACATAAACATATGTAAAAAGACGGTTTCAGCATCAAAACCTGATCATAGTCTTTTTCTCTATCATGGTCCCAGTCCTACTGGGTCGGGGCTTCAGAACTAAACATTCAGTTGACTCATAGGCTAAAGGCCACGTTACACACACAGATATCTGTTCAGAGATTGGTCACAGATCTCTGGTTGCAGTGAAATCATGGACACATTGTTCCATTGTATACAGCCACAAAATAGAACAATGTGTCCATGATTTCACTGCAACCAGAGATCTGAGACCAATATCTGAACAGATATCTGTGTGTGTAACTGGGCCTTAAGAGGAGCCCAGCGTTCACAAGGGCTGGCACACTGGAGTCCTTTCTCTGAGTGGGGCACTGTCAGGAAAATAGGATTGTTTTAGAGATACAGCAGAGCCAGCACACTTCCTCCCCCTTCTGGGTTCTCCCCTCATTCTTCCCCCTCTCCTATCAGGTATTTACAACCCGGCCAAGTCGTAAAAACTGAGCAGAGCCTGGTGCGTTTGGTGTCTCTCTCCAAAACCAGGCAACAATCTCTTTGTTCTGCAGTTACAGACCTTTAAAGTCACATTTAATAATACACAAATCATATTTTTGGGGTGCTGGCATTTTTGGGGATCACACAGTACCTCTTACTTTTCTGGAAAAGGGTCAGAAACCTTGGAAATGAATTCTGACCACCAGCACATCACAGACACCGCATATTTGGACTCGAAAACCATGTAAAGTAAACATACACATTCATTACTGATTAACAAGAACTAAAGAATGACTCTGCGCATTATAGGTAATAGAGACATGAAATCAATGGGAACCCCTATAACTCCAGATGTCAGGGAAGAAGATCAGCGCAGTCATGTATCCTCACACAGGATCAGTCTGAAGTAAATTGAGGCTAAAGTGCCCACATTTCTCACACAGATAGTTCTGGGCATATTCAGTTCCTGTGGTGAACGCATAATAGGAAAGGTTAGTTAGAGGCAAGAGGATAATAGACATTAACCTTACCAATGTATGACACATATACGAGCCAATGACAGCTGCTGATTACTGTGTCAAGTAGATCACTCAATGGCCTATTGTTCCTGCCAGTGTCCGAGTCAGTGCTGCCCTGGAATAAAACATCAGGGATTCTTATAACTACATGGTAAATTGCTACAACGAGTAGCTGCAATGGTGTGATGAATTTGCCATTGAACCTGGCAGCTCTCTAGCGCCTCCGCTATATGCAGGACAGTCAGGGAACTGCCTGAGGATAAGAGAAGGACTGCAGCTGCCCTGTCAGTGCTGGCTTATTAATGTGCTCCTCAGTGAGGGTGGTATATGCTTTCCTGTCCGTGACCAGAAGAACATATAATAACCTCCACCCATCACTGACGGAGGCCCTGAATAACACAAGCACCAATTGCTGCCACCTGCTCCTCGTTCAGCATAAGCCCGGTCCATGAACAGGATTATAGCGGGTCAGAACCAGGTAGAGTATAAAGGTAAATGAGCTCACGGACGTGGGAACTTGTGATTGAGATAAAAGAGCAACTCAACATTAAACTATAGATTTAATCACTGTATGGGCGCACTAGATATTATATACACGTCTTATCAACATACTACAGAGGTTACAGTCACTTATACAAATAAAAGATAAATGGGAATACACAGATTTACAGATAAATGTGATTAGTGACCGCGTCCTTGCTGCTGGTGGCCACACGGAGGCAGTGTAGAGCCATCTGGTTCTCTTGGGTATACTCTGCCGTGTGATGTAATGGGGTCCTCCTCAGAGGTAATACCCTAATGAGATATGGTAGGGACCTTTTGAGACCCTCCTCCCCACCCACCAACCTCCCCCTGGTTACCTCATGTGGGCTGGTTTTTCCATATTAAAATAATGGCTATGAAAATGCAACCTTTCCCATAACTGTGTTTGGAGCATCGTAGGTAGGAGATAATGGTCTCATATTTTTAGTTATGATTTTAGCTTTCCAATGGACACACGTCTGCAGTCATCCCACTGGCCAATATAAATTTTAGGGTAGTTAGGACAGCTCAGCAGAAATATGTGTTACCATCCTTTACCTCTCCAGGGGTCATATTTATGATTGTCATATTTAGGGGAGTGATGTTTAGTGAAATATTAATACTTCTTTGCCTTGCTCCTGTGTGTCCGCCATAACTCTATCAAGTCCCCTGGTAAAAGGACGTGACTTCTCACCTCTCTCTGCAGATTCATGGGGGCCTTCCTTTTGTATTATTGCCTTAGGTTCCTATGTATCAGATAGCTCCATTCATTATGAGTCTTTCTTTTTGTAGGAACAGTTGGCCATGAAGGTAATATTCTCAGGTTAATTAACAGATCCAGGAGATGAATTAATCCTTGAAGCAAAAGGAGGGGCCCTTTCCTTGGAGTAAGGGGTCCATCGTGACAACCTGAACAAATTGACCGCTATACAAATAGCTGGATTCTGACTTGATTAATACACCCAAATATATCCCTTATTCCTTACACCTGCCCCCTTTTGAGGGCGCTAGGTGGCCCCGTGCACCTGTCCGTAACCTCTTCTTGCTGGGATAGCCTGTCAGCGTTACCATAGTCATGGCCCCTCTTGTGGCGAATGGCAAAGTGGTACTGCGGGAGCCAAAGCTCCAGTGTAGCAGTCTCCCATTTGTCCTAGGGACAGTGTGTAACCAGCTGAGGGGGTTGTGGTCCATCCTCAGGATGAAGTGGTGTCTGTGCAAGTATGGCTGTAGACACTGAAGGGTCCACACAATTGGCAGACATTCCCTTTCCATCATGGAATAGGCCGCCTTTATCCTTGGATCCCATAGTACCCTCTCTCTTTTGGTTTTGGAGATTTGCATCTCTGCGAGGTGTCTCAGCACCCCAGGACTGGCATTCGCTGGTAGTGCAGTCCCACACCCCTGGCTAGGGGTAGCCAGAAGTGATGCTAAGGCCTCACTTTAACAGGGAACCCTCTGGGACCTGTTCTGGGTCAGACACTGGTAAACACCCCACTCCCAACCTGCACCTTGCAAACTGGACCATCAGCATACACTCGCTCGATTACTCTAAAGGCACCGATACACGACTCAATGTTGAAACGATCTTGGGGGCGCGCAGTTGTTAGGACATTGTTTAGAGAGCATTGGTGAGATGTCACACGTGTAGATATCGTGCACGACACACCAAGGATTCAGCGAGCAGCGATCGTTCACACAACCCAGCAGATGATACATGCTCACTGTTGTCAATAAGGGAAGTCGTTATCCACATCGTTATCGTGGTGTCACACAAAAATGCAGCAGGTCGGCTGATCATGTTCTCAAATCTGCAGTCAACGATCCAACGATTTATCGTAGTCGTATCTCGGTGTCACACACAACGACGTACTAACGATGTCATTAGAGCGACTCCAAATCCGTGACGTTTCAGCGATGATTTCCAAACAGTAGCAGATATGGGGTGTAACCCGTTGTGGAGTGGACTCGGTTGTTGTAGGCCCAGACCAGTTCGGGCAGGTAGTCCAGCCAACATACCTTGTTATCCTCCTCCATCATTCTCAGCATTTGGAGTAGGGTTTGGTTGAAGTGTTCCATGCTACGTCTCCTTGGGGATGATCAGGGGTGGTCCGGGACTGCTTGATTCCATTCATACAATGCAGTTCTTCCTTCACCTTGCCTTGGAAACACGTGACGTCGTCGGGATGGATCCAATTTGGGCACCCATACACTCAGGTCAAATCTTGACAGATGGTTTGTGCTGTCGTCTCAGCAGTCTGATCTCTAGTCGGCGGAGAATTGACCTGTCACAACCAGACAGTATTGTGGTCCCCGGGCCAAATGTCCCACGAGGAGATAGCCGATCATTAAGACTTCTAGTGGCTCAGCACTGCCAGGCTGGACTTTCTACATCATAGTTCTGTCATTTGCTTTGGAGCCCGGTAGCAGCTTCGAAACGCGTTGGAATTAAAGTAATATCTTATCCCAGATATCCCGACTGTCTGGTGGTCCTTTTGCAGCAGCGCAGGTTGAACGGCACTTCGTCCTTTTCAGAGTTCAACAACCGTGTGTGCCAGCAGAGCACGGACCAACAATGTCCGGTGTGTTACACAAGACAACAGACAGGGAAACACCAGGGGATAAACACAGTGGAGGGCCCTGCGCATAGGGACCGGGCGAGAGGTGAACCTCTGCACTCACCTGCAGCTGTGCCCTGATCTCCCTAGACAAGGGACAAGGCAGCAACTTCATGTCTGCTGTCACTTCACCAGAGAGGAATCTCCAGAAAGCTTCTTCACCTCCAGAAGCTTTGGCCCGTATGACTTCACTCTCCAGCAAGGCATGCTGGGACCAAGGGATAGAGATGACCCATGTTCCATTCAACATGTTCACCAATTTCAAATTCGACCTGTTTTGGGCTATGTTCCTGTCATTCCACGAATGCGAACAGTTTGCTAAAAATCGGGTAATTAGAGGTTATGGGTTATGTTCAATAATGTTTCGTTGACCAAAAGCGTTCCTGACTTTTCACAGTAATGCTTTTGTTCAATGTTATTATGAGTTTCGGTGTCTAGGAATGAATAGTGGGTGGGGGGGGATTGGGGAGACGTCTGTGTTCAGATAATGCAGATCTCCATTTTTTTTTCCTTCCCGCACTTACTGTGGGTGATCCGGTCTGTCAGCCTATCAGCACGCATAGAGCAAAGTGCACTTTTTGCACTCAAGGACTTGTGTCATTGGCTGGGTGTGTCACATGTCCTTGCCATATAAAACCCGGCCATTTTATCCTCCTCGACATTTTATCAGTGTTGGAGCTCAGTGTCAGACGCCGCCACTACTGCTGTGTGTGCTACAAAGCTAGTTAGATAGCGATTCCATTCCAAGTTGCATAGAGAGATAGTGGGTTTAGAGACTACTTCCAAGAATAGCATTTTTTAGGGCTTAAAAGCACTTTTTGCCAGGCAGGTCTGTTCCAGTGCTGTGCAAACGTGTTTTTTTACAGCATCTGGCTAAATCTAGCCCAGTAAATCCTTTATGGCTAGTAGCAGTGTGTCAGGCACTGGAGTAGCGCTGTTGTGAAGAAAGCTACACCTCCTGTGTTTACCAGCCTTTTTTTACTGTATCTATCCAAGCAAATCCTTTTTGGCTAGTAGCAGTGTGCCAGGCTCTGGTGTAGCACTGTTGTGAAGAAAGCTACACCTCCTGTGTTTACCAGCCTTTTTTTACTGTATCTATCCAAGCAAATCCTTTTTGGCTAGTAGCAGGGTTTGGCTAGGTAGCTGTGCTCCAGTGTTGAAATCTACTGCCACACAGCACAGAAAACTCTTTTGTATTGCATCTCCCCAGTTCTACTATTTAGGCTAGTACCACTGTTTGGCCACTCAGCTCTTCTAGTTTTCCATCCATAGTTTTTTGTACCAACAACTACAGAATTGCCAATCAGTTACCCTCCAAAATGAGTGATAAAAGGTGTGCTGATGGAGGAACGGGGAATAGGTGTGTTGGAAAGGGTAAAATCCTTTGTGTCCGTGGGCTAGGTACTAAAGTAATAGAAACATCTGCTGAACAAATACCATCTTCAAGCCAAACTAAAATGTCCACATCTGTTCGTGGATGATCTGCTATCATCCCTTTGTTACGCAGCACAGCATCGCTAAAACTTGTAGATGAGGCCCAAAAAGAGCAGGTGCTTCAATGGATATCAAGTGAGCTCTCCTCCACCTCAACTTCAACATCACAAACACTCCTGTCCTCAGAGGTGTCACCCCAATCCCACTTGCATCCTCACAGCTCACAAGTCTCCAGCCGCCTTCCTGACTATGGGTTAATGTGGCACCCTGGCACCTGTTGGGCACCACAGAAATCCTTAGGGCACGACTGGAGTTAACAGCAAAGCAAAACTCACAAAACACAACAACACCTTAGAACACCTGGTTTCACCCCTAGCCTCTAGGGGGAGCTCCACTGGTCACTTTGAGCCAGTTCCCCCTATAAATAAGAGTCTTGGAGGGAGAAACTTCAGAGTGTGCAGTCACTTTAGAACTGTGAAGAGTGTGTGTGCATCTGCCAGTTCTGGAGCCATACCAGGCCAGAACCAGCACACTTGCCAGTGAGGAAACCCTTGCAATTGGGATAATAGGAAAGGAGAAGCACCTCTCAAGGAACACAGAGTTATTCTGACTCTTTCCATGCTAACCGGTTACTGGAAGCGAAGCTGTGAGAGCTACCCAGCCACCACAGAGAACCAGGACCATCAACAGGAGGTTTAGCCACCTGTTCCGCCTGATGCACCCATCCACGAGAGCCCAGGGAAGAGTACTGATCCTGCTCAGACCCTTTTACAGTGCCCTCAGTGCTGTTAACCAGGTGAAGCAAGTTCCATTGAATACACTGTCCGGGCCGGCTGGATTCTACATCCACCCGACCTTAGCACCAGAAGTAGAGAAAGGAAGCCTAACACTGCTTGCTGTGAACCTCCAGAAGTGCCGACTCCACTATCCCGGTTCGAGTGTACCTGATTACCACCCAGTAAAGGTACCTAAAAGAGACTTTGTGTGATTGTGTGTTACTCCTGGATTTGGCGCGCAGCATCCCGCAGCTGCCTCACAACATCTTGCGCAGCTCCGGGGACTCTCGCTCATCCTGTGGGGAGCATCCCATCCTGCTGCCTAACATCCCCCGGAGACCTAGCAGTGCTGGTAGAGTTACCAGAACACCCGCAGGTGGCGTCACGAAGACAAATCATTCCTAACTGTTCCGCCATTTCCCCTATTGATCTGGACCACCAGGCCTACACCACCGCAGGCGTGGTTCCGTGACTGGAGGAGAATCAACGCCCGCTCCGTGTACCCCCGGCTACGGTGAGTCAGAAATTTGGCGTCACGAACAGGATACGAGCAGGCCCGTTATCACGGGTATTGTGTGCTATTTATTGACTGTATCGAACTGTAAATCTGATCCGCCATTGCTGCGCGAAAAGGCGGAAAAAGAAGGGGCGTGACTGTGCAGAGGGCGCGAAGATTGGCCCCGCCCCCACGCTCTGACGACTTCCTCCGTACGCAGCAGGAACCGGAAACTCCCGTGGTGCCTCATTCCTCACCGCGAGGCCGACACTTCCGTTTGAAACCGAGGGAAAGGCTAGGCTTAACTAAGGGGGAGCGACCATGAGTAACCCGGCTCCCGACCACACGGTACCCCCACTAAACCAAGCGGTACCTCAAAATATACCTCTTGATGGACAGCAACAAGCCGGCGGTATGCCACAGCAACCCGCTCCGATTATGCCGATGTCTCTACCCTACGTTCCTAATGCGACCTGGTTACCTAAGTACAGCGGTGTACCCAGTACCTTGGAGACCTTGCAGAGGAAGATATGCCAGGCGCTGGACATGTACCCGATGACCGGTAAGCAAAGAGCTTCAGTTATTATGGGACAGTTAACCGGTGCAGCCGAACTGCAGAGCCGCAGCTGGCCTGTAGAAGTTCAGGAATCTGTGGAGCAGATATTCGCTAAATTAACCCGGGTCTTTGAGCGCCATACTGAAGCTGAATTAAGACTGTCATTCTATCGTTGTAACCAAGGGGCACAAGAAAGTGTCCTCGATTATTCACTGCGCTTGCAAGAAGCATACAGACTGTTAAAACAAGTAGATCCTGATGGTGTCCGAGATGAGAACAAAGCGTTAATTGGACAATTTATTGTGGGCCTTAAACTATCTGAGGATAGAAAGCAAGCAAGCTGGTGGTCCATACAAAATCCAGGCGCAGAGTTTGATACCTTGAGAGACTTAACAGTTTGGGGACAACGGCTCGCTGAAGTACCTGATCCCGCTTCACAGCAGCAGCAGTACACTGACACCCCTTCGGTGCCGGCAGCAGCATCTCCAATCCCTGCGATTCAGTTCAGCGCACAGACTGTAACACCTGACCGGTTTGAGCAACTGTGTGCCAATGTCGAGCAGCTGATGAAAGACGTGGCCAAGCTACAAGCTGGGAGAAGACCCAAGACAGATGCAAGGTCATCGGACAAGATTCTACTCGCCGACAGCCCTGACGACGTCCCGTGGATGAGGAGAAAGACACAGCCGTCGCGAGGAAAACCTGCAGACCGCCGCAGTCCTGACAGATGCCGCACCAGTCAGCAGAACGACTTAGGAGGACGAACTTCACAGTCTCGTCCTTTAAACTGGCAACCCCTGGGCGAGAAGGGCCAACCCCAGGAGTAGACTGTCCAGGCCCAACGTCCAGCTGGGAATACAAGTATGTGGGAGACTGTCCATACTTACCAATCGTCATCGATGGCATCGCTATATCCGCCTTGATAGACACTGGATCCCAGGTGACATCCATTCCCAGTACCCTTTACAAGCAGTTCTGGCCCGATGTTAAGCTAGAACCCCAAATCCTGATATGAACCTTCAGGCAACTAATGGTTTGCTAGTTACAATAGAGGGACAATGGGTGGGGAGGGTGCAGCTGAAGAACCAGGATATCTTAGTGGTTCAGGATAAGCCTAACAACAAGGATCCATATGTCATACTGGGTACCAATGTCATGATCAAATGCCTCGATGAAGTGTTGTTTTTACTCCAACAGAGTGCTGAAGCCGGTAAACCCCGAGAAAAGAGGGCTATCCAAAAGCAGATCAGAGCTCTGGTGTATCAACAACAGGTAACATTGACAAATGGTGAAATTGGCAGAGTAAGGGTCACAGATCCCATTCCAATTGTGGTACCACCCAGAAGTGAAATGATGATCTGGTGTCGAGCAGCCATAGGCCTCAGAGGGCAGGACTACCAAGCTGTAGTAGAACCTGTAATGTCCGACAGTAGTCCTACGCTCTTGACAGCCAGAGGGTTAGTCGACGTAAGAAAGGGGAGAGTCCCCGTACGCATATTAAATTATGGTGATGACGAAGTCAGACTGCCAAGATATGCAACTGTCGCAAAATTGTACCAAGTAAAAGATGATGCTGTGATTGATGTAAAATCCTCAAACCAAACAGTCACTGATGAACCCCCTCACTCCAAAGATCAGTTAGAGAAATGGTGTCAAGATCTCAGTGTAGGAACTGACAATACACCTGTCAGTATTCCAGGTTTTCCGGCTTGCCATTTGACCATTTTGCCCTCAGTCAGCATGGAGATCATTGTTTTGTTTGCCCTTCTTCCTGTCTCGTTTGCATAAAGACCTGGCTCAGGTGAGCAATCATTGCTTGAGTATACTGGTTCTTGGTTTTCTCCAGCTCAGCTGTTCTCCTTGATCCTCTCACTTCCCTGGAGCTCTGTGAGATCCTGGTTCACCTTACAGCTCCCTGCATCGTGCTTCTGGTGCCGCTGCTTATACCTTCAGGCTCGGACATTCAAGTTTGTAAGCAACTTCCCGGTTATTATCATATGTACTGTTTGCTTTGTGGAACTTGTGTTTCATTACCTACTCGGAACTGTGTTTAAACTTGTTACCCGGTCATCCGGGTGTGGGGACCTTCTGCCACGGACATTATCTTCCGGTCGTTTCAGTACCAGGACTTGTGCTATGGACTACATGCATCTGGATTTACCTGTTTTGGACTATTGGTTTTTCGGACTGCTTCCATAAGGACTGTGCTCGATGATATATATATATTGGGGTTGTGTTATGTTGTGTGCTTTTGCTGTGTACTAAATTCACCTTTGTTTTGCTGTGTGTTATAAATACTTGCACCTAAGAACCCGTCTCTGCTCTTCATTGCCCTTAAGCGATCAGACTCCTCAAAACCTATACAATAGTATTACAACACCCTCTCACCAGAAAAATGGAGTATACCGGGTGGTTCGGGAGTATGAACAAGTGTTCAGTAAACACCCAGGGCCGTATTTCCCATTAGGCACTCGTAGGCACGTGCCTAGGGCGGGGCCATTCTCATAGGGGGCGGCGTCTCAGCGTGTTCTCTTTTTTTTTTTCTTTTTTTTTTTTTTTTTTCCCGGCTCCAGGCCAGCCGGGTCGCAAGCCCCGCCCCCATACCCCCCCCCTTCCCTTCATCATCAGGGCCGTCCCGCCTGCCGCCCCGCCTGCCTTCCCGCCCACCCACCTCAGTGAAGACCCGGAAGAGACGAGGGAGAAGGAAGGGCCCGCAACGGAGGGGAAACTTGAAGTTCCCGCTCTGTTCCCTCTTCTCCCGTGTGCCCAAGTGCTGCGCTGATGGCGCCGGCGGTACTGGCGGCTCTGGCGGCTCCTGCACCCAGCCGCCCACTCCAGACTCAGGGAAGCAGCCGGCTGGAGGCACTGGAGGATGGTGCGGCTGGCGCATCACTGTGCTCAGAGGGAGCCCGCCAATGTCTGCAGCCAGCACCAGGTGAGGAAAGTGTGAGGGAACTGTGCAAGGGACAGAGGAGAAGAGGAGAAAGGAGCAGGGGTCCTAGGAGAAGAGGACAGAAACAGGGGGACAGAGGGGCAGAAGGACAGAAACGGGACAGAGAAGAAGAGGACAGAGGGGCAGGGGGCCAGAAACAAGGGGACAGGAGGAGAGGAAAGAGGAGCAGCAGGAGGGACAGAGGAGAGGAGGACTGGGGTGCAGAAGGACAGAGGAGCAGCAGGAGGGACAAAGGAGAGGAGGACGGGGGTGCAAGAGGAGCAGCAGGAGGGACAGAGGAGAGGAGGACGGGGTGCAGGAGGACAGCCAAGAAGCAGGAGGGACAGGGGAGAGGAGGACGGGGGTGCAGGAGGGACAGAGGAGGACGGGGGTGCAGGAGGGACAGAGGAGGACGGGGGTGCAGGAGGGACAGAGGAGAGGAGGACAGGGAAGCAGGAGGGACAGAGGAGAGGAGGACAGGGGTGCAGGAGGGACAGAGGAGGACGGGGGTGCAGGAGGATAGATGAGAGGAGGACGGGGGTGCAGGAGGATAGATGAGAGGAGGACGGGGGTCCAGGAGGATAGAGGAGAGGAGGACGGGGGTGCAGGAGGGTAGAGGAGAGGAGGACGGGGGTGAAGGAGGATAGAGGAGAGCAGGACGGGGGTGCAGGAGGGGCAGAGGAGAGGAGAAAGAGGGGAGTAGGAGGATAGAGGAGCAGCAGGAGGGACAGGAGAGGAGGACGGGGGTGCAGGAGGACAGAGGAGAGGAGGATGGGGGTGCAGGAGGACAGAGGAGGATGGGGGTGCAGGAGGACAGAGGAGGACGAGGGTGCAGGAGGACAGAGGAGGACGGGGGTGCAGGAGGACAGAGGAGGACGGGGGTGCAGGAGGACGGGGGTGCAGGAGGACAGAGGAGGATGGGGGTGCAGGAGGGGCAGAGGAGAGCAGGATGGGGGTGCAGGAGCGGCAGAGGAGAGCAGGATGGGGGTGCAGGAGGGGCAGAGGAGAGCAGGACGGGGGTGCAGGAGGGGCAGAGGAGAGAAGGGGGGAGTAGGAGGATAGAGGAGCAGCAGGAGGGACAGGAGAGGAGGACGGGGTGCAGGAGGATAGAGGAGCAGCAGGAGGGGCAGAGGAGAGGAGGACGGAGGTGCAGGAGGACAGGAGCAGCAGGAGGGACAGAGGAAAGAAGGACGGGGGTGCATGAGGACTGAGGCTGTGGCTGGCGCTGTGTATGGCGATAATGGCGGCTGTACCGTGTGTCTGCCTCCATGCAGCTGCCGGACGGGGGTGCAGGAGGGACAGAGGAGGACGGGGGTGCAGGAGGGACAGAGGAGGACGGGGGTGCAGGAGGGACAGGGGAGAGGAGGACAGGGAAGCAGGAGGGACAGAGGAGAGGAGGACAGGGGTGCAGGAGGGACAGAGGAGGATGGGGGTGCAGGAGGATAGAGAAGAGGAGGACGGGGGTGCAGGAGGATAGATGAGAGGAGGACGGGGGTCCAGGAGGATAGAGGAGAGGAGGACGGGGGTGCAGGAGGGTAGAGGAGAGGAGGACGGGGGTGAAGGAGGATAGAGGAGAGCAGGACGGGGGTGCAGGAGGGGCAGAGGAGAGGAGAAAGAGGGGAGTAGGAGGATAGAGGAGCAGCAGGAGGGACAGGAGAGGAGGACGGGGGTGCAGGAGGACAGAGGAGAGGAGGATGGGGGTGCAGGAGGACAGAGGAGGATGGGGGTGCAGGAGGACAGAGGAGGACGAGGGTGCAGGAGGACAGAGGAGGACGGGGGTGCAGGAGGACAGAGGAGGACGGGGGTGCAGGAGGACGGGGGTGCAGGAGGACAGAGGAGGATGGGGGTGCAGGAGGGGCAGAGGAGAGCAGGATGGGGGTGCAGGAGGGGCAGAGGAGAGCAGGATGGGGGTGCAGGAGCGGCAGAGGAGAGCAGGATGGGGGTGCAGGAGGGGCAGAGGAGAGCAGGATGGGGGTGCAGGAGGGGCAGAGGAGAGCAGGACGGGGGTGCAGGAGGGGCAGAGGAGAGAAGGGGGGAGTAGGAGGATAGAGGAGCAGCAGGAGGGACAGGAGAGGAGGACGGGGTGCAGGAGGATAGAGGAGCAGCAGGAGGGGCAGAGGAGAGGAGGACGGAGGTGCAGGAGGACAGGAGCAGCAGGAGGGACAGAGGAAAGAAGGACGGGGGTGCATGAGGACTGAGGCTGTGGCTGGCGCTGTGTATGGCGATAATGGCGGCTGTACCGTGTGTCTGCCTCCATGCAGCTGCCGCCACCCTCCTGAGTTTGCAGGATGTGGCATGCCAGGAGTTGTAGTTCTCCTGCCTGCCTGTCCTATATGATTTCTGGGAAGTGTGTTGGGTGCTGGGTGTTGTTGTTCTTCCAGGTGGGCTCAGTGTTGTCCCGCCGCCCGTCTGTGGTCTGTCTGTCTCTTCTGGGATGTCCTCAGCTCCGTGCTGTGCACAGTGTACCATCATGTCCTCAGCTTCGTGCTGGGCACAGACAGTGTACCGTACACTGTCTGTGCACAGCATAGAGCTGGGGAGATGGTGGTACACAGCACAGAGCTGAGGACATGGTGGTACACTGTGCACAGCACAGAGCTGAGGAAATGGTGGTACACTGTGCACAGAACAGAGCTGGGGACATGGTGGTACACTGTGCACAGCACGGAGCTGAGGACATGGTGGTACACTGCACAGCACGGAGCTGAGGACACGATGGTACACTGTCTCCCGCCGCCTTAAAATCGGTTTGTTTCTCATCCAGGAGAGTCGGATGAGCGTCATCGGTTTTTGGTCCATTTGGCATCCAACTGCTGTGCGAGTGTCCGACATTTCTCTCAGATCACATCCGTGTGCAATCTGTTCTTTCCTCAGCAGCTATTAGTGTAGAATCATTTACAGGAACATTTTAAAGTGTTCTCGGTTACAGAATGATAATGTATCAGTGAAATAAAAACTGATGCCTCTCGGATGGTCGGTGTGCTGTCAGTGTGCGGTATGTGATTTTGTCAGACCCATAGACTTGCATTGGTGAGTCTCGGTCGTGAATCACAGACTGTCGCAGCATGTTACGACTTTTTTCTCATCCTGAATCTGGCTGAGAAAAAAGCGTCCGACACTCGTCAATCTGCTCTCAGAGATTGATTAACATTGGTCCGAGTGCAATGTGATGAAATCACACATTGCACTCATCCAAGTTTCACGCCAGTGTGTCCGTACCCTAATAATAGAATCCATATAGTAATCCTACAATGTCTGCTGGACATGGTATGGGGGGGTTTATGGCTCAGTACACACTCCATACTTCTTGTTATTAACCAGTTAATGCTCTCTTATCCACCGCACTGCAGTGTCAAATGAGGACGACAGCGAGGCAGACAGCAACATGGCATCAGAGAGCCCCTGACCTCGAAATAGAAGATCCTCAGATCCTGGTATTGTGACATCATCTTAAGAATAATATTTTTTGCACTTATATTACACTATGAACTCCACAGCACTTTACATACATCATTAACACTGTCCCGTTGGGGCTCACAATTTAAACATCCTGTCAGTATGTCTCTGGAGTGTGGTTGGACAAACCTTTTATATGTACTACATGATGAAATGTGGGGGAGAGGCTACATGAAGCTTGGGGGGGAAGACTGCGACTGATGGGAAGATTGTCCGTGACGGGGGAGGGGCTGCAACGGGGGAGGAGCCATGATGGGAGGAGGGGCTTCAACAGGGGGGAGGCGCTGTGACAGGGGGGAGGGGCCACAATGGGGGGGAGGAGCCGTGACGGGAGGGGGGGGGCGGCAGGCCACTGAGAGTGCCTAGGGCAGCAGGAACTCCAAATACGGCCCTGTAAACACCCACTTGACTTTGGGAGGGTTAAAGGGATACAACATCATATCCCACAAACAACCATGCACCTATCAAGGAAAGGTACAGGCCTATACAACCCACTCACTACCAGAAAGCAAAAGAGATGCTTCAGGACATGAAAAATGCAGGAGTCATTAGGGATAGCTGTAGTCCCTGGGCCGCACCACTAGTCCTGGTTAAAAAGAAAGATGGTAGTATGAGGATGTGCGTAGACTATAGGCAAATCAACAAAGTCACACACAAAGATGCATACCCGTTACCCCGCATAGAAGAGTCACTAGCTGCACTCAAATCTGCCAACTACTTCTCCACATTAGATCTTACTAGTGGGTACTGGCAGGTCTCCATTGCAGAGGAGGACCGTGAGAAGACAGCCTTCACTACTCCTATGGGCTTATGCGAATTCAACAGTATGCCATTCGGTTTGTACTAACTGAGCCATAACCCCCCCATACCATGAAGTATGGAGTGTGTACTAACTGAGCCATAAACCCTCCCCATACCATGAAGTATGGAGTGTGTACTAACTGAGCCATAAACCCTCCCCATACCATGAAGTATGGTATGAGTACTAACTGAGCCATAAACCCTCCCCATACCATGAAGTATGGAGTGTACTAACTGAGCCATAAACCACTTCCCCATACCATGAAGTATGGTATGTGTACTAACTGAGCCATAAACCCTCCCATACCATGAAGTATGGAGTGTACTAACTGAGCCATAAACCCCTTCCCCATACCATGAAGTATGGTATGTGTACTAACTGAGCCATAAACCCTCCCAATACCATGAAGTATGGAATGTGTCCTAACTGAGCCATAAACCCTCCCCATACCATGAAGTATGGTATGTGTACTAACTGAGCCATAAACCCTCCCAATACCATGAAGTATGGAATGTGTCCTAACTGAGCCATAAACCCTCCCCATACCATGAAGTATTGAGTGTACTAACTGAGCCATAACCCCCCATACCATGAAGTATGGAGGTGTGTACTAACTGAGCCATAAACCCTCCCCATACCATGAAGTATGGAGTGTGTACTAACTGAGCCATAACCCCCCCATACCATGAAGAATGGAGTGTGTACTAACTGAGCCATAAACCCTCCCCATACCATGACGTATGGAGTGTGTACTAACTGAGCCATAAACCCTCCCATACCATGAAGTATGGTATGTGTACTAACTGAGGCATAAACCCTCCCCATACCATGAAGTATGGAGTGTACTAACTAAGCCATAAACCCCTTCCCCATACCATGAAGTATGGTATGTGTACTAACTTAGCCATAAACCCTTCCCTACCATGAAGTATGGTGTGTGTACTAACTGAGCCATAAACCCTCCCCATACCATGAAGTATGGTGTGTGTACTAACTGAGCCTTAAACCCTCCCCATACCATGAAGTATGGTGTATGTACTAACTGAGCCATAAACGCTCCCCATACCATGAAGTATGGAGTATGTACTAACTGAACCATAAACCCTCCCAATACCATGAAATATGGTGTGTGTACTAACTGAGCCATAACCACCCCCCCATTCCATGAAGTATGGTGTGTACTAACTGAGCCATAAACCTCCCCATACCATGAAGTATGGTGTGTGTACTAACTAAGCCATAACCCCCCCCATACCATGAAGTATGGTGTGTACTAACTGAGCCATAAACCCCATACCATTAAGTATGGTGTGTAATAACTGAGCCATAAACCCCCCCGTACCATGAAGTATGGTGTGTGTACTAAGCCATAAACCCCCCATACCATGAAGTATGGTGTGTACTAACTGAGCCATAACCCCCCCCCCATACAATGAAGTATGGTGTGTGTACTAACTAAGCCATAAACCCCCCCATACCATGAAGTAAGGTGTGTGTACTATCTAAGCAATAAACCCCCCATACCATGAAGTATGGTGTGTACTAACTGAGCCATAACCCCCCCCCCCATACCATGAAGTATGGTGTGTACTAACTGAGCCATAAACCCCCCATACCATGAAGTATGGTGTGTGTACTAACTGAGCCATAACCCCCCCATACTATGAAGTATGGTGTGTACTAACTAAGCCATAAACCCCCCCCCATACCATGAAGTAAGGTGTGTGTACTAACTAAGCCATAAACCCCCCATACCATGAAGTATGGTGTTTACTAACTGAGCCATAACTCCCCCATACCATGAAGTATGGTGTGTATTTACTGAGCCATAAACCCTCCCCATACCATGAAGTATGGTGTGTACTAACTGAGCCATATACCCTCCCCATACCATGAAGTATGGTGTGTACTAACTGAGCCATAAACCCCTCCATACCATGAAGTATGGAGTGTACTAACTGAGCCATAAACTTTCCCCATACCATGAAGTATGGTGTGTGTACTAACTGAGCCATAAACCCTTCCCATACCATGAAGTATGGAGTGTGTACTAACTGAGCCATAAACCCTCCCCATACCATGAAGTATGGTGTGTACTAACTGAGCCATAAACCCTCCCCATACCATGAAGTATGGTGTGTGTACTAACTGAGCCATAAACCCTTTCTATACCATGTAGTATGGAATGTGTACTAACTGAGCTATAAACCCTCCCCATACCATGAAGTTTGGTGTGTGTACTGAGCCATAAACCCTCCCCATACCATGAAGTATGGTGTGTGTACTAACTGAGCCATAAACCCTCCCCATACCATGAAGTATGGAGTGTGTACTAACTGAGCCATAAACCCTCCCCATACCATGAAGTATGGAGTATACTAACTGAGCCATAAACCCTCCCCATACCATGAAGTATGGAGTGTACTAACTGAGCCATAAACCCTTCCCATACCATGAAGTATGGTGTGTGTACTAACTGAGCCATAAACCCTCCCCATACCATGAAGTATGGTGTGTGTACTAACTGAGCCTTAAACCCTCCCCATACCATGAAGTATGGAGTGTTCTAACTGAGCCATAAACCCTTCCCATACCATGAAGTATGGAGTGTGTACTAACTGAGCCATAAACCCTCCCCATACCATGAAATATGGAGTGTGTACTAACTGAGCCATAAACCCTCCCCATACCATGAAGTATGGTGTGTGTACTAACTGAGCCATAAACCCTCTCCATACCATGAAGTATGGAGTGTGTACTAACTGAGCGATAAACCCTCCCATACCATGAAGTATGGTGTGTGTACTAACTGAGCCATAAACCCTCCCCATACCATGAAGTATGGTGTGTGTACTAACTGAGCCTTAAACCCTCCCCATACCATGAAGTATGGAGTGTACTAACTGAGCCATAAACCCTTCCATACCATGAAGTATGGAGTTTGTACTAACTGAGCCATAGACCCTCCCCATACCATGAAGTATGGAGTGTGTACTAACTGAGCCATAAACCCTCCCCATACCATGAAATATGGTGTGTGTACTAACTGAGCCATAAACCCTTCCCATACCATGAAGTATGGAGTGTGTACTAACTGAGCCATAAACCCTCCCCATACCATGAAGTATGGTGTGTGTACTAACTGAGCCATAAACCCTTCCTATACCATGAAGTATGGAGTGTGTACTAACTGAGCCATAAACCCTCCCATACCATGAAATATGGTGTGTGTACTAACTGAGCCATAAACCCTTCCCATACCATGAAGTATGGAGTGTGTACTAACTGAGCCATAAACCCTCCCCATACCTTGAAGTATGGTGTGTGTACTAACTGAGCCATAAACCCTTCCTATACCATGAAGTATGGTGTGTGTACTAACTGAGCCATAAACCCTCCCCATACCATGAAGTATGGAGTATGTACTAACTGAGCCATAAACCCTCCCCATACCATGAAGTATGGAGTATGTACTAACTGAGCCATAAACCCTCCCCATACCATGAAGTATGGTGTGTGCACTAACTGAGCCATAAACCCTCCCCATATCATGAAGTATGATGTGTACTAACTGAGCCATAAACCTTGCCCCCCATATCATGAATTATGGTGTGTGTACTAACTGAGCCATAAACCCTCCCAATACCATGAAGTATGGAGTGTGTACTGAGCCATAAACCCTCCCCATACCATGAAGTATGGAGTGTGTACTAACTGACCCATAAACACTCCCCATACCATGAAGTATGGTATGTGTACTAACTGAGCCATAAACCCTCCCATACCATGAAGTATGGTGTGTGTACTAACTGAGCCATAAACCCTCCCATACCATGAAGTATGGGTGTGTACTAACTGAGCCTTAAACCCTCCCCATACCATGAAGTATGGAGTGTACTAACTGAGCCATAAACCCTTCCCATACCATGAAGTATGGAGTGTGTACTAACTGAGCCATAAACCCTTCCCATACCATGAAGTATGGTATGAGTACTAACTGAGCCATAAACCCTCCCCATACCATGTAGTATGGAGTTTACTAACAGAGCCATAAACCCCTTCCCCATACCATGAATTATGGTACGTGTACTAACTGAGCCATAAACCCTCCCATACCATGAGGTATGGTGTGTGTACTAACTGAGCCATAAACCCTCCCCATACCATGAAGTATGGTGTGTGCACTAACTGAGCCTTAAACCCTCCCCATACCATGAAGTATGGAGTGTACTAACTGAGCCACAAACCCTTCCCATACCATGAAGTATGGAGTGTGTACTAACTGAGCCATAAACCCTCCCCATACCATGAAATATGGAGTGTGTACTAACTGAGCCATAAACCCTCCCATACCATGAAGTATGGTGTGTGTACTAACTGAGCCATAAACCCTTCCCATACCATGAAGTATGGCGTGTGTAATAACTGAGCCATAAACCCTCCCCATACCATGAAGTATGGCGTGTGTACTAGCTGAGCCATAAACCCTCCCCATACCATGAAGTATGGTGTGTGCACTAACTGAGCCATAAACCCTCCCCATACCATGAA
Source organism: Allobates femoralis (assembly GCA_033576535.1). Classification (NCBI taxonomy): domain Eukaryota; kingdom Metazoa; phylum Chordata; class Amphibia; order Anura; family Aromobatidae; genus Allobates; species Allobates femoralis. The sequence goes on along the minus strand of JARQOC010000003.1, from coordinate 879,783,170 downwards.
GTATGATGTGTACTAACTGAGCCATAAACCTTGCCCCCCATATCATGAAGTATGGTGTGTGTACTAACTGAGCCATAAACACTCCCATACCATGAAGTATGGAGTGTGTACTAACTGAGCCATAAACCCTCCCATACAATGAAGTATGGAGTATACTAACTGAGCCATAAACCCTCCCCATACCATGAAGTATGGAGTGTGTACTAACTGAGCCATAAACCCTTACTATACCATGAAGTATGGTATGAGTACTAACTGAGCCATAAACCCTCCCCATACCATGAAGTATGGAGTGTACTAACTGAGCTATAACCCCTTCCCCATACCATGAATTATGGTATGTGTACTGACTGAGCGATAAACCCTCCCATACCATGAAGTATGGTGTGTGTACTAACTGAGCCATAAACCCTCCCCATACCATGAAGTATGGTGTGTGTACTAACTGAGCCATAAACCCTTCCCATACCATGAAGTATGGAGTGTGTACTAACTGAGCCATAAACCCTCCCCATACCATGAAGTATGGTGTGTGTACTAACTGAGCCATAAACCCTCCCTATACCATGAAGTATGGTGTGTGTACTAACTGAGCCATAAACCCTCCCCATACCATGAAGTATGGAGTGTGTACTAACTGAGCCATAAACCCTCCCCATACCAAGAAGTATGGTGTGTACTAACTGAGCCATAAACCCTCCCCATACCATGAAGTATGGTGTGTGCACTATTTGAGCCATAAACCCTCCCCATACCATGAAGTATGATGTGTACTAACTGAGCCATAAACCTTGCCCCCCATATCATGAATTATGGTGTGTGTACTAACTGAGCCATAAACCTCCCAATACCATGAAGTATGGAGTGTGTACTGAGCCATAAACCCTCCCCATACCATGAAGTATGGAGTGTGTACTAACTGACCCATAAACACTCCCCATACCATGAAGTATGGTATGTGTACTAACTGAGCCATAAACCCTCCCATACCATGAAGTATGGTGTGTGTACTAACTGAGCCATAAACCCTCCCCATACCATGAAGTATGGTGTGTGTACTAACTGAGCCTTAAACCCTCCCCATACCATGAAGTATGGAGTGTACTAACTGAGCCATAAACCCTTCCCATACCATGAAGTATGGAGTGTGTACTAACTGAGCCATAAACCCTTCCCATACCATGAAGTATGGTATGAGTACTAACTGAGCCATAAACCCTCCCCATACCATGTAGTATGGAGTTTACTAACAGAGCCATAAACCCCTTCCCCATACCATGAATTATGGTACGTGTACTAACTGAGCCATAAACCCTCCCATACCATGAGGTATGGTGTGTGTACTAACTGAGCCATAAACCCTCCCCATACCATGAAGTATGGTGTGTGCACTAACTGAGCCTTAAACCCTCCCCATACCATGAAGTATGGAGTGTACTAACTGAGCCACAAACCCTTCCCATACCATGAAGTATGGAGTGTGTACTAACTGAGCCATAAACCCTCCCATACCATGAAATATGGAGTGTGTACTAACTGAGCCATAAACCCTCCCCATACCATGAAGTATGGTGTGTGTACTAACTGAGCCATAAACCCTTCCCATACCATGAAGTATGGCGTGTGTAATAACTGAGCCATAAACCCTCCCCATACCATGAAGTATGGCGTGTGTACTAGCTGAGCCATAAACCCTCCCCATACCATGAAGTATGGTGTGTGCACTAACTGAGCCATAAACCCTCCCCATACCATGAAGTATGATGTGTACTAACTGAGCCATAAACCTTGCCCCCCATATCATGAAGTATGGTGTGTGTACTAACTGAGCCATAAACACTCCCCATACCATGAAGTATGGAGTGTGTACTAACTGAGCCATAAACCCTCCCATACAATGAAGTATGGAGTATACTAACTGAGCCATAAACCCTCCCCATACCATGAAGTATGGAGTGTGTACTAACTGAGCCATAAACCCTTACTATACCATGAAGTATGGTATGAGTACTAACTGAGCCATAAACCCTCCCCATACCATGAAGTATGGAGTGTACTAACTGAGCTATAACCCCTTCCCCATACCATGAATTATGGTATGTGTACTGACTGAGCGATAAACCCTCCCATACCATGAAGTATGGTGTGTGTACTAACTGAGCCATAAACCCTCCCCATACCATGAAGTATGGTGTGTGTACTAACTGAGCCATAAACCCTTCCCATACCATGAAGTATGGAGTGTGTACTAACTGAGCCATAAACCTCCCCATACCATGAAGTATGGTGTGTGTACTAACTGAGCCATAAACCCTCCCTATACCATGAAGTATGGTGTGTGTACTAACTGAGCCATAAACCCTCCCCATACCATGAAGTATGGAGTGTGTACTAACTGAGCCATAAACCCTCCCCATACCAAGAAGTATGGTGTGTACTAACTGAGCCATAAACCCTCCCCATACCATGAAGTATGGTGTGTGCACTATTTGAGCCATAAACCCTCCCCATACCATGAAGTATGATGTGTACTAACTGAGCCATAAACCTTGCCCCCCCATATCATGAATTATGGTGTGTGTACTAACTGAGCCATAAACCCTCCCCATACCATGAAGTATTGAGTGTACTAACTGAGCCGTAACCCCCCCATACCATGAAGTATGGAGTGTGTACTAACTGAGCCATAAACCCTCCCCATACCATGAAGTATGGAGTGTGTACTAACTGAGCCATAAACCCTCCCCATACCATGAAGTATGGTATGTGTACTAACTGAGCCATAAACCCTCCCATACCATGAAGTATGGTGTGTGTACTAACTGAGCCATAAACCCTCCCCATACCATGAAGTATGGTGTGTGTACTAACTGAGCCTTAAACCCTCCCCATACCATGAAGTATGGAGTATACTAACTGAGCCATAAGCCCTCCCCATACCATGAAGTATGGAGTGTGTACTAACTGAGCCATAAACCTCCCCATACCATGAAGTATGGGTGTGTACTACTGAGCCATAAACCCTCCCCATACCATGAAGTATGGTGTGTGACTAACTGAGCCATAAACCCTCCCATACCATGAAGTATGGATGTGTACTAACTGAGCCATAAACCTCCCCATACCATGAAGTATGGTGTGTGTACTAACTGAGCCATAAACCCTCCCATACCATGAAGTATGGGTGTGACTAACTGAGCCATAAACCCTCCCCATACCATGAAGTATGGATGTGTACTAACTGAGCCATAAACCCTCCCCATACCATGAAGTATGGAGTGTGTACTAACTGAGCCATAAACCCTCCTATACCATGAAGTATGGTGTGTGTACTAACTGAGCCATAAACCCCCCCCATACCATGAAGTATGGAGTGTACTAACTGAGCCATAACCCCTCCCCATACCATGAAGTATGGTATGTGTACTAACTGAGCCATAAACCCTCCCATACCATGAAGTATGGTGTGTGTACTAACTGAGCCATAAACCCTCCCCATACCATGAAGTATGGTGTGTACTAACTGAGCCATAAACCTTCCCCATACCATGAAGTATGGTAGTGTGTACTAACTGAGCCATAAACCCTCCCATACCATGAAGTATGGAGTGTGTACTAACTGAGCCATAAACCCTCCCATACCATGAAGTATGGTGTGTGTACTAACTGAGCCATAAACCCTCCCCATACCATGAAGTATGGAGTGTGTACTAACTGAGCCATAAACCCTCCCCATACCATGAAGTATGGAGTGTGTACTAACTGAGCCATAAACCCTTCCCCATACCATGAAGTATGGTGTGTGTACTAACTGAGCCATAAACCCTCCCCATACCATGAAGTATGGAGTGTGTACTAACTGAGCCATAAACCCTTTCCCATACCATGAAGTATGGTGTGTACTAACTGAGCCATAAACCCTCCCCATACCATGTCCAGCAGACATTGTAGGATTACTATATGGATTTATTATTATTAGGGCATGGACACACTGGTCTGAAGCTCGGACAAGTACAATGTGTGATTTTCTCGCATTGCACTCGGACCAATGTTAATCAATGTCTGAGAGCAGATTGGAGAGTGTCGGACGCTTTTTATTCATTCAGATTCTGGATGAGAAAAAAGTTGCAACAGGGTCTGACAGTCTGCGTTTCACGCGCGAGACTCACCAATGCAAGTCAGTGGGTCCGACAAAATCACGGACCGCACACAGACCGCACATGGACCATCCGAGAGGATCCGTTTTTTTCACTGATACATTCTCATTCTGTAGCTGAGACACTGTACAATGTTCCTGTAAATGATTCTACAGTAAATATCTGCTGAGGATAAACATGGATGTCACACGGATGTGATCTGAGAATCTGAGAAAAATGGCGGACACTCGCTTAGCAATTGCATGCCAAACAGAGCAAAAAACGGACGACTGTACCCAATTTGATATATATTTTAGGAGTCGGAGTCGGTCCATTTTCTACCGACTCCAGCTCCGACTCCACCAAAATAGGCTCCAACTCTGACTCCACAGGCCGTGGTGTAGGTCTGTGGGCCACCCCTCTCCCATTTGACATGATGCAGCCAGGGCCGGCCCCCCCCCTGTATAGCATGCTACAGCAAGTCTGTGTGGGCTGCTCCCATCCACCCCACCCCCATATCTATGCAATGCTGCAGTCCCTCCTGCAGCCCAGGTCTGTGTGTGGGGGCCGCTGTCATCCCCCCCCACCCCCATATCATATGGAGGTGGGGCTATGGGAGCGGCCCATACGTACCGCTGAGCTACAGCAGGCACCGCAGCATTGCATATGGGGGTGGGGGGATGGCAGCGGCCCACACACACCGCTGGGCTGCAGCAGGCACTGCAGCATTGGCCCACATGCAATGCTGCTGCAGCCCAGGTCTCGGTTTCAGACCCCAGTGTGTCCCTGCCTGCTGCTGCCATTATGTCTGACTACCACCATCATCATGTTGTGTCACACAGACAGTCACAGTCAGACTCCTCAGAGTTAGAGCAGTCTAGGCTCAGCTCAGGCTGGCACTGCTGCCGGCTGGCTGTACAGACAGCACAGTCACAGAACACAGTACCGGCAGCTGCTGAGTCTGAATGAGCTTACGGTGAGAGCCTGAACACTATGATCCCGCCTGTCGCCTGCCATCAATCATGCTGCAGTGCAATCTGCAGACTGTCTGCAGCGGCAGCTCCTCAGCGTTATGCACCGGCACCACAGTCAGACACACAATTACTGTCGCTGTCGCTGTGAGAGCTGAGCTGCTATGGGCTTTATGCTGCCCGGGCCCCTGCAGGAACTTGAAGTCTCCCTCTCCTTCTCGGCGGGCTGCTCCTCCTCAACCCATCGCAGCAGCAGACTGAGGTGAGGTGGGTGGGTGGGTGGTCTGGGAGCTAAGGTGAGCCCTATGACGGGGGGGAGGGGGGGGTAAGGCCCGAAGGAATAAAAAAAACCAAAATAAAAAATAAATAAAACACACTGAGGCGCCGCCCTCCCCGAATTTCAGCGCCCTAGGCACGTGCCCACAAGTGCCTAAGGGCAAATACGGCCCTGTGTCCCACCTGTGTGTGGCGGGGCATAACATTGATGGGAGCGCTTGCATGAGCTTTGAGTTTATCCAGCCCACTAGGCCTAAACCAGTCTCTGACCTACTTCTCTAGTTTTTCCTGTAATACTCCATAAAACGTATTGTTGCTGAGCAATGTATAACCTTGACATGCTAGGCCGGTCCTGGTCCAGACCCTGTGCCATGCAGGCTGGGCCATTCAGCAATTTTTGGTCTGGGACAATTGATGCCATCTTGCTGTGGTCTGACCCTGTGGGAAGAGTGAGGATCTTGTTGGGGCCCCTTGTTGTGTGTTTCATGACTTGAGCAGGGCATGACATGCCCATACCTGTGTCTCATCCTCCTTTTACTCCTCCTCCTCATTTTACTTAATGTAGAATTGCCACTTTTCCCCTGTGACTCATCCATTTGTCAATTCAAAGTCAGTGTCACCTCTGAAATGTTCGGTGAATGTTCCCCACCTTCTATTATGAAGAGCTGTGGAGGAGTGTGCAGGCTGGCACAGACCGGGTCTCATGCCCCATGGTACACCATGACACTATGGCTAGGGTCACATTTAAAACAAGAATTGCATTCACCGCATCCGGATCCGGATGCGGTGAACGCAATGGCGGGCACACACATTTTTTGACAAAAATGTGTGCATAATACCGCACTGCAGTAACCGGATGGCTCAGGATGTGTGATCCTGAGCCATCCGGCAACTGCATAGTTTGCAGATCCCGGCTATTGCCGGGATCAGCAAACTGTCCTATGACTATTAAATAGTTAAATCAACTAACTAAAGGAATGTTTAAGGTCTATAGGGGGGGCTTAGACCCCCCTATAGACCGGCCGCCCACTCCGGTGGGCTTCTACTACAATTCCCCACTATGGCACGGGCTCCTCGGAGCTCCGTGCAAGTTCCCCTACCTCCCGCCCCCCGTATCTGTACAGAGGGGTGCCTGCACCCCTCTGTTAGAATTATCCCTAAATGTGACCACCACAGATTACAGTAATAAATTGCTATAATTACGGCATTCTTCAAGTTCTTCACGCTCCCTCTATGGGCGGGGCTTTGTTCTTCTGCCGCCGCCCATGGAATGATGATGCCCGCCTCCTCTGGCCTTCTCCCTGTCTTTTCAGGGCGGCCGCGTCATGAAAGGGGCGGGGCTACGTGCGCGTCATTCCGTAGCCCCGCCCCTTTCATGACGCGGCCGCCCTGAAAAGACAGGGAGAAGGCCAGAGGAGGCGGGCATCATCATTCCATGGGCGGCGGCAGAAGAACAAAGTCCCGCCCATAGAGGGATCGTGAAGAACTACAATAATGCCGTAACTATAGCAATTTATTACTGTAATCTGTGGATGCCACATTTAGGGATAATGCTAACAGAGGGGTGCAGGCACCCCTCTGTACAGATACGGGGGGCGGGAGGTAGGGGAACTTGGCTGGAGCTCCGAGGAGCCCGTGCCATAGTGGGGAATTGTAGTAGAAGCCCACCGGAGTGGGCGGCCGGTCTATAGGGGGGTCTAAGCCCCCCCTATAGACCTTAAACATTCCTTTAGTTAGTTAATTTAACTATTTAATAGTCATAGGACAGTTTGCTGATCCCGGCAATAGCCGGGATCTGCAAACTATGCAGTTGCCGGATGGCTCAGGATTACACATTCTGAGCCATCCGGTTACTGCACAGCGGTTCAGAGAACCGCTGCAAAAACTGCTGCCTGCATGATTTTTAACGCAGGCAGCAGTGCCGGAGACGGACACCGGATGGCTTGTGAAGCCATCCGGTGTTTTGCATTGGCTCCTATGGGGAGCGTTTCCTGGTCCGGTTTTGAGCTTTTTGAAAGCTCAAAACCGGATCAGGATTTAAAAAAAAAAAAAAACGCATATGTGACCCTGCCCTATTTGTACTGTGGGTGGATTGTTGTCACTTTTCCTGCTGTTTGTTGTCTATTCTGAGTAGTTTAGCAGATTTTGGAAACCTTTGAAGGTGTTTTCTATGTGTTTGCTGTAGCCTCTCATTGATCCAATGGGGTTCGATGGTGTTCGACAAACATTCGACGACCACATCCCAATTCATTGAATACACCCCGATTCTGCGAATTGAACCGAATTCAAACACTTAAGTGTTGGCTCATCACTACGAGGGGATATATAAAGGGGAAAGAGCGATTGCAGAAAGGCCACACCTGAGCAAGACCCAATGAGCTTGCTGGCTGCAGACTGACATTAACTCTTCCACTGCCTAAGGAGAAAAGGACATTTAACATCAAGTCTCAATACAGACATGAGACTGGGGTCAAAAGCAGTCACAAGTCTCCCTGATACAAGACACCATCGTGACACTCGGCGTCCAGGGTATCTTTTTCTTGTTTGTTGTGTTTCTGCTGCTGGGTCACCCAGTGCTTCATCTGTTGCAGCCCTCCATCTCCATTTTGGACACTTCCCCATTCCTCATTGTTTCTTCCCAAGGACCAGGGTAATGCGCAGGCCTCCGTAATGCGCAGGCCTCTATACTTGACTGGGCCGCAACCACTGGGGGCATAAACTTGCGAAAGTCTGGGGTTTCTTCCTCTTCTAGCTGTTCATCGAGATCCCCACTGGAGTCTCCATACTCACTCTTGACAGCCCATCACACTCACTCTTGACAGCCCATCACACTCACTCTTGACAGCCCATCACAGTCACTCTTGACAGCCCATCACACTCACTCTTGACAGCCCATCACACTCACTCTTGACAGCCCATCACACTCACTCTTGACAGCCCATCACAGTCACTCTTGACAGCCCATCACACTCACTCTTGACAGCCCATCACAGTCACTCTTGACAGCCCATCACACTCACTCTTGACAGCCCATCACACTCACTTTTGACAGCCCATCACAGTCACTCTTGACAGCCCATCACACTCACTCTTGACAGCCCATCACACTCACTTTTGACAGCCCATCACACTCACTCTTGACAGCCCATCACACTCACTCTTGACAGCCCATCACAGTCACTCTTGACAGCCCATCACAGTCACTCTTGACAGCCCATCACAGTCACTCTTGACAGCCCATCACACTCACTCTTGACAGCCCATCACACTCACTTTTGACAGCCCATCACAGTCACTCTTGACAGCCCATCACACTCACTCTTGACAGCCCATCACACTCACTCTTGACAGCCCATCACACTCACTCTTGACAGCCCATCACAGTCACTCTTGACAGCCCATCACAGTCACTCTTGACAGCCCATCACAGTCACTCTTGCCAGCCCATCACACTCACTCTTGACAGCCCATCACACTCACTCTTGACAGCCCATCACAGTCACTCTTGACAGCCCATCACAGTCTCTCTTGACAGCCCATCACAGTCACTCTTGCCAGCCCATCACACTCACTCTTGACAGCCCATCACACTCACTCTTGACAGCCCATCACAGTCACTCTTGACAGCCCATCACACTCACTCTTGACAGCCCATCACACTCACTCTTGACAGCCCATCACAGTCACTCTTGACAGCCCATCACACTCACTCTTGACAGCCCATCACAGTCACTCTTGACAGCCCATCACACTCACTCTTGACAGCCCATCACACTCACTTTTGACAGCCCATCACAGTCACTCTTGACAGCCCATCACACTCACTTTTGACAGCCCATCACACTCACTTTTGACAGCCCATCACAGTCACTCTTGACAGCCCATCACAGTCACTCTTGACAGCCCATCACACTCACTTTTGACAGCCCATCACAGTCACTCTTGACAGCCCATCACACTCACTCTTGACAGCCCATCACACTCACTTTTGACAGCCCATCACACTCACTTTTGACAGCCCATCACAGTCACTCTTGACAGCCCATCACACTCACTCTTGACAGCCCATCACACTCACTCTTGACAGCCCATCACACTCACTCTTGACAGCCCATCACAGTCACTCTTGACAGCCCATCACACTCACTCTTGACAGCCCATCACATCACTCTTGACAGCCCATCACACTCACTCTTGACAGCCATCACACTCACTCTTGACAGCCATCACAGTCACTCTTGCACCATCACACTCATTGACAGCCATCACACTCACTCTTGACAGCCCATCACACTCACTCTTGACAGCCCATCACATCACTCTTGACAGCCCTTCACAGTCACTCTTGACAGCATCACACTTCTTGACAGCCATCACAGTCCTCTTGACAGCCCATCACAGTCACTCTTGACAGCCCATCACACTCACTCTTGACAGCCCATCACACTCACTTTGACAGCCCATCACAGTCACTCTTGACAGCCCATCACAGTCACTCTTGACAGCCCATCACATCACTCTTGACAGCCCATCACACTCACTCTTGACAGCCCATCACATCACTCTTGACAGCCCATCACAGTCACTCTTGACAGCCATCCAGTCATTCAGCCATCACTCTTGACAGCCCATCACACTCACTCTTGACAGCCCATCACAGTCACTCTTGACAGCCCATCACAGTCACTCTTGACAGCCCATCACAGTCACTCTTGACAGCCCATCACACTCACTCTTGACAGCCCATCACATCACTCTTGACAGCCCATCACAGTCACTCTTGACAGCCCATCACACTCACTCTTGACAGCCATCACATCACTTTGACAGCCCATCACAGTCACTCTTGACAGCCCATCACATCACTCTTGACAGCCCATCACACTCACTTTTGACAGCCCATCACAGTCACTCTTGACAGCCCATCACATCACTTTTGGACAGGCCCATCACACTCACTTTTGACAGCCATCACAGTCACTTTGACAGCCCATCACATCACTCTTGACAGCCCATCACATCACTTTGTGACAGCCATCACGTCACTCTTGATAGCCATCACATCACTCTTGACAGCCATCCACTCCTTTTGACAGCCCATCACAGTCACTTTGACAGGCCATCACACTCACTCTTGACAGCCCATCACATCCTTTGACAGCCATCACACTCACTCTTGACAGCCCATACAGTCATCTTGACCAGCCATTCTACAGTACTCTTGAAGCCCATACAAATCATCTTGACAGCCCATCAATCATCTTGACACCATCACATCACTTTGCAGCCATTTACATGTCACTTTGACAGCCCATCACATCACTCTTGACAGCCCATCACTGCTCATCTTGAAGCCATCACAGTCTACTCTTGAGCCCATCACAGTCACGTCTTGACAGCCTATACATACTTTTGACAGCCCATCACAGTCACTCTTGACAGCCATCACACCACTTTGACAGCACATCATTGTAGCTCACATTTATTGACAGCCATATACACTCACTTTTGACAGCCCATCACAGTCACTCTTGACAGCCCATCACAGTCACTCTTGACAGCCCATCACACTCACTTTTGACAGCCCATCACAGTCTCTCTTGACAGCCCATCACAGTCACTCTTGACAGCCCACCACACTCACTCTTGACAGCCCATCACAGTCACTCTTGACAGCCCACCACACTCACTCTTGACAGCCCATCACAGTCACTCTTGACAGCCCACCACACTCACTCTTGACAGTCCATCACAGTCACTCTTGACAGCCCATCAGCATTTGCGTTTTCAGTAGCAGAGCGGTAACAGATGGTGAAGTCAAGCTTTGCTAAGGAAACCACCCACCATTGTTCTAAGGCCCCAATTTAGCATTCTCCAGATGGGCCAGAGGATTGTTTTCTGTTTGGACTTGGATCTTGGTCCCTGTTAGGAAGCCAGCGAACGTCAGGTGTTGTAGATCTCCCTTTAGCAGCTGCAGCCAGGTTACCTAACACTAGGGTTGGTGCACTTTGTATTACAGGCATATGCTATGTATTGCCCAGTTCAGACCTAGCAATTCTTATGTGAAGTGTATATCAGGTCTATTAGTTTGCAGTATGGGGCTTTACAACTACTATTTCAGTAATTGGGATTCTAGATCTGTGTAGACGCATGTTTTGTCCTCTCTCCTTTATTGGTATCTTGTTCTCCCTACAGAGTTCTGTATTATCTAGACCCAATGTTTTCTACATTTTATTTAATAAAGAGCATAATTATTTTCCATAATCCCTCTTGTGGATGGTGTTTTGTAGTGAGAATGTAATTTACACTTTCACAGCTTTTGGTATTTAAGCCAGTAACCTTCTCTTGGCCCACACTAGGGTCAGGAGCTCTAACCGGAAGGAGCTATAATTGTGGGGGGGTTTCGCTGTCCCGCAAGGACCTACAGGCGTACCTGATGACAATCTTGTGTCCATTTTGTATCTGAGATAGTACTGCACTGAGTCCATGAAGGCTACCATCTGTGTACAGCAAGAATGCTTGATCGTAGTCTGCGTAATCCACAATAGAGACTGAAGTAAGGCCATTCTTCAGAGTTTGGAAAGCCTGGTCTTGTCTCTGGTTCTTTAGCACTCCGGCGGTTCCCCTCAGTAACTCATTCAAGGGAACCACCACCTTCGCAAAGTCCGGTGACCGGTCACCAGGGGTCCTGTGAGGGTCCTCAGGACCAGTGGGCTCTGTATACATTGACCAGTCACCAGGGGTCCTGTGAGGGTCCTCAGGACCAGTGGGCTCTGTATACATTGACCAGTCACCAGGGGTCCTGTGAGGGTCCTCAGGACCAGTGGGCTCTGTATACGGTGACCAGTCACCAGGGGTCCTGTGAGGGTCCTCAGGACAAGTGGGCTCTGTATACATTGACTAGTCACCAGGGGTCCTGTGAGGGTCCTCAGGACCAGTGGGCTCTGTATACATTGACCAGTCACCAGGGGTCCTGTGAGGGTCCTCAGGACCAATGGGCTCTGTATACATTGACCAGTCACCAGGGGTCCTGTGAGGGTCCTCAGGACCAGTGGGCTCTGTATACATTGACTAGTCACCAGGGGTCCTGTGAGGGTCCTCAGGACCAGTGGGCTCTGTATACATTGACCAGTCACCAGGGGTCCTGTGAGGGTCCTCAGGACCAATGGGCTCTGTATACATTGACCAGTCACCAGGGGTCCTGTGAGGGTCCTCAGGACCAGTGGGCTCTGTATACATTGACTAGTCACCAGGGGTCCTGTGAGGGTCCCCAGGACCAGTGGGCTCTGTATACATTGACTAGTCACCAGGGGTCCTGTCAGGGTCTTGAGGACCAGTGGGCTTTGTATACAGTGACCGGTCACCAGGGGTCCAGTCAGGGTCTTGAGGACTGGTAGGCTCTGTACACAGTGACTGGTCAGTGGTCACCAGGGGTCCTGTGAGGGTCCTTGAAGACCGGTAGGCTCTGTACACAGTGACTGGTCAGTGGTCACCAGGGGTCCTGTGAGGGTCCTTGAAGACCGGTAGGCTCTGTACACAGTGACTGGTCACCAGGGGTCCTGTGAGGGTCCTAGAGGAGCGGTGTGCTCTGTACATGGTGATTGGTCATGAGTGGTCCTGTGAGGGTCCTCAGGATCGGTGGGTCCTCTACACGGTGACCTGTCACAAGGGGTCCTATGAGGATCCTTGAAGACTGGTGGGTTCTGTACAGGCCACACACTAGGAACCATCTTAGTGGGGCTGGGTGGTGAAGGAAGTAGTTAGAGGGAGCACTTGGGAGGAGTGAGGTCAGGAAGAAAACACGTAGATGACGTGGGACACGTGACAAGGGGTATAAATAGCCCAAAGGGAAGGAAAAGATAGCGTGTAGAATGGACCGGGATCAAGCCAATTAATATATCTCAATAATTTTATTATCCATAGAAAAAACAAGTACACACATGTGCAATGACAAACATTTAAAAACAATTAAAATAGCAGACAGGCTGCTAACATCAAGACTGGCTGCAATGAACAGGATGCACTAAATGACATAATGATCAGTGGAATCACAAAAATCAAATCTATTTCCAGAGCAGACATATAATCAATAGCACTGATAGACAGGCCTGTATCTGAATTAAACAGGTGGGTAAACCCCCTACAAATTCGTATACATCTTAGAAGACAGGCAGGCTAGTCATCATACATCAGATAATGCATCAAAATCAACTGGAAAATACATGTGAAACCAAGAAAAGAGCAAAAAAGCAACTAATATGCATTGTTGTCAAAGGTGCCCTGTAAAATTACCATCATTGCCCACTGAGGGGTATATGTTTGCAGCCAGTCAGGACCAAAGGACCCTCACCCAACGCGTGTCGCCCCCCTATATTGGGGCCTTCCTCAGGGGTCGGAGGGGTCACATGTATTTTCCAGTTGATTTTGATGCATTATCTGATGTATGATGACTAGCCTGCCTGTCTTCTAAGATGTATACGAATTTGTAGGGGGTTTACCCACCTGTTTAATTCAGATACAGGCCTGTCTATCAGTGCTATTGATTATATGTCTGCTCTGGAAATAGATTTGATTTTTGTGATTCCACTGATCATTATGTCATTTAGTGCATCCTGTTCATTGCAGCCAGTCTAGATGTTAGCAGCCTGTCTGCTATTTTAATTGTTTTTAAATGTTTGTCATTGCACATGTGTGTACTTGTTTTTTCTATGGATAATAAAATTATTGAGATATATTAATTGGCTTGATCCCGGTCCATTCTACACGCTATCTTTTCCTTCCCTTTGCATTGATTATATAAGCGTGGGATTTGGTGATCCTTCTTGTGCCGTACCTACCTACATGTCTATAAGGGTTATAAATAGAGCGGGAAAGATCTAGAACGAGACAGACAGTTAAACAGTTGAGGAGAGAGTTGACCAGCTGAGGAGAGGCAGTTGAACAGCTCAAGAGAGACCGTTGAACAACAAGGGTTGAGTTGGTGGGAAACTAGAGCAAGAAAGCCTGTCACACAAGAAAGAACTTAAGTGTCCAGAGGACTGGAGCAAGTGGGAGCTCGCCCTAAGGCCAGACTGAGGAGCAGAAACAACACCTAAGTGGCTTCAGGAGAAAGAAGGGGTCCTAGAGACACGGGAAGTGAGCTATCCACCCATGGGGCTCGTATCCATTGTCAGGTGCATGCAAGTGGAGGGACCAGGCCAAAAACTAGGGGCACGGGGAACCCCAACACTAGTGGAGACGACAGGCCAGGCTCAGGTAGCAACCCGGAGACTGTGTGGTACTTTCATGGTATCACAGTCGACAACCGCACACGTCTGCTGAAAAGGTGGCAACCATAGGGCTAAGGGGAGACACTGCAGGTTAACCCCTAAGAAAAGCCCACAGTCACTGGCTCAGAGCTCTGTGTGGCAAGGAGCAAGGCAAGACGGGCGAGACAATTGCGGTGTAAAGAGGCTGAGAAAGGACAGAGAAGGGGTGCCGGTTATGTATCATCCTCCTACCCAGGAGTAGCTGGATCCCTGCCTTCGATAACTCAGTGCTCAGCGGGCTGTTACACAAAAAATGTGAGTAAAGAACCAAAGACTGCACCCGACTGTATCTGTGAACTTTCTTAACGCATCAAAAACACCAGAAACACAACTACCAACTCACTCGGGTACCTCAAGCTGCCCTGGGGTCAGCCCTACCCATAGAGGGCTTAAGAACATTCCTGCCTCCCAACCATCGGCCCCTAGGAGAACTGTCATGCAGCAGTGGCCATCTATAGCCGCAACCTGTGGTCCAGTCATCCCTTCCCAGAATGAACCCTCCATGCCAGATACCCTTCCCTAAGAGAGAGAGCCACCCACACCGAGCCTTTAATGACACCAACACGATCACTGAGCCGGTTTTTGGTCCTATGATCCCCATGATGAAGCCTCAAATAAGCCTGGTTCCGAGAACCCTAAGGCCCAGGAGGGGCGTGTAACCGGTCACCAATGGGTCCTGTGAGGGTCCTGAGGAGAGGTGGGCTCTGTATACAGTGACCAGTCAGCAGGGGTCCTGTGAGGGTCGTGAGGACCGGTGGGCTCTGTATACAGTGACTGGTCACCAGGGGTCCTGTGACGGTCCTGAGGAGAGGTGGGCCCTGTACACTGTAACCGGTCACCAGGGGTCCTGTGAGGGTCCTGAGCAGCGGTGAGTACTGTACACAGTAACCGGTCACCAGGAGTCCTGAGGAGAGGTGGGCCCTGTACACGGTGATCGGGCAGTAGGGGGTCCTGTGAGGGTCGTGAGGAGAGGTGGGACCTGTACACGGTAACCGGTCACCAGGGGTTCTGTGAGGGTCCTGAGGAGAAGTGGGCCCTGGTCACGGTGACTGAGCACCAGGGGTCCTGTGAGGGTCCTGAGGAGAGGTGGGTCCTGTACACGGTGACCGGTCACCAGGGGTCCTGTGAGGGTCCTGTACACGATAACTGGTCACAAGGGGTCCTGTGAGGGTCGTGAGGAGAGGTGGGCCCTGTACACGGTGACAGGTCACCAGGGGTCCTGTGAGGGTCCTGAGGAGAGGTGGGCCCTGTATACGGTGACCGGTTACCAGGAGTCCTGTGAGGGTCCTGAGGAGCAGTGGGTCCTGTACACGGTGACCGGTCACCAGGGGTCCTGTGAGGGTCCTGAGGAGAAGTGGGTCCTGTACACGGTGACCGGGCAGCAGGGGTCCTGTGAGGGTCCTGAGGAGAGGTGGGCCCTGTACACGGTGACCGGTCAACAGGGGTCCTGTGAGGGTCCTGAGGAGAAGTGGGTCCTGTACACAGTGACCGGTCACCAGGGGTCCTGTGAGGGTCCTAAGGAGAGGTGGGCTCTGTATACAGTGACCGGTCACCAGGAGTCCTGTGAGGGTCCTCAGGACCAGTGGGCTCTGTATACATTGACCAGTCACCAGGGGTCCTGTGAGGGTCCTCAGGACCAGTGGGCTCTGTATACATTGACCAGTCACCAGGGGTCCTGTGAGGGTCCTCAGGACCAGTGGGCCCTGTATACATTGACCAGTCACCAGGGGTCCTGTGAGGGTCCTCAGGACCAGTGGGCTCTGTATACATTGACCAGTCACAAGGGGTCCTGTGAGGGTCCTCAGGACCAGTGGGCTCTGTATACGGTGACCTGTCACCAGGGGTCCTGTGAGGGTCCTGAGGAGAGGTGGGCCCTGTATACGGTGACCTGTCACCAGGGGTCCTGTGCGGGTCCTCAGGACCAGTGGGGCTCTGTATACATTGACCAGTCACCAGGGGTCCTGTGAGGGTCCTCAGGACCAGTGGGCTCTGTATACATTGACCAGTCACCAGGTGTCCTGTGAGGGTCCTGAGAAGAGGTGGGCCCTGTATACATTGACCAGTCACCAGGGGTCCTGTGAGGGTCCTGAGAAGAGGTGGGCCCTGTATACGGTGACCTGTCACCCGGGGTCCTGTGAGGGTCCTGAGGAGAGGTGGGCCCTGTATACGGTGACCTGTCACCAGGGGTCCTGTGCGGGTCCTCAGGACCAGTGGGCCCTGTATACATTGACCAGTCACCAGGGGTTCTGTGAGGGTCCTCAGGACCAGTGGGCGCTGTATACATTGACCAGTCACCAGGTGTCCTGTGAGGGTCCTGAGGACCAGTGGGCCCTGTATACATTGACCAGTCACCAGGGGTCCTGTGAGGGTCCTCAGGACCAGTGGGCTCTGTATATGGTGACCTGTTACCAGGGGTCCTGTGAGGGTCGTCAGGACCAGTGGGCTCTGTATACATTGACCAGTCACCAGGGGTCCTGTGAGGGTCCTCAGGACCAGTGGGCCCTGTATACGTTGACCTGTCACCAGGGGTCCTGTGAGGGTCCTCAGGACCAGTGGGCTCTGTATACATTGACCAGTCACCAGGTGTCCTGTGAGGGTCCTCAGGACCAGTGGGCTCTGTATACATTGACCAGTCACCAGGGGTCCTGTGAGGGTCCTCAGGACCAGTGGGCTCTGTATACATTGACCAGTCACCAGGGGTCCTGTGAGGGTCGTCAGGACCAGTGGGCTCTGTATACATTGACCAGTCACCAGGGGTCCTGTGAGGGTCCTCCGGACCAGTGGGCTCTGTATACGGTGACCTGTTACCAGGGGTCCTGTGAGTGTCCTCAGGACCAGTGGGCTCTGTATACGGTGACTAGTCACCAGGGGTCCTGTCAGGGTCTTGAGGACCAGTGGGCTTTGTATACAGTGACTGGTCACCAGGGGTCCAGTCAGGGTCTTGAGGACTGGTAGGCTCTGTACACAGTGACTGGTCAGTGGTCACCAGGGGTCCTGTGAGGGTCCTTGAAGACCGGTAGGCTCTGTACACAGTGACTGGTCACCAGGGGTCCTGTGAGGGTCCTAGAGGAGCGGTGTGCTTTGTACATGGTGACTGGTCATGAGTGGTCCTGTGAGGGTCCTCAGGATCGGTGGGTCCTCTACACGGTGACCTGTCACAAGGGGTCCTATGAGGATCCTTGAAGACTGGTGGGTTCTGTACAGGCCACACACTAGGAACCATTTTAGTGGGGCTGGGTGGTGAAGGAAGTAGTTAGAGGGAGCACTTGGGAGGAGTGAGGTCAGGAAGAAAACACGTAGATGACGTGGGACACGTGACAAGGGGTATAAATAGAGCGGGAAAGATCTAGAACGAGACAGACAGTTAAACAGTTGAGGAGAGAGTTGACCAGCTGAGGAGAGGCAGTTGAACAGCTCAAGAGAGACCGTTGAACAACAAGGGTTGAGTTGGTGGGAAGCTAGAGCAAGAAAGCCTGTCACACAAGAAAGAACTTAAGTGTCCAGAGGACTGGAGCAAGTGGGAGCTCGTCCTAAGGCCAGACTGAGGAGCAGAAACAACACCTAAGTGGCTTCAGGAGAAAGAAGGGGTCCTAGAGACACGGGAAGTGAGCAATCCACCCATGGGGCTCGTATCCATTGTCAGGCGCATGCAAGTGGAGGGACCAGGCCAAAAACTAGGGGCACGGGGAACCCCAACACTAGTGGAGACGACAGGCCAGGCTCAAGTAAAGCAACCAGGAGACTGTGTGGTACTTCCATGGTATCACAGTCGACAACCGCACACGTCTGCTGAAAAGGTGGCAACCATAGGGTAAGGGGAGACACTGCAGGTTAACCCGTAAGAAAAGCCCACAGTCAGTGTCACTGGCTCAGAGCTCTGTGTGGAACGGAGCAAGGCAAGACGGGCGAGACAATTGCGGTGTAGAGAGGCTGAGAAAGGACAGAGAAGGGGTGACGGTTATGTATCATCCTCCTACCCAGGAGTAGCTGGATCCCTGCTGATAACTCAGGGCTCAGCGGGCTGTTACACAAAAAATGTGAGTAAAAGAACTGAAGACTGCACCCGACTGTATCTGTGAACTTTCTTAACGCATCAAAAACACCAGAAACACAACTACCAACTCACTCGGGTACCTCAAGCTGCCCTGGGGTCAGCCCTACCCATAGAGGGCTTAAGAACATTCCTGCCTCCCAACCATCGGCCCCTAGGAGAACTGTCATGCAGCAGTGGCCATCTATAGCCGCAACCTGTGGTCCAGTCATCCCTTCCCAGAATGAACCCTCCACGCCAGATACCCTTCCCTAGAGAGAGCCACCCACACCGAGCTTTTAATGACACCAACACGATCACTGAGCCGGTTTTTGGTCCCTGTGATCCCGATGATGAAGCCTCAAAAAAGCCTGGTTCCGAGAACACTAAGGCCCAGGAGGGGCGTGTAACCGGTCACCAGGGGTCCTGTGAGGGTCCTGAGGAGGGGTGGGCTCTGTATACAGTGACCAGTCAGCAGGGGTCCTGTGAGGGTCCTCAGGACCAGTGGGCTCTGTATACAGTGACCAGTCATCAGGGGTCCTGTGAGGGTCGTGAGGACCGGTGGGCTCTGTATACAGTGACTGGTCACCAGGGGTCCTGTGAGGGTCCTGAGGGGAGGTGGGCCCTGTACACGGTGACTGGTCACCAGGGGTCCTGTGAGGGTCCTGAGGAGAGGTGGGCCCTGTACACGGTAACCGGTCACCAGGGGTCCTGTGAGGGCCCTGAGCAGCGGTGGGTACTGTACACAGTAACAGGTCACCAGGGGTCCTGAGGAGAGGTGGGCCCTGTACACGGTGATCGGGCAGTAGGAGTCCTGTGAGTGTTCTGAGGAGCAGTGGGACCTGTACATGGTAACCGGTCACCAGGGGTTCTGTGAGGGACCTGAGGAGTGGTGGGCCCTGTTCACGTTGACTGAGCACCAGGGGTCCTGTGAGGGTCCAGAGGAGAGGTGGGTCCTGTACACGATAACTGGTCACAAGGGGTCCTGTGAGGGTCGTGAGGAGAGGTGGGCCCTGTACACGGTGACAGGTCACCAGGGGTCCTGTGAGGGTCCTGAGGAGAGGTGGGCTCTGTACACGGTGACCGGTCACCAGGGGTCCTGTGAGGGTCCTGAGGAGAGGTGGGCCCTGTACTCGGTAACCTGTCACCAGGGGTTCTGTGAGGGTCCTGAGGAGAGGTGGGTCTGTACACGGTGACCGGTCACCAGGGGTCCTGTGAGGGTGCTGAGGAGATGTGGGCCCTGTACACGGTGACCGGTCACCAAGGGTCCTGTGAGGGTCCTGAGGAGCGGTGGGTGCTGTACACAGTGACCAGTCACCAGGGGTCCTGACAGGGTCCTGAGGAGAGGTGGGTCCTGTACATGGTAACCGGTCACCAGGGGTCCTGTGAGGGTCCTGAGGAGAGGTGGGTCCTGTACACGATAACTGGTCACCAGGGGTCTTGTGAGGGTCCTGAGCAGTGGTGGGTACTGTACTCGGTAACCTGTCACCAGGGGTTCTGTGCGGGTCCTGAGGAGAGGTGGGTCTGTACACGGTGACCGGTCACCAGGGGTCCTGTGAGGGTCCTGAGGAGAGGTGGGTCCTGTACACAGTAACCGGTCACCAGGGGTCCTGTGAGGGTCCTGAGGAGCGGTGGGTGCTGTACACAGTGACCAGTCACCAGGGGTCCTGACAGGGTCCTGAGGAGAGGTGGGTCCTGTACATGGTAACCGGTCACCAGGGGTCCTGTGAGGGTCCTGAGGAGAGGTGGGCCCTGTTCACGGTGACTGAGCACCAGGGGTCCTGTGAGGGTCCTGAGGAGAGGTGGGTCCTGTACATGATAACTGGTCACAAGGGGTACTGTGAGGGTCGTGAGGAGAGGTAGGTCCTGTACATGGTAACCGGTCACCAGGGGTCCTGTGAGGGTCATGAGCAGCGGTAGGTACTGTACACAGTGACCAGTCACCAGGGGTCCTGACAGGGTCGTGAGAAGAGGTGGGCCTTGTACATGGTGACCGAGCAGCAGGGGTCCTGTGAGGGTCCTGAGGAGAGGTGGGCCCTGTACACGGTAACCGGTCACCAGGGGTCCTGTGAGAGTCCTGAGGAGAGGTGGGTCCTGTACACAGTAACCAGTCACCAGGGGTCCTGTGAGGGTCCTGAGGAGAGTTGGGCCCTGTACACGGTGACAGGTCATCAGGGGTCCTGTGAGGGTCCTGAGGAGAGGTGGGTCCTGTACACGGTGAAAGGTCACCAGGGGTCCTGGGAGGGTCCTGAGGAGAGGTGGGACCTGTACACGGTAACTGGTTACCAGGGGTCCTGAGAAGCGGTTGGTCCTGTACACGGTAACCGGTCACCAGGGGCCCTGTGAGGGTCCTGAGAAGCGGTTGGTCCTGTACACGGTAACCGGTCACCAGGGGCCCTGTGAGGGTCCTGAGGAGCAGTGGGATCTGTACACGGTGACCGGGCAGCAGGAGTCCTGTGAGGGTCCTGAGGAGAGGTGGGTCCTGTACACGGTGACAGGTCATCAGGGGTCCTGTGAGGGTCCTGAGGAGCAGTGGGTCCTGTACACGGTGAAAGGTCACCAGGGGTCCTGGGAGGGTCCTGAGGAGAGGTGGGACCTGTACACAGTGACCGGGCAGCAGGAGTCCTGTGAGGGTCCTGAGGAGAGGTGGGACCTGTACACGGTAACCGGTCACCAGGGGACCGGTGAGGGTCCTGAGGAGCGGTTGGTCCTGTACACGGTAACCGGTCACCAGGGGTCCTGTGAGGGTCCTTAGGAGCAGTGGGTCCTGCACACGGTGACCGGGCAGCAGGGGTCCTGTGAGGGTCCTGTACACAGTAACCTGTCACCAGGGGTCCTGTGAGGGTCCTGAGGAGCAGTGGGATCTGTAAACGGTGACCGGGCAGCAGGGGTCCTGTGACTGTCCTGAGGAGAGGTGGGCCCTGTACACGGTGACAGGGCAGAAGGGGTCCAGAGGATCGGTGGGCTCTGTACACGGTGACCGGGCAGCAGGGGTCCTGTAAGGGTCCTGAGGAGAGGTGGGTCCTGTACTCGGTAACCTGTCACCAGGGGTCCTGTGAGGGTCCTGAGGAGAGGTGGGCTCTGTACTCGGTAACCTGTCACCAGGGGTCCAGTGAGGGTCCTGAGGAGAGGTGGGCTCTGTACTTGGTAACCTGTTACCATGGGTCCTGTGAGGGTCCTGAGGAGAGGTGGGCTCTGTACTTGGTAACCGGTCACCAGGGTCCTGTGAGGGTCCTGAGGAGCAGTGGTTCCTGTACACAGTTACCGGTCACCAGGGGTCCTGTGAGGGTCCTGAGGAGAGGTGGGCCCTGTGCACGGTGACCAGGGAGCAGGGGTCCTTTGAGGGTCCTGAGGAGCAGTGGGTCCTGTACACGGTGAAAGGTCACCAGGGGTCCTGTGACGGTCTTGAGGAGAGATGGGACCTGTACACAGTAACTGGTCACCAGGGGTCCTGTGAGGGTCCTGAGGAGCGGTGGGTCCTGTACACGGTAACCGGTCACCAGGGGTCTTGTGAGGGTCCTGAGGAGCGGTCGGTCCTGCAGACGGTAACCGGGCAGCAGGGGTCCTGTGAGGGTCCTGTACACAGTAACCTGTCACCAGGGGTCCTGTGAGGGTCCTGAGGAGCAATGGATCCTTTACACGGTGACCAGTCACCAGGGGTCCTGTGAGGGTCCTGAGGAGCAGTGGGTCCTTTACATGGTGACCGGTCACCAGGGGTCCTGTGAGGGTCCTGAGGAGCAGTGGGTCCTTTACATGGTGACTGGTCACCAGGGGTCCTGTGAGGGTCCAGAGGAGAGGTGGGCTCTGTACACGGTAACCGGGCAGCAGGGGTCCTGTGAGGGTCCTGTGGAGTGATGGGTCCTGTACACGGTGACCAGTCACCAGGGGTCCTGTGAGGATCCTGAGAAGCGGTGAGCCCTGTAGATGGTGACCGGTCACCAGGGTTCCTGTGAGGGTCCTGAGGAGAGGTGGGCCCTGTACACGGTGACAGGTCACCAGGGGTCCTGTGAGGGTCCTGAGGAGAGGTGGGCTCTGTACACGGTAACCGGTCACCAGGGGTCCTGTGAGGGTCCTGTGGAGTGATGGGTCCTGTACACGGTGACTGGTCACCAGGGTCCTGTGAGGGTCGTGAGGAGTGGTGGGTCCTGTACACGGTGACCGGTCACCCGGGGTCCTGAGGAGAGGTGGGCTCTGTACACGGTAACCTGTCACCAGGGGTCCTGTGAGGGTCCTGAAGAGAGGTGGGCTCTGTACACAGTGACAGGTCACCAGGGGTCTTGTGAGGGTCCTGAGGAGAGGTGGGCTCTGTACACAGTGACAGGTCACCAGGGGTCTTGTGAGGGTCCTGAGGAGAGGTGGGCTCTGTACACAGTGATCGGTCACCAGGGGTCCTGTGAGGGTCCTGAGGAAAGGTGAGTCCTGTACACAGTAACCTTTCACCAGGGGTCCTGTAAGGGTCCTGAGGAGAGGTGGGCCCTGTACACGGTGACCGGTCACCAGGGGTCCTGTGAGGGTCTTGAGGAGAGGTGGGCTCTGTACACGGTAACCGGTCACCAGGGGTCCTGTGAGGGTCCTGTGGAGTGATGGGTCCTGTACACAGTGATCGGTCACCAGGGGTCCTGTGAGGGTCCTGAGGAAAGGTGAGTCCTGTACACAGTAACCTTTCACCAGGGGTCCTGTAAGGGTCCTGAGGAGAGGTGGGCCCTGTACACGGTGACCGGTCACCAGGGGTCCTGTGAGGGTCTTGAGGAGAGGTGGGCTCTGTACACGGTAACCGGTCACCAGGGGTCCTGTGAGGGTCCTGTGGAGTGATGGGTCCTGTACACGGTGACTGGTCACCAGGGGTCCTGTGAGGGTCGTGAGGAGTGGTGGGTCCTGTACACGGTGACCGGTCACCAGGGGTCCTGAGGAGAGGTGGGCCCTGTACACGGTAACCTGTCACCAGGGGTCCTGTGAGGGTCCTGAGGAGAGGTGGGCTCTGTACACAGTGACAGGTCTCCAGGGGTCTTGTGAGGGTCCTGAGGAGAGGTGGGCTCTGTACACAGTGATCGGTCACCAGGGGTCCTGTGAGGGTCCTGAGGAGAGGTGGGACCTGTACACAGTGACCGGTCACCAGGGGTCCTGTGAGGGTCCTGAGGAAAGGTGAGTCCTGTACACAGTAACCTTTCACCAGGAGTCCTGTAAGGGTCCTGAGGAGAGGTGGGTCCTGTACACGGTGAACGGTCACCAGGGGTCCTGTGAGGGTCCTGAGGAGAGGTGGGCCCTGTACACGGTGACCGGTCACCAGGGGTCCTGTGAGGGTCTTGAGGAGAGGTGGGCTCTGTACAGGGTGACCGGTCACCAGGGGTCCTGTGAGGGTCCTGTGGAGTGATGGGTCCTGTACACAGTGACTGGTCACCAGGGGTCCTGTGAGGGTCCTGAGGAAAGGTGAGTCCTGTACACAGTAACCTTTCACCAGGAGTCCTGTAAGGGTCCTGAGGAGAGGTGGGTCCTGTACACGGTGACCGGTCACCAGGGGTCCTGTGAGGGTCCTGAGGAGAGGTGGGCCCTGTACACGGTGACCGGTCACCAGGGGTCCTGTGAGGGTCTTGAGGAGAGGTGGGCTCTGTACAGGGTGACCGGTCACCAGGGGTCCTGTGAGGGTCCTGTGGAGTGATGGGTCCTGTACACAGTGACCGGTCACCAGGGGTCCTGTGAGGGTCCTGAGGAAAGGTGAGTCCTGTACACAGTAACCTTTCACCAGGAGTCCTGTAAGGGTCCTGAGGAGAGGTGGGTCCTGTACACGGTGACCGGTCACCAGGGGTCCTGTGAGGGTCCTGAGGAGAGGTGGGCCCTGTACACGGTGACCGGTCACCAGGGGTCCTGTGAGGGTCTTGAGGAGAGGTGGGCTCTGTACAGGGTGACCGGTCACCAGGGGTCCTGTGAGGGTCCTGTGGAGTGATGGGTCCTGTACACGGTGACTGGTCACCAGGGGTCCTGTGAGGGTCGTGAGGAGAGGTGGGCCCTGTACACGGTGACCGGTCACCAGGGGTCCTGAGGAGAGGTGGGCTCTGTACACGGTAACCTGTCACCAGGGGTCCTGTAAGGGTCCTGAGGAGAGATGGGTCCTGTACACGGTGACCGGTCACCAGGGGTCCTGTGAGGGTCCTGAGGAGAGGTGGGCTCTGTACACGGTAACCTGTCACCAGGGGTCCTGTAAGGGTCCTGAGGAGAGATGGGTCCTGTACACGGTGACCGGTCACCAGGGGTCCTGTGAGGGTCCTGAAGAGAGGTGGGCTCTGTACACAGTGACAGGTCACCAGGGGTCTTGTGAGGGTCCTGAGGAGAGGTGGGCCCTGTACACGGTAACCTGTCACCAGGGGTCTTGTGAGGGTCCTGAGGAGAGTTGGGCTATGTACACAGTGACCGGTCACCAGGGGTCCTGTGAGGGTCCTGAGGAGAAGTGGGTCCTGTACACAGTGACCGGTCACCAGGGGTCCTGTGAGGGTCCTGAGGAGAGGTGGGCTCTGTACAGGGTGACCGGTCACCAGGGGTCCTGTGAGGGTCCTGTGGAGTGATGGGTCCTGTACACGGTGACCGGTCACCAGGGGTCCTGTGAGGGTCGTGAGGAGTGGTGGGTCCTGTACACAGTGACTGGTCACCAGGGGTCCTGTGAGGGTCCTGAGGAAAGGTGAGTCCTGTACACAGTAACCTTTCACCAGGAGTCCTGTAAGGGTCCTGAGGAGAGGTGGGTCCTGTACACGGTGACCGGTCACCAGGGGTCCTGTGAGGGTCCTGAGGAGAGGTGGGCCCTGTACACGGTGACCGGTCACCAGGGGTCCTGTGAGGGTCTTGAGGAGAGGTGGGCTCTGTACAGGGTGACCGGTCACCAGGGGTCCTGTGAGGGTCCTGTGGAGTGATGGGTCCTGTACACGGTGACTGGTCACCAGGGGTCCTGTGAGGGTCGTGAGGAGAGGTGGGCCCTGTACACGGTGACCGGTCACCAGGGGTCCTGTGAGGGTCCTGAGGAGAGGTTGGCCCTGTACACGGTGACCGGTCACCAGGGGTCCTGTGAGGGTCCTGAGGAGAGGTGGGCCCTGTACACGGTGACCGGTCACCAGGGTCCTGTGAGGGTCCTGAGGAGAGGTGGGCTCTGTACACGGTGACCGGTCACCAGGGGTCCTGTGAGGGTCCTGTGGAGTGATGGGTCCTGTACACGGTGACTGGTCACCAGGGGTCCTGTGAGGGTCGTGAGGAGTGGTGGGTCCTGTACACGGTGACCGGTCACCAGGGGTCCTGAGGAGTGGTGGGCTCTGTACACGGTGACCGGTCACCAGGGTCCTGTGAGGGTCCTGAGGAGAGGTGGGCTCTGTACACGGTAACCTGTCACCAGGGGTCCTGTAAGGGTCCTGAGGAGAGATGGGTCCTGTACACGGTGACCGGTCACCAGGGGTCCTGTGAGGGTCCTGAAGAGAGGTGGGCTCTGTACACAGTGACAGGTCACCAGGGGTCTTGTGAGGGTCCTGAGGAGAGGTAGATCCTGTACACGGTGACCGGTCACCAGGGGTCCTGTGAGGGTCCTGAAGAGAGGTGGGCTCTGTACACAGTGACAGGTCACCAGGGGTCTTGTGAGGGTCCTGAGGAGAGGTGGGCCCTGTACACGGTAACCTGTCACCAGGGGTCTTGTGAGGGTCCTGAGGAGAGTTGGGCTATGTACACGGTGACTGGTCACAAGGGGACCTGTGAGGGTCCTGAGGAGAAGTGGGTCCTGTACACGGTGACCGGTCACCAGGGGTCCTGTGAGGGTCCTGAGGAAAGGTGAGTCCTGTACACAGTAACCTTTCACCAGGAGTCCTGTGAGGGTCCTGAGGAGAGGTAGATCCTGTACACGGTGACCGGTCACCAGGGGTCCTGTAAGGGTCCTCAGCTCTGGTGCCAGCTCCGGCACAGACCCCCTCGGAGGGGCACTGAATCACATTTTCACACCTTGTTAAAAACAAAAGCGCCTTCATCTGGGGTTTGTTTTTCTGCCTTTTAAATCAGGAAATGAGTTTTATGGGATTTCCAGGTTCTGGCCCCAAAAGTGTATAAATATCTGAGGAGCGAGAGAATAAAAAATCCACAACCGCCAGAGCTGAGCTCCTCTGCACCCGCAGCCATGGTGCCCACTTCACAGCCTTTGCCCATCCTTGCCCTGCTCCTCTGCCTACTGTATCCAGGAGCACAGAGCCGCTGCTACTTCCAAGCCAAAAGTGAGTACCTGCAGTCCCTCTATACATCATAGCTGGAGCCCAAATACCCCACTGATAATCATCTAAATAATGTCCCATAGTCCAGTCACCTCCAGAGCTGCACTCACTATTCTGCTGTTACATCATGTCTTATCCTCCAGAGCTGCAGTCACTATTCTCCTGTTACATCGTGTCTTATCCTCCAGTCACCTCCAGAGCTGCAGTCACTATTCTCCTGTTACATCGTGTCTTATCCTCCAGTCACCTCCAGAGCTGCAGTCACTATTCTGCTGTTACATCATGTCTTATCCTCCAGTCACCTCCAGAGCTGCACTCACTATTCTGCTGTTACATTGTGTCTAATCCTTCAGTCACCTCCAGAGCTGCACTCACTATTCTGCTGTTACATTGTGTCTAATCCTTCAGTCACCTCCAGAGCTGCACTCACTCTTCTGCTGTTATATCATGTCTAATCCTTCAGTCACCTCCAGAGCTGCACTCACTATTCTGCTGTTACATCATGTCTTATCCTCCAGAGCTGCAGTCATTATTCTGCTGTTACATTGTGTCTAATCCTTCTGTCACCTACAGAGCTGCAGTCACTATTCTCCTGTTACATCATGTCTTATCCTCCAGTCACCTCCAGAGCTGCAGTCACTATTCTCCTGTTACATCGTGTCTTATCCTCCAGTCACCTCCTGAGCTGCACTCACTATTCTCCTGTTACATCGTGTCTTATCCTCCAGTCACCTCCAGAGCTGCAGTCATTATTCTGCTGTTACATCGTGTCTTATCCTCCAGTCATCTCTAGAGCTGCACTCACAATTCTGCTGTTACATCATGTCTTATCCTCCAGAGCTGCAGTCATTATTCTGCTGTTACATCATGTCTTATCCTCCAGTCACCTCCAGAGTTGCACACACTATTCTGCTGCTACATCATGTCTTATCCTCCAGAGCTGCAGTCATTATTCTGCTGTTACATTGTGTCTTATTCTCCAGTCACCTCCAGAGCTGCACACACTATTCTGCTGCTACATCATGTCTTATGCTCCAGAGCTGCACACACTATTCTGCTGCTACATCATGTCTTATCCTCCAGAGCTATAGTCAGTCACATGATGTGTGTGGTGATGAGCCGTACACCTGTGCGTCCTGATCACATGATGTGTGTGGTGATGAGCCGTACACCTGTGCGTCCTGATCACATGATGTGTGTGGTGATGAGCCGTACAGCTGTGCGTCCTGATCACATGATGTGTGTGGTGATGAGCCGTACACCTGTGCGTCCTGATCACATGATGTGTGTGGTGATGAGCCGTACACCTGTGCGTCCTGATCACATGATGTGTGTGGTGATGAGCTGTACACCTGTGCGTCCTGATCGCATGATGTGTGTGGTGGTGATGATTGTACACCTGTGCGTCCTCATCACATGATGTGTGTGGTGATGAGCCTGTGTGTCCTGATCACATGATGTGTGTGGTGATGAGCCTGTGTGTGCTGATCACATGATGTGTGTGGTGATGAGCCGTACACCTGTGCGTTCTGATCACATGATGTGTGTGGTGATGAGCCGTACACCTGTGCGTTCTGATCACATGATGTGTGTGGTGATGAGCCGTACACCTGTGCGTCCTGATCACATGATGTGTGTGGTGATGAGCCTGTGCGTCCTGATCACATGATGTGTGTGGTGATGAGCCGTTTACCTGTGCGTCCTGATCACATGATGTGTGTGGTGATGAGCCGTACACCTGTGCGTCCTGATCACATGATGTGTGTGGTGATGAGCCGTACACCTGTGCATCCTGATCACATGATGTGTGTGGGGATGAGCCGTACAACTGTGCGTCCTGATCACATGATGTGTGTGGTGATGAGCCGTACACCTGTGCGTCCTGATCACATGATGTGTGTGTGATGAGCGTACACCTGTGCGTCCTGATTACATGATGTGTGTGGTGATGAGCCGTACACCTGTGCGTCCTGATCACATGATGTGTGTGGTGATGAGCTGTACACCTGTGCGTCCTGATCACATGATGTGTGTGGTGATGAGCCGTACAGCTGTGCGTCCTGATCACATGATGTGTGTGGTGGTGATGATTGTACACCTGTGCGTCCTGATCACATGATGTGTGTGGTGATGAGCGTACACCTGTGCATCCTGATCACATGATGTGTGTGGTGATGAGCCGTACACCTGTGCGTTCTGATCACATGATGTGTGTGGTGATGAGCCGTACAGCTGTGCGTCCTGATCACATGATGTGTGTGGTGGTGATGATTGTACACCTGTGCGTCCTGATCACATGATGTGTGTGGTGATGAGCCGTACACCTGTGCGTCCTGATCACATGATGTGTGTGGTGATGAGCCTGTGTGTCCTGATCACATGAAGTGTGTGGTGATGAGCCTGTGTGTTCCTGATCACATGATGTGTGTGGTGATGAGCCGTACACCTGTGTGTCCTGATCACATGATGTGTGTGGTGATGAGCCGTACACCTGTGCGTCCTGATCACATGATGTGTGTGGTGATGAGCCGTACACCTGTGCATCCTGATCACATGATGTGTGTGGGGATGAGCCGTACACCTGTGCGTCCTGATCACATGATGTGTGTGGTGATGAGCCGTACACCTGTGCGTCCTGATCACATGATGTATGTGGTGATGAGCCGTACACCTGTGCGTTCTGATCACATGATGTGTGTGGTGATGAGCTGTACACCTGTGCGTCCTGATCACATGATGTTGTGATGATGATGAGCGTACACCTGTGCGCCCTGATCACATGATGTGTGTGGTGATGAGCTGTACATCTGTGCGCCCTGATCACATGTGTGTGGTGATGATTGTATACCTGTGCGTCCTGATCACATGATGTGTGTGGTGATGAGCCGTACACCTGTGCGTCCTGATCACATGATGTGTGTGGTGATGAGCCTGTGCGCCCTGATCACATAATGTGTGTGGTGATGAGCCGTATACCTGTGCGCCCTGATCACATGATGTGTGTGTGTGATGAGCCGTACACCTGTGCTTCCTGATCACATGATGTGTGTGGTGATGAGCCTGTGCGTCCTGATCACATGATGTGTGTGGTGATGAGCCGTATACCTGTGCGCCCTGATCACATGATGTGTGTGGTGATGAGCCTGTGTGTCCTGATCACATGATGTGTGTGTGATGAGCCGTACACCTGTGCGTCCTGATCACATGATGTGTGTGTGATGAGCCGTACACCTGTGCGTCCTGATCACATGATGTGTGTGGTGATGAGCCGTACACCTGTGCGTCCTGATCACATGATGTGTGTGGTGATGAGCCGTACAGCTGTGCGTCCTGATCACATGATGTGTGTGGTGATGAGCCGTACACCTGTGCGTCCTGATCACATGATGTGTGTGGTGATGAGCCGTACACCTGTGCATCCTGATCACATGATGTGTGTGGTGATGAGCCGTACAGCTGTGCGTCCTGATCACATGATGTGTGTGGTGATGAGCCTGTGCGTCCTGATCACATGATGTGTGTGGTGATGAGCCGTAACCTGTGCGCCCTGATCACATGATGTGTGTGGTGATGAGCCGTATACCTGTGCGCCCTGATCACATGATGTGTGTGGTGATGAGCGTACACCTGTGCGTCCTGATCACATGATGTGTGTGGTGATGAGCCTGTGCGTCCTGATCACATGATGTGTGTGGTGATGAGCCGTATACCTGTGCGCCCTGATCACATGATGTGTGTGGTGATGAGCCTGTGTGTCCTGATCACATGATGTGTGTGGTGATGAGCCGTACACCTGTGCGTCCTGATCACATGATGTGTGTGGTGATGAGCCGTACACCTGTGCTCCTGATCACATGATGTGTGTGGTGATGAGCCGTACACCTGTGCGTCCTGATCACGATGTGTGTGGTGATGAGCCGTACAGCTGTGCGTCCTGATCACATGATGTGTGTGGTGATGAGCTGTACACCTGTGCGTCCTGATCACATGATGTGTGTGGTGATGAGCCGTACACCTGTGCATCCTGATCACATGATGTGTGTGGTGATGAGCCGTACAGCTGTGCGTCCTGATCACATGATGTGTGTGGTGATGAGCCGTACACCTGTGCATCCTGATCACATGATGTGTGTGGTGATGAGCCGTACAGCTGTGCGTCCTGATCACATGATGTGTGTGGTGATGAGCCGTATACCTGTGCGCCCTGATCACATGATGTGTGTGGTGATGAGCCGTATACCTGTGCGCCCTGATCACATGATGTGTGTGGTGATGAGCCGTACACCTGTGCGTTCTGATCACATGATGTGTGTGGTGATGAGCCGTACAGCTGTGCGTCCTGATCACATGATGTGTGTGGTGGTGATGATTGTACACCTGTGCGTCCTGATCACATGATGTGTGTGGTGATGAGCCGTACACCTGTGCGTCCTGATCACATGATGTGTGTGGTGATGAGCCTGTGTGTCCTGATCACATGAAGTGTGTGGTGATGAGCCTGTGTGTCCTGATCACATGATGTGTGTGGTGATGAGCCGTACACCTGTGTGTCCTGATCACATGATGTGTGTGGTGATGAGCCGTACACCTGTGCGTCCTGATCACATGATGTGTGTGGTGATGAGCCGTACACCTGTGCGTCCTGATCACATGATGTGTGGGTGATGAGCCGTACACCTGTGCGTCCTGATCACATGATGTGTGTGGTGATGAGCCGTACACCTGTGCGTCCTGATCACATGATGTGTGTGGTGATGAGCCGTACACCTGTGCATCCTGATCACATGATGTGTGGGGATGAGCCGTACACCTGTGCGTCCTGATCACATGATGTGTGTGGTGATGAGCCGTACACCTGTGCGTCCTGATCACATGATGTATGTGGTGATGAGCCGTACACCTGTGCGTTCTGATCACATGATGTGTGTGGTGATGAGCTGTACACCTGTGCGTCCTGATCACATGATGTGTGTGATGATGAGCGTACACCTGTGCGCCCTGATCACATGATGTGTGTGGTGATGAGCTGTACATCTGTGCGTCCTGATCACATGATGTGAGTGGTGGATGATTGTATACCTGTGCGTCCTGATCACATGATG
Source organism: Allobates femoralis (assembly GCA_033576535.1). NCBI lineage: Eukaryota > Metazoa > Chordata > Amphibia > Anura > Aromobatidae > Allobates > Allobates femoralis. The sequence continues at coordinate 879,751,119 of JARQOC010000003.1, read as the reverse complement.
TGTGTGGTGATGAGCCGTATACCTGTGCGCCCTGATCACATGTGTGTGGTGATGATTGATACCTGTGCGTCCTGATCACATGATGTGTGTGGTGATGAGCCGTACACCTGTGCGTCCTGATCACATGATGTGTGTGGTGATGAGCCTGTGCGTCCTGATCACATGATGTGTGTGGTGATGAGCCGTAACCTGTGCGTCCCTGATCACATGATGTGTGTGGTGATGAGCCGTAACCTGTGCGCCCTGATCACATGATGTGTGTGGTGATGAGCCGTACACCTGTGCTTCCTGATCACATGATGTGTGTGGTGATGAGCCTGTGCGTCATGATCACATGATGTGTGTGGTGATGAGCCGTATACCTGTGCGCCTGATCACATGATGTGTGTGGTGATGAGCTCACCTGTGGTCCTGATCACATGATGTGTGTGGTGATGAGCGTACACTGTGCGTCCTGATCACATGATGTGTGTGGTGATGAGCCGTACACCTGTGCGTCCTGATCACATGATGTGTGTGGTGATGAGCCGTACACCTGTGCGTCCTGATCACATGATGTGTGTGGTGATGAGCCGTACAGCTGTGCGTCCTGATCACATGATGTGTGTGGTGATGAGCCGTACACCTGTGCGTCCTGATCACATGATGTGTGTGGTGATGAGCCGTAAGTGCAGTCCTGATCACATGATGTGTGTGGTGATGAGCCTACAGCCTGTGCGTCCTGATCACATGATGTGTGTGGTGATGAGCCGTACACCTGTGCGTCCTGATCACATGATGTGTGTGGTGATGAGCGTAACCTGTGCGCCCTGATCACATGATGTGTGTGGTGATGAGCCGCTATACCTGTGCGCCTGATCACATGATGTGTGTGGGTGATGAGCGTACACCTGTGCGTGCCTGATCACATGATGTGTGTGGTGATGAGCCTGTGCGTCCTGATCAACATTGATGTGTGTGGTGATGAGCCGTATACCTGTGCGCCCTGATCACTGGGTGTGGTGTGATGAGCCTAGACGTGTCCTGATCACATGATGTGGGGTGGTGACGAGCCTACACCTGTGCGCCTGATCACATATGTGTGTGGTGATGAGCCGTACACCTGTGCGATCCTGATCACATGATGTGTGTGGTGATGAGCCGTACACTAGTGCAGCCTAGACACATGATGTGGTGGTGATGAAGCCTAGTGGCGACCGATCACATTTAGGTGGGGGTGATGAGCCGACACGCTGGTGCGTCCTGATCACATTTATGTGTAGTGGTGAGAGCGTACACTGTGGCGTCCTGATCACATTCGATGGTGTGGTGATGAGCGTACACTGTGGTCCTGACCAACATGATGTGAGTGGGATGAGCCAGTATGACTGTGCGCCTGATCACATTATGTGTGTGGGTGATGAGGTACACTCGGACGACCTGATCACATGTCAGTGGTGAGGGATCGAGCTGGCGTACTGAGCCAACCATGATGTGTGTGGGATGAGCGATACCATGTGCGCCCAGATCCATGAGTGTGTGGGAGAGACCTGTGTGGTCCATGATCACATGATGTGGTGGGACGAGCAACACCTGGGTAGCCGTTCATCACATGAGTGTGTGGTGAGGAGCCGTCAAACACTGTGCAGCCAGACACATGATGTGGGTGGGTCATGAGCTGGACAGCTCAGGGGACGAGCCCAGACCATTCAGTGGAGGGGGAACAGACAGCTCAGGGGACGAGCCCAGACCATTCAGTGGAGGGGGAGAGGACAGCTCAGGGGACGAGCCCAGACCATTCAGTGGAGGGGGAGAGGACAGCTCAGGGAGACGCCAGACCATTCAGTGGAGGGGGAGAGGACAGCTCAGGGGACGAGCCCAGACCATTCAGTGGAGGGGGAGAGGACAGCTCAGGGGACGAGCCCAGACCATTCAGTGGAGGGGGAGAGGACAGCTCAGGGACGAGCCCAGACCATTCAGTGGAGGGGGAGAGGACAGCTCAGGGGACAAGCCCAGACCATTCAGTGGAGGGGGAGAGGACAGCTCAGGGGACGAGCCCAGACCATTCAGTGGAGGGAGAACAGACAGCTCAGGGGACGAGCCCAGACCATTCAGTGGAGGGGGAGAGGACAGCTCAGGGGATGAGCCCAGACCATTCAGTGGGAGGGGAAGGACAGCTCAGGGGACGAGCCCAGACCATTCAGTGGAGGGGAACAGACAGCTCAGGGGACGAGCCCAGACCATTCAGTGGAGGGGGAGAAGACAGCTCAGGGGACGAGCCCAGACCATTCAGTGGAGGGGGAGAGGACAGCTCAGGGGACGAGCCCAGACCATTCAGTGGAGGGGGAGAGGACAGCTCAGGGGACGAGCCCAGACCATTCAGTGGAGGGGGAACAGGACAGCTCAGGGGATGATCCCAGACCATTCAGTGGAGGGGAGAGGACAGCTCAGGGGACGAGCTCAGACCATTCAGTGGAGGGGGAGAGGACAGCTCAGGGGACGAGCCCAGACCATTCAGTGGAGGGGAACAGACAGCTCAGGGAACGAGCCCAGACCATTCAGTGGAGGGGGAGAAGGACAGCTCAGGAGACGATCCCAGACCATTCAGTGGAGGGGGAGAGGACAGCTCAGGGGACGAGCCCAGACCATTCAGTGAGGGGGGAACAGACAGCTCAGGGGACGAGCCCAGACCATTCAGTGGAGGGGGAGAGGACAGCTCAGGGGACGAGCCTAGACCATTCAGTGGAGGGGGAGAGGACAGCTCAGGGGATGAGCCCAGACCATTCAGTGGAGGGGGAGAGGACAGCTCAGGGGACGAGCCCAGACCATTCAGTGGAGGGGGAGAGGACAGCTCAGGGGACGAGCCCAGACCATTCAGTGGAGGAGGAGAGGACAGCTCAGGGGACAGCCCAGACCATTCAGTGGAGGGGGAGAGGACAGCTCAGGGGACGAGCCCAGACCATTCAGTGGAGGGGGAGAGACAGCTCAGGGGATGAGCCCAGACCATTCAGTGGAGGGGGAGAGGACAGCTCAGGGGACGAGCCCAGACCATTCAGTGGAGGGGGAGAGGACAGCTCAGGGGACGAGCCCAGACCATTCAGTGGAGGGGGAAAGACAGCTCAGGGGATGAGCCCAGACCATTCAGTGGAGGGGGAACAGGGCAGCTCAGGGGATGAGCCCAGACCATTCAGTGGAGGGGAGAGGACAGCTCAGGGGACGAGCCCAGACCATTCAGTGGAGGGGGAGAGGACAGCTCAGGGGATGATCCCAGACCATTCAGTGGAGGGGGAGAGGACAGCTCAGGGGATGATCCCAGACCATTCAGTGGAGGGGGAGAGGACAGCTCAGGGGACGAGCCCAGACCATTCAGTGGAGGGGGAGAGGACAGCTCAGGGGATGAGCCCAGACCATTCAGTGGAGGGGAACAGACAGCTCAGGAGACGAGCCCAGACCATTCAGTGGAGGGGAGAAGGACAGCTCAGGGGACGAGCCCAGACCATTCAGTGGAGGGGAACAGACAGCTCAGGGGACGAGCCCAGACCATTCAGTGGAGGGGGAGAGGACATCTCAGGAGACGAGCCCAGACCATTCAGTGGAGGGGGAGAGGACAGCTCAGGGGACGAGCCCAGACCATTCAGTGGAGGGGGAGAGGACAGCTCAGGAGACGAGCCCAGACCATTCAGTGGAGGGGGAGAGGACAGCTCAGGGGACGAGCCCAGACCATTCAGTGGAGGGGGAGAGGACAGCTCAGGGGACGAGCCCAGACCATTCAGTGGAGAGAGAACAGACAGCTCAGGGGACGAGCCCAGACCATTCAGTGGAGGGGGAACAGACAGCTCAGGGGATGAGCCCAGACCATTCAGTGGAGGGGGAACAGACAGCTCAGGGGATGATCCCAGACCATTCAGTGGAGGGGGAGAGGACAGCTCAGGGGACGAGCCCAGACCATTCAGTGGAGGGGGAGAGGACAGCTCAGGGGACGAGCCCAGACCATTCAGTGGAGGAGGAACAGACAGCTCAGGAGACGAGCCCAGACCATTCAGTGGAGGAGGAGAGGACAGCTCAGGGGACGAGCCCAGACCATTCAGTGGAGGGGGAACAGACAGCTCAGGGACGACCAGACCATTCAGTGGAGGGGGAGACAGCTCAGGACGAGCCCAGACCATCATGGAGGAAGACAGCTCAGGGAGAGCCCAACCATTCAGGGAGGGGAAGACAGCTCAGGGAGACCCAGACCATTCAGTGAGGGGAAGACAGCTCAGGAGAGCCCAGACCATTCATGGAGGGAGGACACTCAGGACGAGCCAGACATTCAGTGGAGGGGAAGACAGCTCAGGAGAGCCCAGACCATTCAGTGGAGGGGAAGACAGCTCAGGGACAGCCCAGACCATTCATGAGGGGAAGACAGCTCAGGGACGAGCCCAGACCATTCAGTGGAGGGGGAGAGGACAGCTCAGGGACGAGCCCAGACCATTCAGTGGAGGAAGACAGCTCAGGGGAGACCCAGACCATTCAGGAGGGAGAGGACAGCTCAGGGAGAGCCAGACATTCAGTGAGGGAAGACAGCTCAGGGACGAGCCAGACCATTCAGTGGAGGGGGAGAGACAGCTCAGGGACGAGCCCAGACCATTCAGTGGAGGGAAGACAGCTCAGGGAGAGCCAGACCATTCAGTGGAGGGGGAAGGACAGCTCAGGGGACGAGCCCAGACCATTCAGTGGAGGGGGAGACAGCTCAGGACGAGCCAGACCATTCATGAGGGAACCTCAGGGAGCCCAACATCAGGGAGGGGAGGACAGCTCAGGGAGACCCAGACCATTCAGTGGGGGAAAGTCAGGGAGGCAACCATCAGTGGGGAAGCACTCAGGACAGCCCAGACATCAGTGGAGGGAGAGGAATCAGGGAGCCCAGACCATCTGGGGGGGAGGACAGCCGGACCCAGCATCGTGGAGGGAGACACTAGGAGACCGACCTTCGTAGGGAAGACACTAGGAAGCCGACATCATGAGGGGGAGAGACAGCCAGGGGGCCAGACCATTCAGTGGAGGGAGACACTCAGGACGAGCCCACATTAGGAGGGGAGAACTCAGGGAGCCAGACATCAGTGAGGAACGTCAGGAGACCAGACCATTCAGTGGGGAGAACTCAGGAGAGCCACCATCAGTGAGGGAAGACAGCTCAGGACGACCAACTTCATGGAGGGGGAGAGCTCGGGAGCCAACCATCATGGAGGAGAGACAGCTCAGGGAGACCCACATTCAGTGGAGGAGACAGCCAGGATCCCAGACCATTCAGTGGAGGAAGACACTCAGGACAGCCAGCATTCAGGGAGGGAGACAGCTCAGGAGAGCCCAGACATTCATGGAGGAAGACAGCCAGGACGAGCCCAGACCATTCAGTGAGGGGAAGACAGCTCAGGGAGAGCCCAGACCATTCAGTGGAGGGGGAGAGACAGCTCAGATGAGCCCAGACCATTCAGGGAGGGGAGAGGAAGCTCAGGGGACGAGCCCAGACCATTCAGTGGAGGGGGAAGGACAGCTCAGGGGGACGAGCCCAGACCATTCAGTGGAGGGGGAGAGACAGCTCAGGGGAGAGCCAGACCATTCAGTGGAGGGGAGAGGACAGCTCAGGGGACGACCCAGACCATTCAGTGGAGGGGGAGAGGACAGCTCAGGGGACGAGCCCAGACCATTCAGTGGAGGGAGAAAGACAGCTCAGGGGACGAGCCCAGACCATTCAGTGGAGGGGAGAGGACAGCTCAGGGGATGACCCAGACCATTCAGTGGAGGGGGAGAGGACAGCTCAGGGGACGAGCCCAGACCATTCAGTGGAGGAGAACAGACAGCTCAGGGGACGAGCCCAGACCATTCAGTGGAGGGGGAGAGGACAGCTCAGGGGACGAGCCCAGACCATTCAGTGGAGGGGGAACAGACAGCTCAGGGGACGAGCCCAGACCATTCAGTGGAGGGGAGAGGACAGCTCAGGGGACGAGCCCAGACCATTCAGTGGAGGGGGAGAGGACAGCTCAGGGGACGAGCCCAGACCATTCAGTGGAGGGGAGAGGACAGCTCAGGGGACGAGCCCAGACCATTCAGTGGAGGGAGAGAGGACAGCTCAGGGACGACCCAGACCATTCAGTGGAGGGGGAGAGGACAGCTCAGGGGACGAGCCCAGACCATTCAGTGGAGGGGGAAAGACAGCTCAGGGGACGAGCCCAGACCATTCAGTGGAGGGGGAGAGGACAGCTCAGGGGATGAGCCCAGACCATTCAGTGGAGGGGGAGAGGACAGCTCAGGGGATGAGCCAGACCATTCAGTGGAGGGGGAGAGGACAGCTCAGGGGACGAGCCCAGACCATTCAGTGGAGGGGGAACAGACAGCTCAGGGGATGAGCCCAGACCATTCAGTGGAGGGGAGAGGACAGCTCAGGGGACGAGCCCAGACCATTCAGTGGAGGGGGAGGGACAGCTCAGGGGACGAGCCCAGACCATTCAGTGGAGGGGGAGAGGACAGCTCAGGGGACGAGCCCAGACCATTCAGTGGAGGAGGAGAGGACAGCTCAGGGGAGATCCCAGACCATTCAGTGGAGGGGAGAGGACAGCTCAGGGAGAGCCCAGACCATTCAGTGGAGGGAGAACAGACAGCTCAGGGGACGAGCCCAGACCATTCAGTGGAGGGGGGAGGACAGCTCAGGGGATGAGCCCAGACCATTCAGTGGAGGGGGAGAGGACAGCTCAGGGGACGAGCCCAGACCATTCAGTGGAGGGGAGAAGGACAGCTCAGGGGACGAGCCCAGACCATTCAGTGGAGGGAGGAGAGGACAGCTCAGGGGACGAGCCCAGACCATTCAGTGGAGGGGGAACAGACAGCTCAGGGGACGAGCCCAGACCATTCAGTGGAGGGGGAGAGGACAGCTCAGGGGACGAGCCCAGACCATTCAGTGGAGGGGACGAGGACAGCTCAGGGGATGAGCCCAGACCATTCAGTGGAGGGGGAGAGGACAGCTCAGGGGACGAGCCCAGACCATTCAGTGGAGGGGGAGAGGACAGCTCAGGGGACGAGCCCAGACCATTCAGTGGAGGGGGAGACAGGACAGCTCAGGGGACGAGCCCAGACCATTCAGTGGAGGGGGAAGAGGACAGCTCAGGGGACGAGCCCAGACCATTCAGTGGAGGGGGAACAGACAGCTCAGGGGACGAGCCCAGACCATTCAGTGGAGGGGGAGAGGACAGCTCAGGGGACGAGCCCAGACCATTCAGTGGAGGAGGAGAGGACAGCTCAGGGGATGATCCCAGACCATTCAGTGGAGGGGGAGGAGGACAGCTCAGGGGATGAGCCCAGACCATTCAGTGGAGGGAGAAGAGACAGCTCAGGGGACGAGCCCAGACCATTCAGTGGAGGGGGATGAGGACAGCTCAGGGGATGAGCCCAGACCATTCAGTGGAGGGGGAGAGGACAGCTCAGGGGACGAGCCCAGACCATTCAGTGGAGGAGGAGAGGACAGCTCAGGGGATGAGCCCAGACCATTCAGTGGAGGGGGAGAGGACAGCTCAGAGCAGGTGCCTCACGCTCTATACTGAGATCTTCATGCCTTTGTCTTACAGCTCCATGTCGCTACGCAGGAAGGACGTACAGATTGGGTGACTCATGGCTGGGGTCGGACTGTCAACTCTGCACCTGTCTGCACCCTGTGGGAGTAGGATGCTGTGACATGTGAGAATTCCTATAGATTTTACCCTGCATTACGTATCACAAGAAATCACTGTCTTAGGCCTCACTCAGATGTCCGAGCGTCACGTTCTCTTTCTGAAATTCTCATGGATAGAACATGCACCGCTTATATTCTCTAAGGTGGAGCAGTCCACAAAAATAAGACATGTTTGTATTTGATCCAAGTCACGGATCAAAATTATCCATACAAGTCTACAAAATCATTGAGGGCACAAGAAGGGCATCATAGAGCCTGTGCAGGGCATCATAGCGCCTGTGCAGGGCATCATAGTGCCTGTGCAGGGCATCATAGTGCCTGTGCAGTCCTGTGATGGACACTGCTATGGAGAGAAGATCCAAGTTCACTCACCAAACACTGATCAATAATCAAAACCAACAAAGACAACTGAATGAGGCTGTAGAGGTCCAGAGCCTCATTGTCATGTGTAGACTGCTGTGCAGTCTCTGTGAATTGCTCCGTGTCATGTGTAGACTGCTGTGCAGTCTCTGTGAATTGCTCCGTGCCATGTGTAGACTGCTGTGCAGTCTCTGTGAATTGCTCCGTGTCATGTGTAGACAGCTCTGCAGTCTCTGTGAATTGCTCCGTGTCACGTGTAGACAGCTCTGCAGTCTCTGTGAATTGCTCCGTGTCACGTGTAGACAGCTGTGCAGTCTCTGTGAATTGCTCCGTGTCATGTGTAGACAGCTCTGCAGTCTCTGTGAATTGCTCCGTGTCACGTGTAGACAGCTCTGCAGTCTCTGTGAATTGCTCCGTGTCATGTGTAGACAGCTCTGCAGTCTCTGTGAATTGCTCCGTGTCACGTGTAGACAGCTCTGCAGTCTGTGTGAATTGCTCCGTGTCACGTGTAGACAGCTCTGCAGTCTGTGTGAATTGCTCCGTGTCACGTGTAGACAGCTCTGCAGTCTCTGTGAATTGCTCCGTGTCACGTGTAGACAGCTCTGCAGTCTCTGTGAATTGCTCCGTGTCATGTGTAGACTGCTCTGCAGTCTCTGTGAATTGCTCCGTGTCACGTGTAGACAGCTCTGCAGTCTCTGTGAACTGCTCCGTGTCACGTGTAGACAGCTCTGCAGTCTCTGTGAATTGCTCCGTGTCACGTGTAGACAGCTCTGCAGTCTCTGTGAATTGCTCCGTGTCATGTGTAGACAGCTGTGCAGTCTCTGTGAATTGCTCCGTGTCACGTGTAGACTGCTGTGCAGTCTGTGTGAATTGCTCCGTGTCACGTGTAGACAGCTCTGCAGTCTGTGTGAATTGCTCCGTGTCACGTGTAGACAGCTCTGCAGTCTCTGTGAATTGCTCCGTGTCACGTGTAGACAGCTCTGCAGTCTCTGTGAATTGCTCCGTGTCACGTGTAGTACAGCTCTGCAGTCTCTGTGAATTGCTCCGTGTCACGTGTAGAGAGCTCTGCAGTCTCTGTGAATTGCTCCGTGTCACGTGTAGACAGCTCTGCAGTCTCTGTGAATTGCTCCGTGTCACGTGTAGACAGCTCTGCAGTCTCTGTGAATTGCTCCGTGTCACGTGTAGACAGCTCTGCAGTCTCTGTGAATTACTCCGTGTCACGTGTAGACAGCTCTGCAGTCTCTGTGAATTGCTCCGTGTCACGTGTAGACAGCTCTGCAGTCTCTGTGAATTGCTCCGTGTCACGTGTAGACAGCTCTGCAGTCTCTGTGAATTGCTCCGTGTCACGTGTAGACAGCTCTGCAGTCTCTGTGAATTGCTCCGTGTCACGTGTAGACAGCTGTGCAGTCTCTGTGAATTGCTCCGTGTCACGTGTAGACAGCTGTGCAGTCTCTGTGAATTGCTCCGTGTCACGTGTAGACAGCTCTGCAGTCTCTGTGAATTGCTCCGTGTCACGTGTAGACAGCTCTGCAGTCTCTGTGAATTGCTCCGTGTCACGTGTAGACAGCTCTGCAGTCTCTGTGAATTGCTCCGTGTCACGTGTAGACTGCTCTGCAGTCTCTGTGAATTGCTCCGTGTCACGTGTAGACAGCTCTGCAGTCTCTGTGAATTGCTCCGTGTCACGTGTAGACAGCTCTGCAGTCTCTGTGAATTGCTCCGTGTCACGTGTAGACAGCTCTGCAGTCTCTGTGAATTGCTCCGTGTCACGTGTAGACAGCTGTGCAGTCTCTGTGAATTGCTCCGTGTCACGTGTAGACAGCTCTGCAGTCTCTGTGAATTGCTCCGTGTCACGTGTAGACAGCTCTGCAGTCTCTGTGAATTGCTCCGTGTCACGTGTAGACAGCTCTGCAGTCTCTGTGAATTGCTCCGTGTCACGTGTAGACAGCTCTGCAGTCTCTGTGAATTGCTCCGTGTCACGTGTAGACAGCTCTGCAGTCTCTGTGAATTGCTCCGTGTCACGTGTAGACAGCTGTGCAGTCTCTGTGAATTGCTCCGTGTCACATGTAGACAGCTCTGCAGTCTCTGTGAATTGCTCCGTGTCACGTGTAGACTGCTGTGCAGTCTCTGTGAATTGAGTAAATCAGGATTGTGGTTCTCCACTCACCCCAGCCTTTAGTCCCATGATCCATCAGCTGGTGTTGCTGATAGAGTTCATTCACTCTTTGACCTGTGTTCTGCTATGTGCAGTTTCTGCTGAAGCTTTTAAGAAACTGCAATTTCCTTGGAGTTGCTGTTCCTATCCCGATTCCTGGGTGGAGGTGAGGGGGTGTTAACCTAGGCTGGGCAAGAATGGAGGTCCACACATCCTCAACTTATGAGGGAACAGGGTTAGCCAGGGACCCCCAGTCTTAACGGTCACCTTTTGCCTATCACCGCTTTCCTGCTACCTCACCCCTTTGTCCGTTAATACCACCCGTGACACGGAAGCTGCAGTACTGAGATGTTCTCTCTAATTTGCGTGATCAATGTCCACCCATCTGTCCATCACTCTGGCATGATGAAGATTTAGATTAGCACAAGGTCTTACTGACCACACCAGATAGTGGAGCTGTCCTCACATTTCCTCAGTACTGCAGCCTCGTGAAATCACAATGCAATCCTGATTTCTGCCCTTCACCCGTCAGCTGGATATCGGCTGCTGGGCATAGTCTGACTGATGGCCGTCCACAACTCATCAGACCTCGGAGATTATCACAATTTCTGGGTTTTGTTACTTTTTGAGGACTGACTGCAGGTTCTCAGTGAGGGACTGTAGACTCAACATAGAAGTGATGGTAGCAAGAAGTGGTGAATGAGTGAGACGTCACTGATCGGCAGACGATGGAAAATGGAGACAACATGACCACAACCTCTGGATATCTTCAGTGTGGAGTGAGCGCCATGTGCAGAAATCCAGTCAATGGGGAGGACATTGGTCCGTGAATACACAGGAGCTGCTGGCAGCGGATCTTGATGATTTGTACATTCAGACGATGATTAATAACATCAGTGATGGCAGCAGAGACTGGAGGTGCCGGGATGAGGCTCAGACTCTAGGCTGGAGATATCCGGTGCTTTCCACCACTACATGGCTTTTACTTTCTCAACATGGCAACTGCAATATTGAAAAGTCTACATATATATACACACACATATGTACACACACTGTATTTTCCAGACGCACCCGGATTTTAGAGTAAACGAAGGAAAAAAAATGTAATAAAAAAATGTGATCAGAATGCACTGTTATGGGAGGGATCTGCTGCTGACACTGTTATGGGGGTAATGTCCCCATCCTGGACCCCTTCCAGGTTATATATGCTCCGTTTTGCCTCCTCCCCGATCATGCTATATGGCCCCTGCTGTCGCGCGCACAAAAATAATAAATGTTAACTCACCTCTCCGTACCTCCCTGCCTGCAGTATCGCCGTCTTCCTGCATCCCGGGCATCAGATCCTATGACCGGGGTGCACAGCGATGACGTCACTGTGCTGCATAAATCACATGATCCAATGCCTGGGACACAGGAAGACGGCAATGATGAAGGCAGGGAGCTACGGAGAGGTGTGTTAACTTTTATTTTTTTTGGTGCGGGTGGGGGGGGGCATATAGCGTGAAGGAGGGGACATATCCTGGATGGGGAAGGGGAAGCAGTATATTTTGGGCTCATGTAATATGCATCATCCCCCACCTCTCAGCGCTGGCTTCAGCACTGAGGTGATGGACAGGGGGATGCAGTGAATATTACATGAGCAAAATGAGTAGGCCCACGTGATCTCCCGCTGCCTCTGAAGCCTGATCCAGCCTCTTCCAACCGACGCCAGGCCGCTGTTCCCCCCAGCACAGCCCTACAGCCAGCATAATCCATATCTCGTAGACTGTGAGCCCTCGTGGACAGGGTCCCTGCCCCTCCTGTACCTGTACGTCCTGATCACCTAGATTTAGTGTACTTGTTCTTGTCTCCCTTATCCTCATGTAAAGCGCCATGGAACCTAATGGCGCTATATAAATAAATAATAATAATAATAATATCGGGAAAAAGTTTGTCTTGTGGTCTGGAAAATACGGTATACATGAAGGTTAAATGAAAAGTAATGGCTCCACCCTTGTAACTCCTCAGCAGATGGCAACACTAGTATGTGAAAGGTACTGGACTGTTTAGCAGACTCTCCTCTACAGCTCCAGTTGGTGGGAAGCCTTAGCAATGAACAGTTGTGTTGTTACAGTGTAAAAAATGAACCCCTACCCAGACGGTTGGTCAATGCGATTTAAGTAATGTGCTGTCATTGAAATTGTGTCACCCCAAAGGAAATTTATCAGAGAATGCAATCTGTGTATGGTGATTGTCTTGATGTGAGAGCTGTGCGTCATTGGGCCAGTAAGTTAAGTCTGGAACGTCTGATTTACGTGACAGAGTTGGATGTCCTTTGACAGCAACCCCCAAGTTAAACATGCAGAACATTGACAGACTGATTCAGGATGATCGTCAGATCATATAGAAGCTGAGAGAACTGTGACAGGTCGGTTGTGGAAACAGAGTGTCGACTTCACCATGACGGCTTCAGAGAACTCGTTTATCTTTAGCAGATGTCAATCCAATTGTCTGGTGATTACGTGGAAAGGTGATTATGGGTAATTAATGAGCACATTCTAACGACTATTTCTGCGTTTAATTTATTAAATATTCCCATCGAAACCCAAGTTATGAAGGTGGAGGCCATCACTATTCATTCAGCCCTCTAGTATTATATACAATACTCACAAAGTGAGGGATACTTGGCTTTCAGGTGGAATTTATGGATGATCATATAATGCCCTCTCACCTTTTCAGGTGACCTTAATGTGACCTTCTCTACACTTTTGGATGTAGAGGTCACACTGGTCAAAATTTTAGGCTTTTTTCACATCTTATTGCTCTCAATCAAGAAGCTTGAAGCGTAGCCGGCGTTTAAAGTTTTATCCAATAACAATAATGTATGTAGTGATTTAAAAAAACTTTCAAATACACTTGATCAGACAAAATCTGGTGGAAAACCAATTATAAACCTTCCACAAGGTGTCCCCACTACACTGTGTGTGAAGCAGACATATGTATATTCTCAGTCAGATCCAACTTCACACTAAATACAGGGCATGTAACCATATAAGGTAAAGGGGGCGTGGCCTAGTGCTGACTGCAGCTGGTGAGGAAACAATGTATCAGATGATCTCAGGCTACAGCACAGTTGCTAAGCAACATCAGAATGTTAGGATCACTGCACACTCCTATTTCCTTGGCACAAGCTTCTGATCTGTCATCCGGTCCCACACCGCTCAGTCACGATTTCTGTTAACCCCCTCTCTGCTGGCACATCACACTGCTCCCTATCAGCTTGCTCTCAGATGCTGTGGAAATACACACACAGTGCTGGGAGACGCTGGCCATGTCCACACAGCCATAAAATACAGTTTTTAAACAAGCATAAAAAAAACGTGAGAAAACAAGTCAAATAAAAAGCATTAACTTAGCTGCTGTGTGACCCATCAGACCAAATGAGATTTCCACTTTAATGGCAAAATTCACAACAGGTGTTTGATCCATGAATCGCTCAATAAAAGTTGAGTTTCCATTACAGTAGTAGTAGAAGACTGCAGACCAGACAATAAGATCATACATATTTTATATCACACATGGTTTCTTTTCTTCCAGAACACAGCACCCCATTGACTTCCCATCGTGGTGTGAAGCTCGTTATGACCCCGAAACATGTCAGATCTCCGTGGTGCAGAAAGAACATCCTCAGCTGCCGTGTGTTCACAGTGCAGACTATGAGTGGGGCTCAGCGGGGACCCCAGAGCCGTCCACACAGAGCGTATACCCCACTCATCTGGGCAGCTAGAGGACCCCACTCCCCACGACTATACAATATAGACGCCCTCATGGACAAGGACACGGACTGCATTTCTCTTCTTTCTCCAAAAACCACTTAATGTGTCCAGAGTTAGCGCCGGCTGCACCTCATACAGCACTGGGAAGAAGATCCATGCAATTGGGGAGAGCGTTCTGGCAGAGGGGGCCCCATATTCAGGCCTGCAGCGGACTTGTGGTAATGCTGTATCTGAGCACTGCGACAGCCCCGGCTGCTGTAATCTACTGCTGTGCTTCTAAATAAAGTCTTCCCATCCTAGAAGAGTCGTGTGCTGTGTGATGGCAACAAGGAGAGGTAGAAAGGAATGTATACATGTGCCCAAATCAGGGAAATGTCCAGCCTCATGTAGGGCAAGAAATAGGAGCAGTCCCACCTCTTGCAGGGCGAAGTCGAGGAGTTGCACCCCTACTGCAGGGCAAGGAAGAGGGGTAACCCCACCTCCAAAAGGCCAGGGAGAGAGTCCCCATCTCCTTCAGGACAGAGGAGCAGCCTCACCTCCTGTGGGGTAGGGTCAAAGACCAGCTCAGACTCCTATAGGGCGATGTCGAAAAGCAGCTCCGACTCATATAGGGCGATGTCGAAAAGTAGCTCCGACTCCTATAGAGCGAGGTCGAAAAGCAGCTCCGACTCCTATAGCGCGAGGTCGAAAAGCAGCTCCGTCTCCTATAGCGCGATGTCGAAAAGCAGCTCCGACTCCTATAGGGCGAGGTCGAAAAGCAGCTCCGTCTCCTATAGCGCGAGGTCAAAAAGCAGCTCCGACTCCTATAGGGCGAGGTCGAAAAGCAGCTCCGTCTCCTATAGCGCGAGGTCAAAAAGCAGCTCCGACTCCTATAGGGCGAGGTCGAAAAGCAGCTCCGACTCCTATAGGGCGAGGTCGAAAAGCAGCTCCGTCTCCTATAGCGCGAGGTCAAAAAGCAGCTCCGACTCCTATAGCGCGATGTCGAAAAGCAGCTCCGACTCCTATAGCGCGATGTCGAAAAGCAGCTCCGACTCCTATAGGGCGAGGTCGAAAAGCAGCTCCGACTCCTATAGGGCGAGGTCGAAAAGCAGCTCCGTCTCCTATAGCGCGAGGTCAAAAAGCAGCTCCGTCTCCTATAGGGCGAGGTCGAAAAGCAGCTCCGACTCCTATAGGGCGAGGACGAAAAGCAGCTCCGACTCCTAGAGGGTGAGGTCAAAAAGCAGCTCCGACTCCTATAGGGCGAGGTCAAAAAGCAGCTCCGACTCCTATAGGGCGAGGTCGAAAAGCAGCTCCGACTCCTATAGGGCGAGGTCGAAAAGCAGCTCCGTCTCCTATAGCGCGAGGTCAAAAAGCAGCTCCGACTCCTATAGCGCGATGTCGAAAAGCAGCTCCGACTCCTATAGCGCGATGTCGAAAAGCAGCTCCGACTCCTATAGGGCGAGGTCGAAAAGCAGCTCCGACTCCTATAGGGCGAGGTCGAAAAGCAGCTCCGTCTCCTATAGCGCGAGGTCAAAAAGCAGCTCCGTCTCCTATAGGGCGAGGTCGAAAAGCAGCTCCGACTCCTATAGGGCGAGGACGAAAAGCAGCTCCGACTCCTAGAGGGTGAGGTCAAAAAGCAGCTCCGACTCCTATAGGGCGAGGTCAAAAAGCAGCTCCGACTCCTATAGGGCGAGGCAGAGGGGTGACCCGACTTCTTGCAGGGGGAGGTCGAGAAGCAGCTCCGTTTCCTGCAGGGCGAGGCAGAGGAGAATGTCCAATATAGCCACAAGCCATGATGAGATCCGGACAGTCTGACTCCCCCATTAGATACAGATGGAGTGTGAGGAGGACACAGGGGACACATAAGAGGCCAGTAGTGGATTCGTGGGTAAGACTCTAATGGGTAGGTCCCAGCTGAAAGTGTCAACATCAATGTGCTCTGCCCCCGTCCATGTGATGATCTCCGCTTGGTTTTCAGGCACAGTGGGGGCTTCCACAGGCTCACGGGCCGTCACAAACTCAAAGTGAAGGCGCCACTTCAGGGAAACTGCAGAAAGAACAGGGAAAATGATTCATTGTAACAACATGCAGTGACCACCACTCCGCCTCGGCTAAGGATCAAGTCCCCGCTAGTCAGAGCGGAAAGAGCATACAGAACCATGTACACAAGCCACAACCTCCATCAGGCACAGCTGGCAGAGACCGGTATATATCTCATACAACCTCCAGCAGCGACCAGTACTTCTACCCAGGGGAGAATGGTGGTCGCAGCCCTACGCAGGGAGGATCACAAATCACGTCTCCCTCCTGTCATTCGTCAGTCCTCTGCAGAGCGCCTCTCCGCCCTGACACTGCCTGTATCTCAGCTTGCTCGCCATTTTGTTATCACTTTCCACCTGAGAATAAGTGTAAAGGACACGTGTCCTTGGCTTCTGAATGGCTTCTAAATGTTCAATCATCAAAGAGGAGAAATCACATTGGACAAACCTCCAAGGAAAACAGGAATTGTTTTTAGCGCTGTTTTTCTGCACAACAGAATTCTCCTACGTTTGAGGCATGGGACACAGTGTCATGGAGGCTGGAGGTAAAGGGGATTCCAGGACTGTGATTTAGGATAGGTTATTAATAACAGTCCTTGAAGACCCCTTTACCTAAACACAGAACAGCCCTCATTTCTCAGCCGATCCTTTCATCCTGAGTTCTTAAAGTGTAACCATCTTTTCCATTTTTGTCTAATAATATAGAACAAGTTATTATAATAAACTTTCAAATATAACTCATAAGTGAAATGTGGTAGACAAGCTTTTAAAAACCTTCCAGAAGACGTCCCCACTAGGCTGTTTCTAAACCTGACATACGCTGATTGTCAGGGAAATCTGTATTCAGCTCCACACACTGAAACGGCCTTATAAGGGAAGGTGGGGCCTACACTGTGGACCTGGCTACAAGTGATCAGTGTATCTCAGTTTACATCAGGCTGCGGCACAGTGCCAACCTCAGTTTGTGCACCGATAACCTCTCCCCTCTGCAGTCACATCTGCTCTGCTCCATGCTATCAGCAGATGGCCCCCACATAGCTCCTGATCTCTGATCTGCCTTCTCTCGGGAGCTTTGTCACAGGAGTCAGATAAGATGAGAGGAGCTTGTGCTGACAATCTGACTGAGCTCAGCACTGAGCCATAGCCGAAGGTAAGCAGCAGATACACTGATCAGCTGTAGCCAGGCCCACTGTGTGGGCTCCACCAACCTTATAAGGCCGTATTTAGTTTGTGGAGCTGAACATTGTTTTCCCTGACAACCAGCATATGTAAGCCTAGTGGGGACGTCTTCTGGAAGGTTTTTTGAAAGGTTTTCTTTCAGATTTCACTTTTAAATATACTTCATAAGTTTATTATAATCGCATGCTCTAAATTATTGTTAGATAAAAATGTAAACAGCGGTTATGCTTTAAGGACATTTTTATTTTCAGGAGGGAACGGCACTGGAGAAACTCTTAATGAAGATGCTGACTTGGAGGAGGACAGAGCAGGGTGCCGGGGCACATCTTCATCAGGGTCATGGCTATCGCCAGGCACCAGACCCTCCTTCTTCTCAGCTCCTAGGAAGGAAGGAAGGAACCTGACACATACCATCCCCAGGTTGTCCTTCTGCAGACCCCATTGTATGAAGGAGACCACTAACCGATATTAGTGCTGAAGCCTGGGCAGGAGCTGAGAGGCACCGGAAGGCTGAAATTACTGCTGGCCGTGTGTAAGCAGGACTCGTGGTGCTGGGCGTGCGTACTGACGGACAGCGGCTGTCCGCGGGAGCGCCTGTACTCCTCCTGCACGCTCTCCTCAGTCTGAAGAGATACCGAATACTGAACATGGAAAAGAAAGGACAACGTCATCTCAAACACATACTATCAACCATATGTAGGAAGGCACAGCGATCACAGATAATGATTGCAGACTGTGATGTAACAAGGGCACAGCAATCGGGAGGATGATGAAGATTCTGGTCTGCGTGATGTAATAAGGACACAGTTATCAGGGATGATGATGATCGGGGTCTATGTGATGTAATAAGGACACAGTTATCAGGGATGATGATGATGATCGGGGTCTATGTGATGTAATAAGGACACAGTTATCAGGGATGATGATGATGGTCGGGGTCTATGTGATGTAATAAGGACACAGTTATCAGGGATGATGATGATGATCGGGGTCTATGTGATGTAATAAGGACACAGTTATCAGGGATGATGATGATGATCGGGGTCTATGTGATGTAATAAGGACACAGTTATCAGGGATGATGATGATGATCGGGGTCTATGTGATGTAATAAGGACACAGTTATCAGGGATGATGATGATCGGGGTCTATGTGATGTAATAAGGACACAGTTATCAGGGATGATGATGATGATCGGGGTCTATGTGATGTAATAAGGACACAGTTATCAGGGATGATGATGATGATGAATGGGGTCTATGTGATGTAATAAGGACACAGTTATCAGGGATGATGATGATGAATGGGGTCTATGTGATGTAATAAGGACACAGTTATCAGGGATGATGATGATGACCGGGGGTCTATGTGATGTAATAAGGACATAGTTATCAGGGATGATGATGATCGGGGTCTATGTGATGTAATAAGGACACAGTTATCAGGGATGATGATGATCGGGGTCTATGTGATGTAATAAGGACACAGTTATCAGGGATGATGATGATCGGGGTCTATGTGATGTAATAAGGACACAGTTATCAGGGATGATGATGATGAATGGGGTCTATGTGATGTAATAAGGACACAGTTATCAGGGATGATGATGATCGGGGTCTATGTGATGTAATAAGGACACAGTTATCAGGGATGATGATGATCGGGGTCTATGTGATGTAATAAGGACACAGTTATCAGGGATGATGATGAATGGGGTCTATGTGATGTAATAAGGACACAGTTATCAGGGATGATGATGATGAATGGGTTCTATGTGATGTAATAAGGACACAGTTATCAGGGATGATGATGATCGGGGTCTATGTGATGTAATAAGGACACAGTTATCAGGGATGATGATGATCGGGGTCTATGTGATGTAATAAGGACACAGTTATCAGGGATGATGATGATGATCGGGGTCTATGTGATGTAATAAGGACACAGTTATCAGGGATGATGATGATGATCGGGGTCTATGTGATGTAATAAGGACACAGTTATCAGGGATGATGATGATGATCGGGGTCTATGTGATGTAATAAGGACACAGTTATCAGGGATGATGATGATGATCGGGGTCTATGTGATGTAATAAGGACACAGTTATCAGGGATGATGATGATGATCGGGGTCTATGTGATGTAATAAGGACACAGTTATCAGGGATGATGATGATGATCGGGGTCTATGTGATGTAATAAGGACACAGTTATCAGGTGATGATGATGAAAGGGGTCTATGTGATGTAATAAGGACACAGTTATCAGGGATGATGATGATCGGGGTCTATGTGATGTAATAAGGA
Organism: Allobates femoralis; assembly: GCA_033576535.1. Taxonomy (NCBI): domain Eukaryota; kingdom Metazoa; phylum Chordata; class Amphibia; order Anura; family Aromobatidae; genus Allobates; species Allobates femoralis. The sequence continues at coordinate 879,731,663 of JARQOC010000003.1, read as the reverse complement.
CACAGTTATCAGGGATGATGATGATCGGGTCTATGTGATGTAATAAGGACACAGTTATCAGGGATGATGATGATGAATGGGGTCTATGTGATGTAATAAGGACACAGTTATCAGGGATGATGATGATCGGGGTCTATGTGATGTAATAAGGACACAGTTATCAGGGATGATGATGATCGGGGTCTATGTGATGTAATAAGGACACAGTTATCAGGGATGATGATGATGATCGGGGTCTATGTGATGTAATAAGGACACAGTTATCAGGGATGATGATGATCGGGGTCTATGTGATGTAATAAGGACACAGTTATCAGGGATGATGATGATGATCGGGGTCTATGTGATGTAATAAGGACACAGTTATCAGGGATGATGATGATCGGGGTCTATGTGATGTAATAAGGACACAGTTATCAGGGATGATGATGATGATCGGGTCTATGTGATGTAATAAGGACACAGTTATCAGGGATGATGATGATGATGGGGTCTATGTGATGTAATAAGGACACAGTTATCAGGGATGATGATGATGATGGGTCTATGTGATGTAATAAGGACACAGTTATCAGGGATGATGATGAATGGGGTCTATGTGATGTAATAAGGACACAGTTATCAGGGATGATGATGATGAATGGGTCTATGTGATGTAATAAGGACACAGTTATCAGGGATGATGATGATGATGGGTCTATGTGATGTAATAAGGACACAGTTATCAGGGATGATGATGATCGGGGTCTATGTGATGTAATAAGGACACAGTTATCAGGGATGATGATGATGATCGGGGTCTATGTGATGTAATAAGGACACAGTTATCAGGGATGATGATGATCGGGGTCTATGTGATGTAATAAGGACACAGTTATCAGGATGATGATGATGAATGGGGTCTATGTGATGTAATAAGGACACAGTTATCAGGGATGATGATGATGATGGGGTCTATGTGATGTAATAAGGACACAGTTATCAGGGATGATGATGATGATCGGGGTCTATGTGATGTAATAAGGACACAGTTATCAGGGATGATGATGATCGGGGTCTATGTGATGTAATAAGGACACAGTTATCAGGGATGATGATGATGAGGGGTCTATGTGATGTAATAAGGACACAGTTATCAGGGATGATGATGATGATGGGGTCTATGTGATGTAATAAGGACACAGTTATCAGGGATGATGATGATGAATGGGGTCTATGTGATGTAATAAGGACACAGTTATCAGGGATGATGATGATGATCGGGGTCTATGTGATGTAATAAGGACACAGTTATCAGGATGATGATGATGAATGGGGTCTATGTGATGTAATAAGGACACAGTTATCAGGGATGATGATGATGAATGGGGTCTATGTGATGTAATAAGGACACAGTTATCAGGGATGATGATGAATCGGGGTCTATGTGATGTAATAAGGACACAGTTATCAGGGATGTGATGATGAATGGGGTCTATGTGATGTAATAAGGACACAGTTATCAGGGATGATGATGATGATCGGGGTCTATGTGATGTAATAAGGACACAGTTATCAGGGATGATGATGATGATCGGGGTCTATGTGATGTAATAAGGACACAGTTATCAGGATGATGATGATCGGGGTCTATGTGATGTAATAAGGACACAGTTATCAGGGATGATGATGATGAATGGGGTCTATGTGATGTAATAAGGACACAGTTATCAGGGATGATGATGATGATCGGGGTCTATGTGATGTAATAAGGACACAGTTATCAGGGATGATGATGATGATGGGGTCTATGTGATGTAATAAGGACACAGTTATCAGGGATGATGATGATGATCGGGGTCTATGTGATGTAATAAGGACACAGTTATCAGGGATGATGATGATGATCGGGGTCTATGTGATGTAATAAGGACACAGTTATCAGGGATTGATGATACGGGTCTATGTGATGTAAAAGACACAGTTATCAGGATGATGATGATCGGGGTCTATGTGATGTAATAAGGACACAGTTATCAGGATGATGATGATGATCGGGGTCTATGTGATGTAATAAGGACACAGTTATCAGGGATGATGATGATATCGGGGTCTATGTGATGTAATAAGGACACAGTTATCAGGGATGATGATGATGAATGGGTCTATGTGATGTAATAAGGACACAGTTATCAGGGATGATGATGATCGGGGTCTATGTGATGTAATAAGGACACAGTTATCAGGGATGATGAATGATCGGGGTCTATGTGATGTAATAAGGACACAGTTATCAGGGATGATGATGATCGGGGTCTATGTGATGTAATAAGGACACAGTTATCAGGATGATGATGATGATCGGGGTCTATGTGATGTAATAAGGACACAGTTATCAGGGATGATGATGATCGGGGTCTATGTGATGTAATAAGGACACAGTTATCAGGGATGATGATGATATGGGGTCTATGTGATGTAATAAGGACACAGTTATCAGGGATGATGATGATCGGGGTCTATGTGATGTAATAAGGACACAGTTATCAGGGATGATGATGATCGGGGTCTATGTGATGTAATAAGGACACAGTTATCAGGGATGATGATGATGGGTCTATGTGATGTAATAAGGACACAGTTATCAGGATGATGATGATGATGGGGTCTATGTGATGTAATAAGGACACAGTTATCAGGGATGATGATGATCGGGGTCTATGTGATGTAATAAGGACACAGTTATCAGGGATGATGATGATGGGGTCTATGTGATGTAATAAGGACACAGTTATCAGGGATGATGATGATCGGGGTCTATGTGATGTAATAAGGACACAGTTATCAGGGATGATGATGATCGGGGTCTATGTGATGTAATAAGGACACAGTTATCAGGTGATGATGATGAATGGGGTCTATGTGATGTAATAAGGACACAGTTATCAGGGATGAGATGATCGGGTCTATGTGATGTAATAAGGACACAGTTATCAGGGATGATGATGATGATCGGGGTCTATGTGATGTAATAAGGACACAGTTATCAGGATGATGATGATGATCGGGGTCTATGTGATGTAATAAGGACACAGTTATCAGGGATGATGATGATGATGGGGTCTATGTGATGTAATAAGGACACAGTTATCAGGGATGATGATGATGAATGGGGTCTATGTGATGTAATAAGGACACAGTTATCAGGGATGATGATGAATGGGGTCTATGTGATGTAATAAGGACACAGTTATCAGGGATGATGATGATCGGGGTCTATGTGATGTAATAAGGACACAGTTATCAGGGATGATGATGATCGGGTCTATGTGATGTAATAAGGACACAGTTATCAGGGATGATGTGATGAATGGGTCTATGTGATGTAATAAGGACACAGTTATCAGGATGATGATGATGATCGGGGTCTATGTGATGTAATAAGGACACAGTTATCAGGGATGATGAGTGATCGGGGTCTATGTGATGTAATAAGGACACAGTTATCAGGGATGATGATGATCGGGGTCTATGTGATGTAATAAGGACACAGTTATCAGGGATGATGATGATCGGGGTCTATGTGATGTAATAAGGACACAGTTATCAGGGATGATGATGATCGGGGTCTATGTGATGTAATAAGGACACAGTTATCAGGGATGATGATAGATTCGGGGTCTATGTGATGTAATAAGGACACAGTTATCAGGGATGATGATGATGTGGGTCTATGTGATGTAATAAGGACACAGTTATCAGGGATGATGATGATGAATGGGGTCTATGTGATGTAATAAGGACACGTTATCAGGGATGATGATGATCGGGTCTATGTGATGTAATAAGGACACAGTTATCAGGATGATGATGATCGGTCTATGTGATGTAATAAGGACACAGTTATCAGGGATGATGATGATCGGGGTCTATGTGATGTAATAAGGACACAGTTATCAGGGATGATGATGATGAATGGGTCTATGTATGTAATAAGGACACAGTTATCAGGAGATGATGATGATGGGGTCTATGTGATGTAATAAGGACACAGTTATCAGGGATGATGATGATGATGGGGTCTATGTGATGTAATAAGGACACTGTTATCAGGGATGATGATGATCGGGGTCTATGTGATGTAATAAGACACAGTTATCAGGGATGATGATGATGGGTCTATGTGATGTAATAAGGACACAGTTATCAGGGATGATGATGATCGGGGTCTATGTGATGTAATAAGGACACAGTTATCAGGGATGATGATGATGGGGTCTATGTGATGTAATAAGGACACAGTTATCAGGGATGATGATGATGAATGGGGTCTATGTGATGTAATAAGGACACAGTTATCAGGGATGATGATGATGATAGGGGTCTATGTGATGTAATAAGGACACAGTTATCAGGGATGATGATGATCGGGGTCTATGTGATGTAATAAGGACACAGTTATCAGGGATGATGAATGATGGGGTCTATGTGATGTAATAAGGACACAGTTATCAGGATGATGATGATGATCGGGGTTATGTGATGTAATAAGGACACAGTTATCAGGGATGATGATGAAATGGGGTCTATGTGATGTAATAAGGACACGTTATCAGGGATGATGATGATCGGGTCTATGTGATGTAATAAGGACACAGTTATCAGGATGATGATGATCGGGGTCTATGTGATGTAATAAGGACACAGTTATCAGGGATGATGATGATGATTCGGTCTATGTGATGTAATAAGGACACAGTTATCAGGAGATGATGATGATGAATGGGATCTAGTGATGTAATAAGGACACAGTTATCAGGGATGATGATGATGATGGGGTCTATGTGATGTAATAAGGACACGTTATCAGGGATGATGAATGATCGGGGTCTATGTGATGTAATAAGGACACAGTTATCAGGGATGATGATGATCGGGGTCTATGTGATGTAATAAGGACACAGTTATCAGGGATGATGATGATCGGGGTCTATGTGATGTAATAAGGACACAGTTATCAGGATGATGATGAGATCGGGGTCTATGTGATGTAATAAGGACACAGTTATCAGGGATGATGATGATCGGGTCTATGTGATGTAATAAGGACACAGTTATCAGGGATGATGATGATCGGGGTCTATGTGATGTAATAAGGACACAGTTATCAGGGATGATGATGATGAATGGGGTCTATGTGATGTAATAAGGACACAGTTATCAGGGATGATGATGATGAATGGGGTCTATGTGATGTAATAAGGACACAGTTATCAGGGATGATGATGATCGGGGTCTATGTGATGTAATAAGGACACAGTTATCAGGGATGATGATGATGAATGGGTCTATGTGATGTAATAAGGACACAGTTATCAGGGATGATGATGATGAAGGGGTCTATGTGATGTAATAAGGACACAGTTATCAGGGATGATGATGATGATCGGGGTCTATGTGATGTAATAAGGACACAGTTATCAGGGATGATGATGATCGGGGTCTATGTGATGTAATAAGGACACAGTTATCAGGGATGATGATGATGGGGTCTATGTGATGTAATAAGGACACAGTTATCAGAGATGATGATGATGATCGGGGTATGTGATGTAATAAGGACACAGTTATCAGGGATGATGATGATGGGGTCTATGTGATGTAATAAGGACACAGTTATCAGGGATGATGATGATCAGGGTCTATGTGATGTAATAAGGACACAGTTATCAGGATTGATGATGATCGGGGTCTATGTGATGTAATAAGGACACAGTTATCAGGGATGATGATGATCAGGGTCTATGTGATGTAATAAGGACACAGTTATCAGGATGATGATGAGATCGGGGTCTAGTGATGTAATAAGGACACAGTTATCAGGGATGATGATGATCGGGTCTATGTGATGTAATAAGGACACAGTTATCAGAGATGATGATGATGATGGGTCTATGTGATGTAATAAGGACACAGTTATCAGGGATGATGATGATCGGGGTCTATGTGATGTAATAAGGACACAGTTATCAGGGATGATGATGATCGGGGTCTATGTGATGTAATAAGGACACAGTTATCAGGGATGATGATGAATGGGGTCTATGTGATGTAATAAGGACACAGTTATCAGGGATGATGATGATCAGGGTCTATGTGATGTAATAAGGACACAGTTATCAGGGATGATGATGATGGGTCTATGTGATGTAATAAGGACACAGTTATCAGGGATATAGATGATGATGAATGGTGGATCTATGTGATGTAATAAGGACACAGTTATCAGGGATGATGATGATGAATGGGGTCTATGTGATGTAATAAGGACACAGTTATCAGGGATGATGATGATGAATGGGGTCTATGTGATGTAATAAGGACACAGTTATCAGGGATGATGATGATGATCGGGGTCTATGTGATGTAATAAGGACACAGTTATCAGGGATGATGATGATCGGGTCTATGTGATGTAATAAGGACACAGTTATCAGGGATGATGATGATCGGGTCTATGTGATGTAATAAGGACACAGTTATCAGGGATGATGATGATACGGGGTCTATGTGATGTAATAAGGACACAGTTATCAGGGATGATGATGAATGGGGTCTATGTGATGTAATAAGGACACAGTTATCAGGGATGATGATGATGATGGGGTCTATGTGATGTAATAAGGACACAGTTATCAGGGATGATGATGATGATCGGGGTCTATGTGATGTAATAAGGACACAGTTATCAGGTGATGATGATGATCGGGGTCTATGTGATGTAATAAGGACACAGTTATCAGGGATGATGATGATCGGGGTCTATGTGATGTAATAAGGACACAGTTATCAGGGATGATGATGATGATCGGGGTCTATGTGATGTAATAAGGACACAGTTATCAGGGATGATGATGATCGGGGTCTATGTGATGTAATGAGGACACAGTTATCAGGGATGATGATGATGATTAGGGACTGTATGATGCAATTACTGTACAGCGACCGTGAGTATGATGATGGGGGTCAGGGTGATGTAATGATGACAGTTATTAGAAATCATGATGGTGTGTGTGTGGGGGGGGGTTTATGAGATGTAATGAGGACACAGCTATCGTTGATAATGATGATGATAATTGGGGTCTGTGTGATGTAATGAGGAGAGTTATTAGGAATCATGTTGGTGGGGGGAGGGTTCTATGAGATGTAATGATAGTTATTTGGTGGGGTCATCATCTTATGGATATTGACAATTTGGTTTCTCACCTGAATACAGGGGATTTCGCCATCAGAGAAATTGAACGTCCCAATCACATCCTCCCCAAGCTTATAAACAGTCTTAAAATGCAGAATGTTCCGACCCGACCACGTGCGTTACTGATGTTATACTGGTCTGTAGAATGAAGGATGAGAAGATTATAGAGAAGAGATACAAATTACACATCCTAGGATCAGCTGTGAACAGCTGTGCCTTCCCCCCCCCCCAATCACCACTAGACAGCCAGGAACACTCACGTAAGGTTCTTCTTGACGTAACAGTCATAAGGATTTCTATGGCTGAATCAAGAAGTCTTGAATCTTTCTTACAGATCTCATCATCATCCAGGAAAGGATTTGAAGGGGCAAATTCATCATCATGTAATGGCTGGAAACCCTGCAGAGCTGAGAGGTAGAAGCCATGATCAGAGCTATTAGATGGTGGCAGGAAAATATGAAAATATCTTCCATTTTTCCAGAGCACAGCAAGAGCTGACAATCTACTCTCTGTCCCTCATGGTTTCGTCTAAGGCTGGTTTCACAATGCAGATTTTTCCCTAATCAGGTTCCATCTGGTTTGTGTGCCAAAACCAGGAGTGACTCCAAAACCCAGAACAGGCGTCAATCTTTCAATTATACTGCAGTTTTTTTCTGCAAGTTCCTCTCCTGGTTTTGGCACACAAACTGATGAACACTGATCAGGAAAAAACTGCAGTGTGAAGCCAGCCTTACACAGATGTTTCCCTCTCTCACTTCCCTCATCCCCTAACCAGGAGTCCAGGTTTAGGACTTGAAATATTGCCAGTTTACAGCCCTGCAGACAAGCAACTCTTTGGCGGGGAACCACAAACTCAGAATCCATTGTTCTGCTAGCTACAAACACTTAAAGTCAAATTTAATAATTCATAGAATTATGAAAGTTAGATTTTCAGAGTCCACACATCTTGGTGAACGTAATGCACCGTTCCACTTCAGTGAGGGGTGCCAGAATCCTAAGAAATCACTTTCTGCCCATCAGCAAGTCACCAGCATATGGTGTTCGGTCTCAATCAAAGGATAAAATCATAAGCAGAAAAATGATGCTAATATGTTTGACCTGTGAGCTTCAAGGCCAAAGATATAAAAAAAAGGAGAATTTGATAGCTTTCAGAATTATCTGTAGCTCCCAGAGACGGCCCCTTAATGTGAGGTCATCGGGGTGGGGGGTGGGGGTGAAGGGAAGGGGAGTTCTTGGTTTTATAACCGAATCATAAAACAGGAACATCTAGTTTTTTGACGCATTCAGACCATGGACAGACAGCTAAGAAGAAGCTGGGGAACTGAATCATAATTCTTCAAAGGAGTCTCCTCTCCCTACATCTGGATGCCATAACTGACACAGATTTAAAAATTTCCTCATTTTAATCCCTATTATTTTTCTGGGATTTTTTTTTTTATACCATACATTAAACATTAAATTGTCTCTTTTGTAATGTCTCGTATATATTGTAAACACTGCCAATTCCTTCGGTTTAAATCTATAAAATGTAAAGTGCTATGGAATAACTAGCGCTATATAAATGAAGAAATATTATTATTATTTCTAGCCTGAGTTATGAGGAGAAATGTAAAGGCAGCAACACAAATTCACACTTTGAAAATCAATTAAAAATAAAAAATGTTTAGAATTTTTTTCTCTTCACATTTTGCATTGTCTGACCACTATTATCAAATAACAAAATCTCACAAGAACTAACAATATAGGTGGTAATAATCATTGGTTCACTTGACATGGAATGGCCCATACAAGATATTACAAAAGAGACAATTTATAGATATGCATAAAAGTTATTAAAATAAAAGGAATTAAATGAGAAGAAAGACTACACCTGCGCCACGCGGTGACAAACTCAGATTCAGTGGAGGAGGAATGGCTCCCCAGTAATGTACGATTCCTCCACACAGCGAGTGTGGTGCTGTGTGTGATGTCCCAGGGTGGAATGAGCACAAAATGGAGCTTTGGTTTTATGTCATGTGGCAAAAAACCAGAACACTCCCACCTGTTTACCTCACAAGGGTGGGCTGGTCCTATAAACCCCCCCAGCTCACAAGACTTGAAGACCTTCATTTCTCATATGTTGGATTAGATGCCCCCACATCCAAGATATGTACATCATGTTTACCCTCATGAATTTACATGAAGATTGATATCAAATATGATATGTCTGAGATATGTGGAAGGTCAGAACCCATTTCCCAGGTTTCTGATTGTTTCCCAGATATAAAAGATAAACCATCATAACTGAAAAACGGTAAACATTCCAAAAATAGGATTTATGAATTGGTGGCATGAACGAGTCTATTTAAATATTTGACATTAAACGACTAAGTTAAAAGAAAGGAATATCACAAGAACAAGACCAGAGCAGACGAGCTGTGAGTTCTGCTCAGCTCAGAGTTTTATGGCTTGTCATAAAAGTTCCTGACTGGGGATGGGGAGCAAAGCAGAGATCTATGTATGTCTCTTACTAACGAACAAGGGGCGGAGGAGTAAGAAACCTCTGGATGTCTATTCAAATATTTTACAACAATGACAAGAATTCAGATTTTCCTGACAGCACCCAAAAGTTGTGTAAGCCACATCATATGCAGGAGCTGCGCCTCTTCCTCAGAACAACGCAGGCACTACAAGTCCCTCTTCAGTCCTGCCTTCATCATCCAGACAGGGGTCATATATACCCTATGGACCAAGTATAACTGTGACACTCTCCTGGCCTCACTCATGGACACCTTAGGAACATACTGCAATATACAGGGTGGGTCACTAATATGGATGCACCTAAATAAAATGGGAATGGTTGATGATATCAACTTCCTGTGTGTGGCACATTAGTATATGGGAGGGGAAAAACTTCTCCAGATGGGGGGGGGTGACCATGGCGGCCATTTTGAAGTCTGCCATTTTGGATCCAACTTTATTTTTTTCAATGGGAACTTATTTAGAATTTCATAAAAAAATCAATGGTGTGCTTGGTTTTAGTGTAACATTATTCTTTCATGAGTTATTTACAAGTTTATGACACTTATACAATGTGTTCACAGTACTGCCCATTGTGTTAGATTGTCAATGCAACCCTCTTCTCCCACTATTGACCCACTGATAGCAACACCGCAGAAGACATGCTGCACAGGCCTCCAGGATCCGCAGTGCCAGATGCTGCACAGGCCTCCAGGATCCGCTGTGCCAGATGCTGCACAGGCCTCCAGGATCCGCAGTGTCAGATGCTGCACAGGCCTCCAGGATCCGCAGTGTCAGAGGCTGCACAGGCCTCCAGGATCCGCAGTGTCAGAGGCTGCACAGGCCTCCAGGATCCGCAGTGTCAGAGGCTGCACAGGCCTCCAGGATCCGCAGTGTCAGAGGCTGCACAGGCCTCCAGGATCCGCAGTGTCAGAGGCTGCACAGGCCTCCAGGATCCGCAGTGTCAGAGGCTGCACAGGCCTCCAGGATCCGCAGTGTCAGAGGCTGCACAGGCCTCCAGGATCCGCAGTGTCAGAGGCTGCACAGGCCTCCAGGATCCGCAGTGTCAGAGGCTGCACAGGCCTCCAGGATCCGCAGTGTCAGAGGCTGCACAGGCCTCCAGGATCCGCAGTGTCAGAGGCTGCACAGGCCTCCAGGATCCGCAGTGTCAGAGGCTGCACAGGCCTCCAGGATCCGCAGTGTCAGAGGCTGCACAGGCCTCCAGGATCCGCAGTGTCAGAGGCTGCACAGGCCTCCAGGATCCGCAGTGTCAGGGGCTGCACAGGCCTCCAGGATCCGCTGTGTCAGGGGCTGCACAGGCCTCCAGGATCCGCTGTGTCAGGGGCTGCACAGGCCTCCAGGATCCGCTGTGTCAGGGGCTGCACAGGCCTCCAGGATCCGCTGTGTCAGGGGCTGCACAGGCCTCCAGGATCCGCTGTGTCAGAGGCTGCACAGGCCTCCAGGATCCGCTGTGTCAGAGGCTGCACAGGCCTCCAGGATCCGCTGTGTCAGAGGCTGCACAGGCCTCCAGGATCCGCTGTGTCAGAGGCTGCACAGGCCTCCAGGATCCGCTGTGTCAGAGGCTGCACAGGCCTCCAGGATCCGCTGTGTCAGAAGCTGCACAGGCCTCCAGGATCCCCAGTTTGAACACATAACATTCTCTCCTTCACGCTCACTAACCCTCACACACCCCAGCACACCCCTACCTAAACTGCAGGCCCCCCATCACTGACCTCTGCGCCCCCCATCACTGACCTCTGCGCCCCCCATCACTGACCCCTGTGCCCCCATCACTGACCTCTGCGCTGATGATCTGGCTTCTTACTTTATAGAGAAGATAGACCACATCCGCCAAGAAATCAGCTCCCAACCTCCAAGTGCTAACACTCCCATTCTTCCTCACATTTCCTCCAGTTCACTCTCCCTATTTGACTCAGTCACAGAAGAAGGCTCCAGGCTCCTCTCGTCCCACCACTATCACTACTGACCCCATCCCCTCACACCAACTCCAGTCTCTCTGTCCAGTTGTCACCACTCACCTTACCAAAATCTTCAACCTCTCCTCTCTCTTCTGGCATCTTCCCCTTCTCCTTCAAACACTCGATCATTACTCCATTATTAAAGAAAACTTCTCTTGATCCATCCTGCACAAGTAACTACAGACCAGTCTCCAATCTCCCCTTCATCTCTAAACTCCTGGAGCGCCTGGTCTACACCCGCCTCACCAATTACCTCTCCACTCACTCTCTTCTAGATCCATTGCAGTCTGGCTTCCGTCTCCTTCACTCTACAGAAACTGCCATCATCAAAGTGACCAATGACCTTCTGACAGCAAAACGTAATGGTGACCACTCTCTGCTTATTCTTCTTGACCTTTCTGGAGCCTTTGACACTGTTGACCACCATCTCCTACTCTCTATGCTGCACTTCATCAGTATAAAGGACACCGCTCTCTCCTGGTTCTCTTCCTATCTCTCTGATCGCTCTGTCAGTGTATCATTTGCTGGCTCTACTTCCCCCCCTCTTCCCCTCACTATTGGGGTCCCTCAGGGTTCAGTCCTTGGCCCTCTCCTCTTCTCTCTCTACACAGCCCCTATTGGACAGACCATCAGCAGATTTGGCTTCCAGTACCATCTTTATGCTGATGACACACAACTATACACTTCAGCCCCTGACCTTACCCTGCGGTTTTACAGAACAGCAATGACTGTCTAGCTGCAGTTTCCAACATCATGTCCACTCTCTACCTGAAACTCAACATTCCAAAACTGAACTTCTTCTGCTCCCGCCCTCTACTAACCTCCCTAAATATAACATCTGTCTCAGTGTGCGGCACCACGATAACACCTAGGCAGCAGGCTCGCTGTCTGGGTGTTATGTTTGACACCGATCTGTCCTTCACCTCCTATATACAATCTCTCGTCCGCTCTTGTCGCTTGCACCTGAAGAGCATCTCTAGAGTCCGTCCCTTTCTCACCATGGAAACAACAAAAACCCTCACCGTGGCCCTAATCCATTCCCGCCTTGACTACTGCAATTCTCTACTAAGTGGCCTCCGCCTCACCAGACTTTCTCCTCTCCAGTCCATCCTTAATGCAGCAGCCAGGATCACCCATAATAATAATAATAATAAAGCTCTATTTATATAGCCATCTGGCCAATCGTTTCTCAGATGCCTCCGCTCTGTGCCAGTCATTGCACTGGCTGCCTGTACACTATAGGATCAAGCTGAAATTGCTTTTTCTCACCCACAAAGCTCTTCACAGTGCAGCACCCCCCTACATCTCCTCCCTCATCTCTGTCTATCACCCCACCCGTTCTCTACATTCTACAAATGACCATTGATTAACATCTGCACTAATCCGATCCTCCCACTCCCGGCTCCAAGACTTCTCCAGAGCTGCACCAATTCTCTGGAATGCTCAACCCCAAGAAATCAGGTCTATCCACAACTTGCATGGCTTCAGACGCTCCCTAAAAACACATCTTTTGAAGGCGGCCTATCATGCTCCCTAATAGAAGTCCTTAGTGAATGGACTATATACAGTTCCATTCCTCTGGACAGAATCTCTTCTTTAAACTCCACCAAACCCAGAAGCTCCACACAGATTGTCTGGTGACCATTCATGTAACTATTTCTATCCCCCATTTCCTCAGGATGCCTAGACCATCAGTGTAATTAGCCCCTGTACCTTGTGTAACCCCTATCCCGTTGCAGGCTGTTGGCTCTTTTGAGCAGGGGCACCTTTATTTTTGCCTTAATTATTCTATTGCATCTATCTACCTCATCTATGTAAATATTCCCATCCTGTCCTTCTCCACATCTGGCCTCTTGTATCATCTTTCTACACCCCCATGCATTTTATAACACTATCTGTTCTTGTACAGATCCTGGCTGGTGAACGGTTCATGCAGCATTATGTGACTCCCCTATTTGTTATATTGGTGGCTGGACCATATATGACGGCATTTGTTACTGTTACCTTTTGTGTCTCCCCTATATCCTCATAGATTGTAGCTTGTGATCAGGGACCTCACTCCTAATGGGCTCAGGGATGGATTTATCTATTTTTTGTCTCATATGGTTTGTATTGTATTATATTTGTACTGTTGTATTGTATTTTATTCTATATTATTGTATTGTACTGTACTTTATTATATATTATTGTATTGCATTGTATATCCTCTGAATTGTAAAGTGCTGAGGAATATGTTGGCGCTATATAAATAAAAATTATTATTATTTAATTAGTGGTCATAAACTTGTAAATAACTCATGAAAGAATAAAGTTACATTAAAACCAAGCACATCATTGTTGTTCTTATGAAATTCTCAATATGTTTGATGTGTCACATGACCCTCTTCCCATTGAAAAAAATAAAGTTGGATCCAAAATGGCCGACTTCAATCTGGCCGCCATGGTCACCCCCATCTGGAAAGGTTTTCCCCCTCCCATATACTAATGTGCCACAATCAGGAAGCTGATATCACCAACCATTCCCATTTTATTTAGGTGCATCCATATAAATAACCCACCCTGTATTTTCCCACTGAGCTTCCGAAATTGGACCCAAATCTACATCCCATTTCTCTCTAAACGTGACTGGGTGCCGGTGTAGGAGACTTTCCAACAACCCTCTATATACAAGCGTAATGAACCCCCTTGTGCCCCTCTGTGGCCCAATGAGATTCAGTATACTGTCCGTCTGCAAGACCATGACATCTTAAGTTGTTTATTAATGGTGTGTCTCAACTGCAAATACTGCAAGAATAAAGACTGACTCAAAGGGAATTCCCTTCTAAGCCCCTCAAAAGTCTGGAGTACACCCCCAACAATCCACTGTGACATATACCAAATACCCACATGTCTCCACTGACCAAACAACCTTAAGCGTTGCAACTCCACTACTTTGGGACTGAACCAAATTGGTGTGTACCATGTAAACTCCGTTATACCCCTCCATTGTTTAATTTACTGCCAGATTTGATCCATCATGGCCACTGTCGGAAACTTTCAAGGACTCAATCGGAATGTACCAGCCTCAAGACTAGCAAGCAGTGGACCCTGTCCCACCATAAACTCAATAAGCTTTCCTGCTGATGTAGATTGCCTGGGCTCTCCCCAGCCCACCATGCGCTGACACTGGCACACAACATAATAGACCCATGGGTTGGTACCAGCCAGACCAGGGTGTTAAGGATTTTGGTCAGTTCTCCGATTGCCCAGGCAATACGGGGGCCCTAAGGAGCGGCTGTTGTAGTGTTCTAATTTTCCCTGACAGCTACTAAAAATGTAGATGACAAACACTTCAGTAAGGAAATTAAGCATGTTCAGTGTTAGCGGGTGAATGGATCCTCAGCTCTCACCCTGCAGTAACAAGACGCGGAAGGGAAGGCGCAGCAGCTGGATCGGGCAGTTCACTCTCTGGCAGCCGATAGTCAACTTGTAAACGTACTTAACGGACTGGCCTCGAAAAGATGGTGGTGCTGTGAGGGGCAGAGTCTCGCTGTAGGAGTCTGAAACGAAAGCAATTCCCAGAGTCATTGACAGGAGAAGACAGTAATCTGCTGCTTCTTACACTCTACAACACAGCTACATCAGGAGCAAGAGGACCCAGTATCGCCTCATCCTTACATGACTTTGTCTCCCCAGGGTCCAGCCGCAGGTCACAGAACAATATCTTGGGAGGAGTAGAAAGGATGCACTGCCCTCTCTCGCCTAAGAAGAAAAGAAGACATTATGGCGGCTGTAGACTTGGCTGCATGGATGGCGGAGGGGGTTCATACACACCTCTGTTAGGGATGAACACTGTCTCGTTCTCTGCCTGCACGTCCTGCCGGGGCTCCTCACTGGGTGGAAGCTGGACTCTGCTGTCACTGGCATGAAACTGGCAGTGTATCTGTGCACTTGCCCATGCCAGCGTCTCACTGCAAGAGGAAAAGACTTACAATCACCAACAGCTTCAATGAAGAGCAAGGCCTGAAGCCAACATCCAGCCGGGAGCTGAGG
The DNA here is from genome assembly GCA_033576535.1 of Allobates femoralis. Classification (NCBI taxonomy): domain Eukaryota; kingdom Metazoa; phylum Chordata; class Amphibia; order Anura; family Aromobatidae; genus Allobates; species Allobates femoralis. The sequence goes on along the minus strand of JARQOC010000003.1, from coordinate 879,715,919 downwards.
TACACAAGGGTATACACCTTAGTATGTACACCTGAACAACCCAACATCCGCCACCCAGTCCAGGGAACCCAACATCCGCCACCCCGACCAGGGAACCCAACATCCGCCACCCCGACCAGGGAACCCAACATCCGCCACCCCGACCAGGGAACCCAACATCCGTCACCCCGTCCAGGGAACCCAACATTCGCCACCCCGACCAGGGAACCCAACATCCGTCACCCCGTCCAGGGAACCCAACATTCGCCACCCCGTCCAGGGAACCCAACATCCGCCACCCCGTCCAGGGAACCCAACATCCGCCGCCCCGTCCAGAGAACCCAACATCCGCCACCCCATCCAGAAAACCCAACATCTGCCACCCCATCCAGAGAACACAAGGATATCGGCCATCACTAATGAAAATACAAACGCCACCCCGTCTAGAGAACCCAACATCTGCCACCCCATCCAGAGAACACCACAACAACAGCCATCAACTCAGAAAACACAACATCTGCCATCTAGTCCAAGGACCCATCTGCCACCCAGTCCACAAAAGTCAATATTGGTCATCCGATCTAGAGATCACCACAAAATCCACCATCCCTTCCAGAGAACCAAAACACCAAAACGATCGGGTCATTCCATATCAAGTGATCCAAATATGAATATTTTATTTACCCAACTTATTTAGATTTTTTTTTTTAAATTTCTATATGAAGTAAAACGTTCGTTGTACAAAATGCTCATGTGTCTGCTATACTCCTCGCCACATCTATACCAAAATTCAAGTTGGGATCGGGATGGGATCATATTTAAAAATATATAACTATTATAGAGTCAATTCGAAAATCTTGAATTCAGATCTGTTCAGCCTGTGGTGTAAAACTGTGAGGTCTATATTCACCAAATAATCCATGATTTGTAGATATTACTGTATTATTGTATTATGTTACAGCTTAGAAGCAGGAGAGGACAGACGAGAAAGTTTTGTTAGGACTCAACATGAGAATGAACAGGGGTAGACAGTGAATGCAGAGCAGATGACAGGCCAGCAGCTGTCAATCATGGTAAGTATCTGCCCACCGCAGAGTCAGGAAGTGACAGAGCTTCAGACCTTTCATGTCCTGACACCTGGACATGTTCACTCTGGAACAAACAATAGTCTGTACAAAGGCATCAAGGGAGTCGGTGTGCTACAATATTGGTGAGTGTGTTTAAAGATTGAGCAAATTTATATTAATAGTTAAATGCTTTTCTTATTAAGGGCTAATACACACACAGCGCTATTCTGAGTGATTCAGAAAAACACCCCCCAATGATTAATTACTCTTTCAATTATAAATATTATAATTATAACATAGTTAATAAATAATTATATTATATATAATCATTATAAATATAATTTATACAAATTTCGATTACTAATTACTACTATTGAGTTCAAGTACTATTCTTCTTAAACACTTCATAAATGACATGTTTAGTAATATAATAGAAAAACAATTGTTACATGTATAAATAGGGGTAAAAATCTTGGTTCTCTTAATCTTGGTCAGTCACACTTGAGTTATGAGGAGAAATGTAAAGGCAGCAACACACAAATTCACACTTTTTCCGAACTTTGAAAATAAAATTACAAAAAAAAAAACGAAAATTCTAGAATTTTTCTTCTCTTCACATTGTCCGACATGCTATTATCAAATAACAAAATCTCAAAAGAATTAAAAATATAGAGGTAATAATCATGGGTTCACTTGACCTGGAATGACCCTATCCATAGGGTCCAACATCCGCCATAACCTCAGAAAACACAACTGCCACCCCGTCCAGCACCAGGACATATAATGCGCACTGAGTGATCTGTAATATATCTGCACACAGGCTGCCATGGTTCTCAGCAGTGTGATTCCTGATTACACAGCAGAACACAGTATACGATGTGCACTGAGTGATCTGTAATATATCTGCACACAGGCTGCCATGGTTCTCGGCAGTGTGATTCCTGATTACACAGCAGACCACAGTATACGATATGCACTGAGCGATGTGTAATATATCTGTGCACACAGGCTGCCATGGTTCTCAGCAGTGTGATTCCTGATTACACAGCAGACCACAGTATATGATGTGCAGTGAGTGATCTGTAATATATCTGTGCACACAGGCTGCCATGGTTCTCAGCAGTGTGATTCCTGATTATACAGCAGATCACAGTATACGATGTGCACTGAGCGATCTGTAATATATCTGTGCACAGGCTGCCATGGTTCTCAGCAGTGTGATTCCTGATTACACAGCAGATCACAGTATACGATGTGCACTGAGCGATCTGTAATATATCTGTACACACAGGCTGTCATGGTTCTCAGCAGTGTGATTCCTGATTATACAGCAGACCACAGTATACGATGTGCACTGAGTGATCTGTAATATATCTGTGCACACAGGCTGCCATGGTTCTCAGCAGTGTGATTCCTGATTACACAGCAGAACACAGTATACGATGTGCACTGAGTGATCTGTAATATATCTGTGCACACAGGCTGCCATGGTTCTCAGCAGTGTGATTCCTGATTACACAGCAGATCACAGTATACGATGTGCACTGAGCGATGTGTAATATATCTTTGCACACAGGCTGCCATGGTTCTCAGCAGTGTGATTCCTGATTACTCAGCAGATCACAGTATACGATGTGCACTGAGCGATCTGTAATATATCTGTGCACAGGCTGCCATGGTTCTCAGCAGTGTGATTCCTGATTACACAGCAGACCACAGTATACGATGTGCACTGAGTGATCTGTAATATATCTGTGCACACAGGCTGCCATGGTTCTCAGCAGTGTGATTCCTGATTACACAGCAGAACACAGTATACGATGTGCACTGAGCAATCTGTAATATATCTGTGCACACAGGCTGCCATGGTTCTCAGCAGTGTGATTCCTGATTACACAGCAGACCACAGTATACGATGTGCACTGAGTGATCTGTAATATATCTGCACACAGGCTGCCATGGTTCTCAGCAGTGTGATTCCTGATTACACAGCAGATCACAGTATACGATGTGCACTGAGCGATGTGTAATATATCTTTGCACACAGGCTGCCATGGTTCTCAGCAGTGTGATTCCTGATTACACAGCAGAACACAGTATACGATGTGCACTGAGTGATCTGTAATATATCTGCACACAGGCTGCCATGGTTCTCAGCAGTGTGATTCCTGATTACACAGCAGACCACAGTATACGATGTGCACTGAGTGATCTGTAATATATCTGCACACAGGCTGCCATGGTTCTCAGCAGTGTGATTCCTGATTACACAGCAGAACACAGTATACGATGTGCACTGAGCAATCTGTAATATATCTGTGCACACAGGCTGCCATGGTCCTCAGCAGTGTGATTCCTGATTACACAGCAGATCACAGTATACGATGTGCACTGAGTGATCTGTAATATATCTGTGCACACAGGCTGCCATGGTTCTCAGCAGTGTGATTCCTGATTACACAGCAGACCACAGTATATGATGTGCAGTGAGTGATCTGTAATATATCTGTGCACACAGGCTGCCATGGTTCTCAGCAGTGTGATTCCTGATTACACAGACCACAGTATACGGTGTGCACTGAGTGATCTGTAATATATCTGCACACAGGCTGCCATGGTTCTCAGCAGTGTGATTCCTGATTATACAGCAGACCACAGTATACGATGTGCACTGAGCGATCTGTAATATATCTGTGCACAGGCTGCCATGGTTCTCAGCAGTGTGATTCCTGATTACACAGCAGATCACAGTATACGATGTGCACTGAGCGATCTGTAATATATCTGTGCACACAGGCTGTCATGGTTCTCAGCAGTGTGATTCATGATTACACAGCAGACCACAGTATACGATGTGCACTGAGTGATCTGTAATATATCTGCACACAGGCTGCCATGGTTCTCAGCAGTGTGATTCCTGATTACACAGCAGACCACAGTATACGGTGTGCACTGAGTGATCTGTAATATATCTGTGCACACAGGATGCCATGGTTCTCAGCAGTGTGATTCCTGATTACACAGCAGATCACAGTATACGATGTGCACTGAGTGATCTGTAATATATCTGCACACAGGCTGCCATGGTTCTCGGCAGTGTGATTCCTGATTACACAGCAGAACACAGTATATGATGTGCACTGAGCAATCTGTAATATATCTGTGCACACAGGCTGCCATGGTTCTCGGCAGTGTGCTTCCTGATTATACAGCAGATCAGAGTATACGATGTGCACTGAGCGATGTGTAATATATCTGTGCACACAGGCTGCCATGGTTCTCGGCAGTGTGATTCCTGACTACACAGCAGATCACAGTATACGGTGTGCACTGAGTGATCTGTAATATATCTGCACACAGGCTGCCATGGTTCTCAGCAGTGTGATTCCTGATTACACAGCAGAACACAGTATACGATTGCATGAGTGATCTGTAATATATCTGTGCACACAGGCTGCCATGGTTCTCAGCAGTGTGATTCCTGATTACACAGCAGAACACAGTATACGATGTGCACTGAGTGATCTGTAATATATCTGCACACAGGCTGCCATGGTTCTGGGCAGTGTGATTCCTGATTACACAGCAGAACACAGTATACGATGTGCACTGAGTGATCTGTAATATATCTGCACACAGGCTGCCATGGTTCTCAGCAGTGTGATTCCTGATTATACAGCAGATCACAGTATACGATGTGCACTGAGTGATCTGTAATATATCTGTGCACACAGGCTGCCATGGTTCTCAGCAGTGTGATTCCTGATTACACAGCAGACCACAGTATGATGTGCATGAGTGATCTGTAATATATCTGTGCACACAGGCTGCCATGGTTCTCAGCAGTGTGATTCCTGATTATACAGCAGACCACAGTATACGATGTGCACTGAGTGATCTGTAATATATCTGCACACAGGCTGCCATGGTTCTCAGCAGTGTGATTCCTGATTACTCAGCAGATCACAGTATACGATGTGCACTGAGCGATCTGTAATATATCTGTGCACACAGGCTGCCATGGTTCTCGGCAGTGTGCTTCCTGATTATACAGCAGATCAGAGTATACGATGTGCACTGAGCGATGTGTAATATATCTGTGCACACAGGCTGCCATGGTTCTCAGCAGTGTGATTCCTGATTATACAGCAGATCAGAGTATACGATGTGCACTGAGTGATCTGTAATATATCTGTGCACACAGGCTGCCATGGTTCTCAGCAGTGTGATTCCTGATTATACAGCAGATCACAGTATACGATGTGCACTGAGCGATCTGTAATATATCTGTGCACAGGCTGCCATGGTTCTCAGCAGTGTGATTCCTGATTACACAGCAGATCACAGTATACGATGTGCACTGAGCGATCTGTAATATATCTGTACACACAGGCTGTCATGGTTCTCAGCAGTGTGATTCCTGATTACACAGCAGAACACAGTATACGATGTGCACTGAGTGATCTGTAATATATCTGCACACAGGCTGCCATGGTTCTCAGCAGTGTGATTCCTGATTACACAGCAGACCACAGTATACGATGTGCACTGAGTGATCTGTAATATATCTGCACACAGGCTGCCATGGTTCTCAGCAGTGTGATTCCTGATTACACAGCAGAACACAGTATACGATGTGCACTGAGCAATCTGTAATATATCTGTGCACACAGGCTGCCATGGTCCTCAGCAGTGTGATTCCTGATTACACAGCAGATCACAGTATACGATGTGCACTGAGTGATCTGTAATATATCTGTGCACACAGGCTGCCATGGTTCTCAGCAGTGTGATTCCTGATTACACAGCAGACCACAGTATATGATGTGCAGTGAGTGATCTGTAATATATCTGTGCACACAGGCTGCCATGGTTCTCAGCAGTGTGATTCCTGATTATACAGCAGACCACAGTATACGATGTGCACTGAGTGATCTGTAATATATCTGCACACAGGCTGCCATGGTTCTCAGCAGTGTGATTCCTGATTACTCAGCAGATCACAGTATACGATGTGCACTGAGCGATCTGTAATATATCTGTGCACAGGCTGCCATGGTTCTCAGCAGTGTGATTCCTGATTACACAGCAGATCACAGTATACGATGTGCACTGAGCGATCTGTAATATATCTGTGCACACAGGCTGTCATGGTTCTCAGCAGTGTGATTCCTGATTACACAGCAGATCACAGTATACGATGTGCACTGAGTGATCTGTAATATATCTGTGCACACAGGCTGCCATGGTTCTCAGCAGTGTGATTCATGATTACACAGCAGACCACAGTATACGATGTGCACTGAGTGATCTGTAATATATCTGCACACAGGCTGCCATGGTTCTCAGCAGTGTGATTCCTGATTACACAGCAGATCACAGTATACGATGTGCACTGAGTGATCTGTAATATATCTGCACACAGGCTGCCATGGTTCTCGGCAGTGTGATTCCTGATTACACAGCAGAACACAGTATATGATGTGCACTGAGCAATCTGTAATATATCTGTGCACACAGGCTGCCATGGTTCTCGGCAGTGTGCTTCCTGATTATACAGCAGATCAGAGTATACGATGTGCACTGAGCGATGTGTAATATATCTGTGCACACAGGCTGTCATGGTTCTCAGCAGTGTGATTCCTGATTACACAGCAGATCAGAGTATACGATATGCACTGAGCGATGTGTAATATATCTGCTCACACAGGCTGCCACGATTCTCAGCAGTGTGATTCCACAGCAGACCACAGTATACGATGTGCACGGAGCGATCTGTAATTATTATTAATTGGCCTTCAGCTCAATCTCAAGTCATGGCAACTTGATGGATGAACGCTCTGTAGGAAGATCAATCTCGCGCGATCCTAGATGGGTCCACCAGGGTCTTCTCCAAGCCTAGATAGATAGACCAGGCTCTTCTTCACTGTTATCCTGATTGCACCAAGCTATCAGGCTGCTGGTCTTCCTCTTGCTCCTTCTCTTCCTCCCATCATGTCTTCTCCAGTGATTTTTCTCTTCATATGATGTGTAGAGTCGTATCTTGGTGGTTCTTCCTTCCAGTGACATGTCTTATTCTTCTTGCCATCCATGGTATTGATAACATCCATCTCCAGCTCTACATTTTGTAGGTGTTGATTCTTCTTCTGTCTTATTCCTTTATTGTTCAGGTGTCACTGCCATATGTTACTACAGAATAGACCACACTATGCACGAGCCATGTCTTCATCACCAGTGAAATGTTCCTTGATGTGAAGACCTTGTCCAGTGACTTCAAGTGATTTGCCCATAGCTTTTTTCCTATTGACTTGTGGTGTTGTTGCTGCATCTTGAGTGATTATTGATCCAAGTAGGGTGAAGTCTTTACCACTTTCAGTTCGTCACCCTCCATCTCACATGTGTCCTGGTCGTACCCGGTAGTAGTCAGTATCTTTGTATTGAGTAGAAATCCCATATTCTATCAACAAAATTTGAGAATTGTTCCTCTGTAGTCCTCAGAGGCGGTATGTGATCCTCGGCCAAACACAATATAAAATGAATCTCCAGATAGTAGGCCCGATCATATTCACAGACACCCCCAACTAAAAGGGAAACGAGGGATGGTGATGGGATTTTACTTACATCGTCCTACATCGTTGTCGGCCATTAGATATATAACTCAAAGATTTGTGGGAAAAGCCCAGAACAAGTAAAAATGTAAGATCTACAGGACAACAATGATGACACCAGTGGTGATGATTGACCTTATCCTGGAGGAACGTACCTGCTGGCGGACGTCGAGAGCGCAGACAACGGATTGGTGAAGGCTACGACACACTCCAAGTTCTCACCCGCTAAATAGACCGGACCCCGGACCAGCCTAGCTACAACTTCAATCATCGTGTGAATGAAGGAGAATCCCTTACCTGAAAATACAAAGCAGATCTTTAAACAAGAGACATCAGAAGATGTAGAGAAAGAAGAGATGAATCAACCTATAACATGAAACCAGCGGCAGCTCATTATACAGGAGACATCAGAAGATGAAAAGAAAGAAGAGATGACTAAACCTATAACATGAAACCAGCGGCAGCTCATTATACAGGAGACATCAGAAGATGAAAAGAAAGAAGAGATGACTCAACCTATAACATGAAACCAGCGGCAGCTCATTATACAGGAGACATCAGAAGATGAAAATTAAGAAGAGATGACTCAACCTATAACATGAAACCAGCGGCAGCTCATTATACAGGAGACATCAGAAGATGAAAATTAAGAAGAGATTCACACATGGTCAAAATTGTTGTTCCCCCTCATTTACTGAAAGAAAAACCCACAATGGAGACAGACATAACTTGAAACGGACAAAAGTCATAGTAAATAACAACTGAAAATGAAGAAATGAAGGGCGAACATTGTTTCTCTGCTCCTGAAATCGGCCTGGACAGAAATGATGGTCCCTTCCCTTAATATTGTGTGTCACACCCTTCTGAGGCTTCAGTGCAACACACCGATCGATTCCTGTGCCTGTGAATGAGACGTCTGCTCCGTCCACAGGAATTGTGGTGACTCCTCATTACAATCTGCTCCATCCACAGGCATTGTTGCGACTCCTCATTACAATCTCCTCCATCCACAGGGATGTGGTGACTCCTCATTACAATCTCCTCCATCCACAGGCATTGTTGCGACTCCTCATTACAATCTCCTCCATCCACAGGGATTGTGGCGACTCCTCATTACAATCTGCTCCATCCACAGGGATGTGGTGACTCCTCATTACAATCTCCTCCATCCACAGGGATGTGGTGACTCCTCATTACAATCTGCTCCATCCACAGGGATGTGGCGACTCCGCATTACAATCTGCTCCATCCACAGGCATTGTTGCGACTCCTCATTACAATCTCCTCCATCCACAGGGATGTGGTGACTCCTCATTACAATCTCCTCCATCCACAGGCATTGTTGCGACTCCTCATTACAATCTGCTCCATCCACAGGGATGTGGTGACTCCTCATTACAATCTGCTCCATCCACAGGGATGTGGTGACTCCTCATTACAATCTGCTCCATCCACAGGGATGTGGTGACTCCTCATTACAATCTGCTCCGTCCACAGGGATGTGGTGACTCCTCATTACAATCTCCTCCATCCACAGGGATTGTGGTGACTGCTCATTACAATCTCCTCCATCCACAGGGATGTGGTGACTCCTCATTACAATCTCCTCCATCCACAGGCATTGTTGCGACTCCTCATTACAATCTCCTCCATCCACAGGGATGTGGCGACTCCTCATTACAATCTCCTCCATCCACAGGGATGTGGTGACTCCTCATTACAATCTGCTCCATCCACAGGGATTGTGGCGACTCCGCATTACAATCTGCTCCATCCACAGGGATGTGGTGACTCCTCATTACAATCTCCTCCATCCACAGGCATTGTTGCGACTCCTCATTACAATCTCCTCCATCCACAGGGATGTGGCGACTCCTCATTACAATCTCCTCCATCCACAGGGATGTGGTGACTCCTCATTACAATCTCCTCCATCCACAGGCATTGTTGCGACTCCTCATTACAATCTCCTCCATCCACAGGGATGTGGCGACTCCTCATTACAATCTCCTCCATCCACAGGGATGTGGTGACTCCTCATTACAATCTGCTCCATCCACAGGGATTGTGGCGACTCCGCATTACAATCTGCTCCATCCACAGGGATGTGGTGACTCCTCATTACAATCTGCTCCATTGTTCGGTGTTTGTTGCCTTTTCCATGTTTCAGCTCTTTCCAGAGATGCTCAACAGGATTTAGGACCGGGCTCATAGAAGCCACTTCACAATAGTCCAATGATTTCGTCTTAGCCATTCTTTAGTGTTTTTAGCTGTGTGTTTTCCGTCATTATCCTGTTGTAAGATCCATGACCTGTGACTGAGCCCAAGCTTTCTGACACTGGGCAGCACATTTCTCTCTAGAATCCCTTCATAGTCTTGAGATTTCTTTGTTTCCAGCACAGATTCAAGACCTCCTGTGCCAGATGCAACAGAGCAGCCCCAGAACATAACAGAGCCTCCTCCATGTCTCACAGTAGGGACAGTGTTCTTTTCTTGATAAGCTTCATTTTTCCGTCTGTGAACATAGAGCTGACGTGCCTCGTCTCATCTGTCCATAGGACATTCTCCCACAAGCTTTGTGGCTTGTCTGGCTTTATGATTTTTTTCAACAATGCTCTCCTCCTTGGTCTCCAATGAAGTCACTTTGGCTCAAACAATGGCGGATGGTGCAATCTGACACTGATGTTCCTTCAGCTTGAAGTTCACCTTTAATCTCTTTAGAGGTTTCCTTGGGCTCTTTTGTTTCTATTCGTATTATCAGTCTCTTTGATTTGTCAATTTTCCTCCTGCGGTCACATCCAGGGAGGTTGGCTACAGTCCCATGGACCTTAAAATTTCAGAATAATATGTGCAACTGTGATCACAGGAATATCAAGCTGCTTGGAGATGGTCTTATAACCTTTACCTTTATGCTTGTCTATTATTTTTCTAATCTCCAGAGACAACCCTTTCCTTCGCTTCCTCTGGTCCATGTTGAGTCTGATACACACCATGTCATCAAACAGCACAGTGACTATCTGTAGCCCTATATACAGAACAGCGAGTGTCTGTAGCCCTATATACAGCACAGTGACTATCTGTAGCCCTATATACAGCACAGTGACTGTCTGTAGCCCTATATACAGCACAGTGACTATCTGTAGCCCTATATACAGAACAGCGAGTGTCTGTAGCCCTATATACAGCACAGTGTGTATCTGTAGCCCTATATACAGCACAGTATCTGTAGCCCTATATACAGCCCAGCGAGTATCTGTAGCCCTATATACAGCCACAGTGAGTATCTGTAGCCCTATATACAGCACAGTGACTATCTGTAGCCCTATATACAGCACAGTGACTATCTGTAGCTCTATATACAGCACAGTGACTATCTGTAGCCCTATATACAGAACAGCGAGTGTCTGTAGCCCTATATACAGCACAGTGTGTATCTGTAGCCCTATATACAGCACAGTGAGTATCTGTAGCCCTATATACAGCACAGTGAGTATCTGTAGCTCTATATACAGCACAGTGACTATCTGTATCCCTATATACAGCACAGTGAGTATCTGTAGCTCTATATACAGCACAGTGACTATCTGTAGCCCTATATACAGCACAGTGAGTATCTGTAGCTCTATATACAGCACAGTGACTATCTGTAGCTCTATATACAGCACAGTGACTATCTGTAGCCCTATATACAGCACAGTGAGTGTCTGTAGCCCTATATACAGCACAGTGAGTGTCTGTAGCCCTATATACAGCACAGTGACTGTCTGTAGCCCTATATACAGCACAGTGACTGTCTGTAGCCCTATATACAGCACAGTGACTATCTGTAGCCCTATATACAGAACAGCGAGTGTCTGTAGCCCTATATACAGCACAGCGAGTATCTGTAGCCCTATATACAGCACAGTGTGTATCTGTAGCCCTATATACAGCACAGTATCTGTAGCCCTATATACAGCCCAGCGAGTATCTGTAGCCCTATATACAGCCACAGTGAGTATCTGTAGCCCTATATACAGCCACAGTGACTATCTGTAGCCCTATATACAGCACAGTGAGTGTCTGTAGCCCTATATACAGGCCACTGACTGATTACAAGAGTGTACACACCTGCAATGTTACATCAAGGTGTGTCCACTAATTATCATGTCCCTTTTGTCACATTCTCACGGACCGTCATTTCTGTCCAGGCCGATTTCAGGAGCGGCAGCAGAAAAGCAATGTCTGACCTTCATCTCTTCATTCTCATAGATTTGTTATTTATTATGACTTGTCAGATTCAAGTTATGTCAGTGACCATTGTGGGTTTTCTTTCATTAAATGAAGGGAACAACAATTTTGACTATATGTGTACACTAGCTGTAGTACCCGGCTACGCCCTATATATATATATTAGCTGTAGTACTCAGCTACACCCGGGTTAATAAATAACTGCTGTTAGCTATAACAAAATAGAATTTGAATATGTCATATTAATGACCTGTAAGAAAATAGAAGCTGAGCTGTGATTGGTTGCTATAGGCAGCCTAATAAATCTCCAGCCAACAGTAAACCCTCCCCCCAGCCGGGCAGTATATGTTACCTCACACATACACATAATAGACAGCTCATGTGACTGACATCTGCCTTAATTCTCTATATGGCACATGTGTTGCACATTGGCTGTTTTTAATCAGATGTTTATGTTTGGAAAATAAAGATAGCACACGTATGAGGCGAGTCGTGTGAGGTGATTTGTGCACATCTGTGTCTGTCCGTGTGGTGTGTGTGTCCCTGGGGTGTGTGTGTGTGTGTCCCTGTGGGGTGCGTGCATGTGTCCCTATAGGGTGTGTATGTGTGTGTGTCCCTGTGGGGGGGGTCTGTGTGGTGTGTGTCTCTGTTGTGTGCGTCTCTTAGTAGTGTGTGTGTGTCCCTGTGGGGTGAGTGCATGTGTCCCTATAGGGTGTGTGTGTCCCTATGGGGGGGGGTCTGTGTGGTGTGTGTGTGTCTTTGTGGTGTGTGTGTGTCCCTGTGGGGTGAGGGCATGTGTCCCTATAGGGTGGCTATGTGTGTGTATCCCTGTGGGGGGGTGGTCTGTGTGGTGTGTGTGTCTATGTTGTGTGTGTCTCTTTGTGGTGTGTGTGTCCCTGTGGGGTGAGTGCATGTGTCGCTATAGGGTGTGTGTGTGTGTCTCTGTGTTGTGTGTGTCTCTTTGTGATGTGTGTGTGTATTTGTTCGGGTGCGTGGTGAGTATCCAATGTTGGGGCTGCACCTTAGCGACTATACACTTGCTGTTACTCTTTGTGTGCGTATGATGTGTATACATGTCCCCGTGCGTGGTGAATATCTCATGATGGGGCCCCACCTTAGTGACTATATGCTGGTATGTGCTGTTAGTCTTTGGCGCTATCATTAAGCCCCTCTCATTCACAACTGTCAATTAGTAACTGTCACTTTTTCCCCCCATTATGTACATATGGGCAAAATTGTTTGATGAACTGGAATGCACGGGATTAAAATTTCGCCTCACAACATTGCCTATGACACTCCCGGGGTCCAGACGTGTGACTGTGCAAAATTTTGTGGCTGTAGCTGACAGCTGTCGATTTTCCTCCCACACTTTTCCATTCACTTTTTCCCCATTATGTAGATAGGGGCAAAATTGTTTGGTGAACTGGAATGCGCAGGGTTAAAATTTCGCCTCACAACATAGCCTATGACGCTCTCGGGGTCCAGACGTGTGACTGTGCAAAATTTTGTGGCTGTAGTTGCGACGGTGTAGATGCCAATCCCGGATATACATATATACATACATACATACACACATTCAGCTTTATATATTAGATATTATATTATATATAGAAAGTGTGTGACTGATGGTGGTGATGAAAATGGTGTATGTATATACCGTTATTATATATATAGTGAGGTAGCGCATACCTAGGGGACTCGATTGGCAACAGAATGACACCAACAACCGTGATTTTTTAACGATAACACAATGCATCAGTTTATTAAGATGTCGTAAGCTGCTGATAACATACAATACACATTACAGTTCACATATAATTCTGTACTCGCATGACCACATTACAGGACATTACTCTATTCACATAGGCACATTACAGGACATTACTCCATTCCCATAGTCACATTACAGGACATTACTCCATTCCCATAGTCACATTACAGGACATTACTCCATTCCCATAGTCACATTACAGGACATTACTCCATTCCCATAGTCACATTACAGGACATTACTCTATTCCCATAGTCACATTACAGGACATTACTCCATTCCCATAGTCACATTACAGGACATTACTCTATTCCCATAGTCACATTACAGGACATTACTCCATTCCCATAGTCACATTACAGGACATTACTCCATTCCCATAGTCACATTACAGGACATTACTCCATTCCCATAGTCACATTACAGGACATTACTCCATTCCCATAGTCACATTACAGGACATTACTCCATTCCCATAGTCACATTACAGGACATTACTCTATTCACATAGTCACATTACAGGACATTACTCCATTCACATAGTCACATTACAGGACATTACTCCATTCCCATAGTCACATTACAGGACATTACTCCATTCCCATAGTCACATTACAGGACATTACTCCATTCCCATAGTCACATTACAGGACATTACTCTATTCCCATAGTCACATTACAGGACATTACTCTATTCCCATAGTCACATTACAGGACATTACTCTATTCCCATAGTCACATTACAGGACATTACTCTATTCCCATAGTCACATTACAGGACATTACTCTATTCCCATAGTCGCATTACAGGACATTAGTCTATTCACATAGTCACATTACAGGACATTACTCTATTCCCATAGTCACATTACAGGGCATTACTCTATTCACATAGTCACATTACAGGACATTACTCCATTCCCATAGTCACATTACAGGACATTACTCTATTCACATAGTCACATTACAGGACATTACTCCATTCCCATAGTCACATTACAGGACATTACTCCATTCCCATAGTCACATTACAGGACATTACTCCATTCCCATAGTCACATTACAGGACATTACTCCATTCCCATAGTCACATTACAGGACATTACTCTATTCCCATAGTCACATTACAGGACATTACTCTATTCCCATAGTCACATTACAGGACATTACTCTATTCCCATAGTCACATTACAGGACATTACTCTATTCCCATAGTCACATTACAGGACATTACTCTATTCCCATAGTCGCATTACAGGACATTAGTCTATTCACATAGTCACATTACAGGACATTACTCTATTCCCATAGTCACATTACAGGACATTACTCTATTCCCATAGTCGCATTACAGGACATTAGTCTATTCACATAGTCACATTACAGGACATTACTCTATTCCCATAGTCACATTACAGGACATTACTCCATTCACATAGTCACATTACAGGACATTACTCTATTCCCATAGTCACATTACAGGACATTACTCCATTCACATAGTCACATTACAGGACATTACTCTATTCCTATAGTCACATTACAGGACATTACTCTATTCCCATAGTCACATTACAGGACATTACTCTATTCCCATAGTCGCATTACAGGACATTACTCTATTCCCATAGTCACATTACAGGACATTACTCTATTCCCATAGTCACATTACAGGACATTACTCCATTCACATAGTCACATTACAGGACATTACTCTATTCCCATAGTCACATTACAGGACATTACTCCATTCCCATAGTCACATTACAGGACAGTACTCCATTCACATAGTCACATTACAGGACACTCCCATAATGACATGTCTTCTATACACCGGAGCATTACTGACAGCTCCATCCACTATCAGGAGCACTAACCGTAGCTCCTTGGACAGTCCCAGCCGCCTAGCTGCATCTACACTCTGTACAACCTACAAGACAGTATTTACATTTGACCAACATACATCGCAGTATCACATCAACAGAACCTTAAGGAGACCCTTATAGACACGGTCTGGTTCTAATGGAAGCTATGCCCGCCTGGCATTATCTACATATTTACAGGGATCATATACACAGAACCCAATACCTTTACAGGGGTCTTTATACCCAGGGCCCACCATAGTAACAGGAATCTTTCTGTCCAGTACACATGAGACCTTTACGGATCCACCACGGTCTGGGACACATCCAGTACATCCAGCCCCATACACATACATGGATCAACAGGACCATCACGACCAGACAGTCGGTCCCAATGGCGGTTACTGCCGCCTGGCCTTTGAGACATACTCACTCTCAGTCATACACACCATCCATTATGAGGGTACATGGACTTCCGCCTAGTACCGGGCCCATACACGTGTACCTCCAGTCCATCATCCATGCACTCAAGCCTACTCAGGCCCATACACATGCACGCACAGTCCATCATACAATATCCATGGACTATGGCCCTTACAAGGCACCGCCTCATACACATCCACACACACAGTCCATCATGAAATATTCATGGACTACAGCCTATACGGGCTCAGACCAGGGTCTAGTAAACCTGAGCTACCAGGTATACCAGGCATCCCCGAAGGTCTCCTCACATGTTTCCAGGTCACAAGCCACCTCCAAACTTCCATATCAGGCAGGTCTCAAGGACCACAGCTGCACCCCACATCCGAGTCGAGCAACCTCCAGGTTCAGCCAACGTTCTCCAACTCCAAGAGCCATCTCAACCCGCTGTCTGGCCACAGGCTCACACACATGTCAGAAAGATAGGTGCCTCCCACATGGAGAGGGAAGGCTCCCCTCCACGTCCCAAGGGGACGGTACGCCTTTGACCCACAACCTCACATCTCATCCTGATCTGATCTCTCCCTCAGCCCTGGGCAGCCTAACACACCCACAGCTGGGATTCAGTGAGTCATCAGCATTCACACAGACCTACCTGCAGCTAACCCTGTATGTACTACCACAGAACTAACACACACTTAAAACTATGTGTACTGCTAGGTTCAGCAATCACCCAGATTGCAGCAGGCTCATGTGAGTCATACCGGCCACGTGCTATAGTGCCTCCATGCCTCACAATCTATCTATCTATCTATATACACACACATACATATACACAGGGTGGGCCATTTATATGGATGCACCTAAATAGAATGGTGAGCGATATTATCTTCCTGTTTGTGGCACATTAGTATATGGGAGGGGGAAAACTTTTCCAGATGGGGGGGTGACCATGGTGGCCGTTTTGAAGTCGGCCATTTTGGATCTAACTATTTTTTTCAATGGGAAGAGGGTCATGTGACGCATCAAACCTATTGAGAATTTCATACAAAAAACAATGGTGTGCTTGGATTTAACGTCTCTTTATTATTTCATGAGTTATTTACAAGTTTATGACCACTTATAATATATGTTCACAGTGCTGCCCATTGTGTTGCATTGTCAATACAGCCCTCTTCTCCCACTCCTGACACTGATAGCAACACTGCAGAAGAAATGCTGCACAGGCCTCCAGGATCCGCTGTGTCAGAGGCTGCACAGGCCTCCAGGATCCGCTGTGTCAGAGGCTGCACAGGCCTCCAGGATCCGCTGTGTCAGAGGCTGCACAGGCCTCCAGGATCCGCTGTGTCAGAGGCTGCACAGGCCTCCAGGATCCGCTGTGTCAGAGGCTGCACAGGCCTCCAGGATCTGCTGTGTCAGAGGCTGCACAGGCCTCCAGGATCCGCTATGTCAGAGGCTGCACAGGCCTCCAGGATCCGCTGTGTCAGATGCTGCACAGGCCTCCAGGATCCGCTGTGTCAGAGGCTGCACAGACCTCCAGGACCCGCTGTGTCAGAGGCTGCACAGGCCTCCAGGATCCGCTGTGTCAGAGGCTGCACAGGCCTCCAGGATCCGCTGTGTCAGTGGCTGCACAGGCCTCCAGGATCCGCTGTGTCAGATGCTGCACAGGCCTCCAGGATCCGTTGTGTCAGAAAAAGAATTGTCCTAAAGCCAAATTGGATCTAATTCCACCAAACATAAAAAAGGGGGAGGACAAAAGTATTGGCACTGTTAGAAAAATCATGTGATGCTTCTGTAATTAGTGTAATTAACAGCACCTGTAACTTACCTGTGGCACCTAACAGGTGTTGGCAATAACTAAATCACACTTGCAGCCAGTTGACATGGATTAAAGTTGACTCAACCTCTGTCCTGTGTCCTTGTGTGTACCACATTGAGCATGGAGAAAAGAAAGAAGACCAAAGAACTGTCTGAGGACTTGAGAAACCAAATTGTGAGGAAGCATGAGCAATCTCAAGGCTACAAGTCCATCTCCAAAGACCTGAATGTTCCTGTGTCTACCGTGCGCAATGTCATCAAGAAGTGTAAAGCCCATGGCACTGTGGCTAACCTCCCTAGATGTGGATGGAAAAGAAAAATTGACGAGAGATTTCAACGCAAGATTGTGCGGATGGTGGATAAAGAACCTCGACTAACATCCAAACAAGTTCAAGCTGCCCTGCAGTCCGAGGGTACCACAGTGTCACCCCGTACTATCCGTCAGTGTCTGAATGAAAAGGGACTGTATGGTAGGAGACACAGGAAGACCCCACTTCTTACCCCGAGACATAAAACAGCCAGGCTGGAGTTTGCCAAAACTTACCTGAGAAAGCCTAAAATGTTTTGGAAGAACGTTCTCTGGTTAGATGAGAGAAAAGTAGAACTTTATGGGCAAAGGCATCAACATAGAGTTTACAGGAGAAAAAAAAAGAGGCATTCAAAGAAAAGAACACGCTCCCTACAGTCAGACATGGCGGAGGCTCCCTGATGTTTTGGGGTTGCTTTGCTGCCTCTGGCACTGGACTGCTTGACCGTGTGCATGGCATTATGAAGTCTGAAGACTACCAACACATTGTGCAGCATAATGTAGGGCCCAGTGTGAGAAAGCTGGGTCTCCCTCAGAGGTCATGGGTCTTCCAGCAGGACAATGACCCAAAACACACTTCAAAAAGCTCTAGAAAATGGTTTGAGAGAAAGCACAAGATTTTCTCCAGATATGGGGCCCGTATGTAGTCTCTTGGGTCCGAGAGTTTCTCCAAATATAGGGCCAGTCTGTAGTCTCTGGGCTCCGGGAGTTTCTCCAGATATGGGGCCAGTCTGTAGTCTCTGGGGTGCGGGAGTTTCTCCAGATATGGGGTCAGTCTGTAGTCTCTGGGGTCAGGGAGTTTCTCCAGATATGGGGCCAGTCTGTAGTCTCTGGGGTCCGGGAGTTTCTCCAGATATGGGGCCAGTGTGTAGTCTCTGGGGTCCGGGAGTTTCTCCAGATATGGGGCCAGTCTGTAGTCTCTGGGGTCCGGGAGTTTCTCCAGATATGGGGCCAGTCTGTAGTCTCTGGGGTCCGGGAGTTTCTCCAGATATGGGCCAGTCTGTAGTCTCTGGGGTCCGGGAGTTTCTCCAGATATGGGGCCAGTCTGTAGTCTCTGGGGTCCGGGAGTTTCTCCAGATATGGGGCCAGTCTGTAGTCTCTGGGGTCCGGGAGTTTCTCCAGATATGGGGCCAGTCTGTAGTCTCTGGGGTCCGGGAGTTTCTCCAGATATGGGGCCAGTCTGTAGTCTCTGGAGTCCGGGAGTTTCTCCAGATATGGGGCCAGTCTGTAGTCTCTGGGGTCCGGGAATTTCTCCAGATATGGGGCCAGTCTGTAGTTTCTGGGGTGCGGGAGTTTCTCCAGATATGGGGCCAGTCTGTAGTCTCTGGGGTCCGGGTGTTTCTCCACATATGGGGCCAGTCTGTAGTCTCTGAGGTCCGGGAGTTTCTCCATATATGGGGCAGTCTGTAGTCTCTTGGGTCCGGGATATGGGGTCAGTCTGTAGTCTCTGGGGTGCGGGAGTTCTCCAGATATGGGGCCAGTCTGTAGTCTCTGGGGTCTGGGTGTTTCTCCACATATGGGGCCAGTCTGTAGTCTCTGGGGTCAGGGAGTTTCTCCAGATATGGGGCCAGTCTGTAGTCTCTGGGGTCCGGGAGTTTCTCCAGATATGGGGCCAGTCTGTAGTCTCTGGGGTCCGGGAGTTTCTCCACATATGGGGCCAGTCTGTAGTCTCTGGGGTGCGGGAGTTTCTCCACATATGGGGCCAGTCTGTAGTCTCTGGGGTCCGGGAGTTTCTCCAGATATGGGGCCAGTCTGTAGTCTCTGGGGTCTGGGAGTTTCTCCAGATATGGGGCCAGTCTGTAGTCTCTGGGGTCCGGGGGTTTCTCCAGATATGGGGCCAGTCTGTAGTCTCTGGGGTCCGGGAGTTTCTCCAGATATGGGGCCAGTCTGTAGTCTCTGGGGTCCAGGAGTTTCTCCAGATATGGGGCCAGTCTGTAGTCTCTGGGGTCCGGGAGTTTCTCCAGATATGGGGCCAGTCTGTAGTCTCTGGGGTCCGGGCGTTTCTCCAGATATGGGGCCAGTCTGTAGTCTCTGGGGTCCGGGAGTTTCTCCAGATATGGGGCCAGTCTGTAGTCTCTGGGGTCCGGGAGTTTCTCCACATATGGGGCCAGTCTGTAGTCTCTCTGTAGACTCCTGTACGTGGTCAGATTCTGTGAGCTGAAGATATCGTTCTTCCAGTCACTGACATACCTCTCCTGGCCTTCCTCTACCATCTTCCTGATTCCGGCTTTTGTCAGGCTGTGATTGGTGTTCTGGTTGTGTTGGGTTTGGCTGGGCTGTTCCGAGGGTCCTGGTTTTCCTGTTTCACCTATATGTATCAGGGCTTTATGGTGATGGGAGCTTGGATTGCTCCTATGCAGGTGAGCCCGGAATGACAGCGCCCTCTTTAGAACCGTTAGGTGTAGAGGGAATCTGCCCAGCTCGGCCCGACAGGCACTGTTGGAGGTGCTCCGGTGGACCTGGAGAAGGGGCTTACAGAATTCCAGGTGGAATATTTCTGTTGGGCTGGAGTCCCACCTTGACCGGTCTGGGTAGGTGTGAGGACCCAGACTTCACTGCCATACAGGAGGATTGGGCAATGATGGAGTCGAAGATTTTTAACCAGACCCTCACTGGTGGCTTCAGATGGTAGAGTTTCCTTCGGATGGCATAGAAGGTTTTGCAGGCCTTGTCTTTCAGGGTCTCTATGGCCTGTTTGAAGCTCCCTGACCGGTGAATCTCTAGGCCCAGGTAGGTATATTAGCTGTAGTACCCGGCTACGCCCGGGTTAATAAATAACTGCTGTTAGCTATAACAAAATAGAATTTGAATATGTCATATTAATGACCTGTAAGAAAATAGAAGCTGAGCTGTGATTGGTTGCTATAGGCAGCCTAATAAATCTCCAGCCAACAGTAAACCCTCCCCCTGGCCGGGCAGTATATGTTACCTCACACATACACATAATAGACAGCTCATGTGACTGACATCTGCCTTAATTCCCTATATGACACATGTGTTGCACATTGGCTGTTTAATCAGATGTTTATGTTTGGAAAGTAAAGATAGCACACGTATGAGGCGAGTTGTGTGAGTGTGACGACCCCGCTGTAAGGATGAGCTGCTGGTAAGGCAGCACCCCGAGAACCCCGAGACCCTTAACCCCTATACAGGGATCTGGAATTATAGCGGGGCCCCGGAGGTAGCTACCTATGGGAGCAGCAGAGCAGGGAGGTCGTCTGGGAAGGGAAAAATCAGGAAGCGAAGAACGTAGTCAGGAGTCCGAGTCAAAACCGAGAGGGCAGTGAAGGTACAAAATCGTCAGGCGGTACAGAGTCGAAAATCCAGGCAAAGGTCAGAGTCAAAACCGAGAGGGCAGCGAAGGTACAAAATCGTCAGGCGGTACAGAGTCGAAAATCCAGGCAAAGGTCAGAGTCAAAACCGAGAGGGCAGCGAAGGTACAAAATCGTCAGGCGGTACAGAGTCGAAAATCCAGGCAAAGGTCAGAGTCAAAGCAAATACACACTATGTCACTTGGGGAACCAAAACTATATCTGGCGGCCTGCAAGACAGGCTCCAATGTATTTGAAGGGTGCGGCTACCTCCCATAGGCTGGAGCTCACAGCCTGATGACCTCATCCGGACCGCCCCTAGATCCAGGCCAGATGGAGATGCACGACTGGCTCCACCCATCCCACCTCTGACAGAAGAACGCAGGCTGCGCCTAACGGACACCTCTGCAGGGCCCGCTCTTCTGCGACCAACACCACCCAGAGGGGAAACGCAGCGGCGCTCAGCGACAGAGGCAGACGTCGCTGGAGCTGGTCCATATGTGGACAAGGCCTTCCTATCACCAGCACCACCAGACGAAGGAATCCGGCTCCCCCCAGCGGCCGCGGCAGGAACACCGGCCACTGTGGACAAGGCCCTCCTATCACCAGCACCACCAGACGAAGGAATCCGGCTCCCCCCAGCGGCCGTGGCAGGAACACCGGCCACCGAGTCCAATGGCGATGTGACAGTGAGGTGATTTCTGCACATCTGTGTCTGTCTGTGTGGTGTGTGTGTCCCTGGGGTGTGTATGTGTGTGTGTCCCTGTGGGGGGGGGGGTCTGTGTGTTGTGTGTGTCCCTATAGGGTGTGTGTGTCTCTGTGTTGTGTGTGTCTTTGTGGTGTGTGTTTGTTCGGGTGCGTGGTGAGTATCCAATGTTGGGGCTGCACCTTAGCGACTATACACTTGCTGTTACTCTTTGTGTGCGTGTGGTG
This sequence comes from Allobates femoralis, assembly GCA_033576535.1. NCBI lineage: Eukaryota > Metazoa > Chordata > Amphibia > Anura > Aromobatidae > Allobates > Allobates femoralis. The sequence goes on along the minus strand of JARQOC010000003.1, from coordinate 879,693,610 downwards.
TGTATACATGTCCCTGTGCGTGGTGAATATATCATGTTGGGGCCCCACCTTAGTGACTATATGCTGGTATGTGCTGTTAGTCTTTGGCGCTATCATTAAGCCCCTCTCATTCACAACTGTCAACTGGTAACTGTCACTTTTTCCCCATTATGTAGATAGGGGCAAAATTGTTTGGTGAATTGGAATGCGCAGGGTTAAAATTTCGCCTCACAACATAGCCTATGACGCTCTCGGGGTCCAGACGTGTGACTGTGCAAAATTTTGTGGCTGTAGTTGCGACGGTGTAGATGCTAATCACGGATATACATACATACACACACACACACACACATTCAGCTTTATATATTAGACATACACACACATACATACATACACCTTGATGTATAAGGTATATGTGGTGATGTATAAGGTATATGAGGTGATGTATAAGGTATATGAGGTGATGTATGAGGTATATGAGTTGACGTATGAGCTGTATGAGGTATATGAGGTGACATATGAGCTGTATGAGGTATATGATGTGACGTATGATCTGTATGAGGTATATGAGGTGACGTATGAGGTGTATGAGGTATATAAGGTGACGTATGAGCTGTATGAGGTATATGAGGTGATATATGAGCTGTATGATGTATATGAGGTGACATATGAGCTGTATGAGGTATATGACGTGATGTATGAGCTGTATGAGGTATACAAGGTGATGTATGAGGTATATGAGGTGATGTATGAGCTGTATGAGGTATATGAGGTGATGTATGAACTGTATAAGGTATATGAGGTGATGTATGAGCTGTAAAAGGTATATGAGGTGATGTATGAGCTGTATAAGGTATATGAGGTGATGTATGAACTGTATAAGGTATATGAGGTGATGTATGAACTGTATAAGGTATATGAGGTGATGTATGAGCTGTAAAAGGTATATGAGGTGATGTATGAGCTGTATAAGGTATATGAGGTGATGTATGAGCTGTATGAGGTATATGAGGTGATGTATGAGCTGTATGAGGTATATGAGGTGATGTATGAGCTGTATGAGGTATATAAGGAGACGTATGAGGTATATGAGGTGCTGTATGAGGTATATGAGGTGATGTATGAGCTGTATGAGGTATATGAGGTGATGTATGAGCTGTATAAGGTATATGAGGTGATATATGAGCTGTATGAGGTATATGAGGTGATGTATGAGCTGTATAAGGTATATGAGGTCATGTATGAGGTATATAAAGAGATGTATGAGGTATATGAGGTGATGTATGAGGTATATGAGCTGTATAAGGTATATGAGGTCATGTATGAGGTATATAAAGAGACGTATGAGGTATATGGAGGTGATGTATAAGGTGTATGAGGTATATGAGGTGATGTATAAGGTGTATGAGGAGATGTATAAGGTGTATGAGGAGAAGTATGAGGTATATGAGGTGATGTATGAGGTATATAAGGAGACGTATGAGGTATATGAGGTGCTGTATGAGATGTATGAGGTATATGAGGTGACGTATGATCTGTATGAGGTATATGAGGTGACGTATGAGGTGTATGAGATATATAAGGTGTATGAGGAGATGTATGAGGCATATGAGGTGATGTATGAGCTGTATGAGATATATAAGGAGACGTATGAGGTATATGAGGTGCTGTATGAGCTGTATGAAGTATATGAGGTGACGTATGAGGTAAATGAGCTGTATGAGGTATATGAGGTGACGTATGAGGTATATGAGGTGATGTATAAGGTGTATGAGGAGATGTATGAGGAGAAGTATGAGGTATATGAGGTGATGTATGAGGTATATGAGGTGATGTATAAGGTGTATGAGGTATATGAGGTGATGTATAAGGTATGAGGATAAGTATGAGGTATATGAGGTGATGTATGAGGTATATGAGGTGATGTATGAGCTGTATGAGGTATATAAGGAGACGTATGAGGTATATGAGGTGCTGTATGAGGTATATAAGGTGATGTATAAGGTGTATGAGGAGATGTATAAGGTATGAGGAGAAGTATGAGGTATATGAGGTGATGTATGAGGTATATGAGGTGATGTATGAGGTATATGAGGTGATGTATGAGGTATATGAGGTGATGTATGAGGTATATGAGGTGATGTATGAGGTATATGAGGTGATGTATGAGCTGTATGAGGTATATAGGAGACGTATGAGGTATATGAGGTGCTGTATGAGCTGTATGAGGTATATGAGGTGACGTATGAGGTATATGAGATGCATAAGGTGTATGAGGAGATGTATGAGGTATATGAGGTGATGTATGAGCTGTATGAGGTATATAAGGAGACGTATGAGGTATATGAGGTGCTGTATGAGGTATATGAGGTGACGTATGAGGTATATGAGCTGTATAAGGTGTATGAGGAGATGTATGAGGTATATGAGGTGATGTATGAGCTGTATGAGGTATATAAGGAGACGTATGAGGTATATGAGGTGCTGTATGAGGTATATGAGGTGATGTATAAGGTGTATGAGGAGATGTATATAGTATATGAGGTATATGAGGTTGAGTATGAAGAGTATGAGTATATGAGGTGTGTATGAGCATGTATGAGGTATATGAGGTGAGTATGAGCTGTATGAGGTATATGAGGTGATGTATGAGCTGTATGAGGTATATGAGGTGATGTATGAGCTGTATGAGGTATATGAGGTGATGTATGAGCTGTATGAGGTATATGAGGTGATGTATGAGCTGTATGAGGTATATGAGGTGATGTATGAGCTGTATGAGGTATATGAGGTGTGTATGAGCTGTATGAGGTATATGAGGTGATTATGAGCTGTATGAGGTATATGACGTGATGTATGAGCTGTATGAGGTATATGAGGTGATATATGAGCTGTATGAGGTATATGACGTGATGTATGAGCTGTATGAGATAGAGGTATATAGGGAGCTGTATGAGGTATATGAGGTGTGTATGAGCTGTATGAGGTATATGAGGATGACTGTATGAGGTATATGAGGTGCTGTATGAGATGTATGAGGTATAGAGGAGTATGAGTATATGAGGTCTGTATGAGGTATATAGGGACGTATGAGGTATATGAGCTGTATGAGGTATATAAGGAGACGTATGAGGTATATGAGGTGCTGTATGAGATGTATGAGGTATATGAGGTGACGTATGAGCTGTATAAGGTATATGAGGTGATGTATGAGCTGTATGAGGTATATGAGGTGATGTATGAGCTGTATGAGGTATATGAGGTGATGTATGAGCTGTATGAGGTATATGAGGTGATGTATGAGCTGTATGAGGTATATGAGGTGATGTATGAGCTGTATGAGGTATATGAGGTGATGTATGAGCTGTATGAGGTATATGAGGTGATGTATGAGCTGTATGAGGTATATGAGGTGATGTATGAGCTGTATGAGCTCTTTGGAAGTGCAGTGAGATACAGGCTGATTTGCTGCTAAGGGAAAAAAAGAAAAAAAAAAGACTCTTTATATCTGATTCTCTAGCGAGTGTGACCGCGAGCTTTGTGTGACAGAGCAAGTGCGACAGAAGTAAGTGTGTGACTTGTGATTCAGTGACTTTGGATTAAGGGAGTTTGGAAGGGAGGAATTACTGAATTGCTGATTGTATTTTATTAATACTTTGCATTTCTTTTTACTTATCATTTCTGTCTGGTGCAATCCCCATTAGGAAATGAGCTCCATGATTGGCAATGCCATCCAGTGTACATCTTGCCACATGTATGCATTCCTTGACCAGCCGATCGAGGGTTCATACTGCTGTGTGAGATGTGAGTACGTTGTGCATTTGGAAGCCCAGATACTGGATCTAAATGAGCAACTGACAACACTGAGATCCATAGACAATATGGAAAGGAGTCTGCTGCTCACTGAACAGCTGCTCAATGGGATAGATGTGGGGGAGGATGGTACTATGGAGCCTCAGGACCATGAGGTAGCTAGCTGGGTGACAGTTAGAAGGCGGGGTAGAGGGAAGGGTGCCAGGGAGGCTAGCCCTGATCTGGCACACCCCAATAAATTTGCTATGTTGGCAGATGAGGGGGGTGTGAGTTCAGGGATAGCACTGCTGCAGCAGGGCATGACCTCTGAAAGCCAGAGGAGTGTCTGCTCCAGTAAGGGGGAAAACAGGAGAGTAGGGCAGGCCAGACAGGTGCTGGTAGTGGGGGACTCAATTATTAGGGGAATAGATAGGGCAATCTGTCACAAAGACAGGGATCGTCGAACAGTGTGCTGCCTACCTGGCGCTCGGGTCTGGCACATCGCTGATCGGGTTGACAGATTACTGGGAGGGGCTGGTGAGGACCCAGCGGTCATGGTGCACATCGCTGATCAGGTGACAGATTACTGGGAGGGGCTGGTGAGGACCCAGCGGTCATGGTGCACATTGGCACAAATGACAAAGTTAGAGGTAGGTGGAAGGTCCTTAAAGATGATTTCAGGGAATTAGGCTGCAAGCTTAAGGCAAGGACCTCCAAGGTAGTATTCTCTGAAATACTGCCTGTACCACGTGCCACACCAGAGAGGCAACGGGAGATTAGGGAGATAAATAAGTGGCTCAGGAATTGGTGTAGGAAGGAGGGGTTTGGGTTCCTGGAGAACTGGGCCGACTTCTCTGTTGGCTACAGGTTCTATGCTAGGGACGGGCTGCACCTCAATGGGGAGGGTGCAGCTGTGCTGGGGGAGAAAATGGCTAGAAGGTTGGAGGAGTGTTTAAACTAGGGATTGGGGGGGAGGGTATTCATTGTATAGGAGGGGAAGATAGTGTAAACAGTAACCTGGGCACAAGTAATAAAATTGGGGGTGGCATGGGGGGTGGGGTTAGAACAGTCAATCTAGTAGGAAGGAATAGAGGCAAAGAGAGATGCATAAAGTGCATGTTCACTAATGCCAGAAGCCACCAACAAAATGGAGGAATTAGAATTGATTTTGTTGGAAAATAATTATGACATGTGGGGATTTCGGAGACTTGGCTGGACGAGAGCCAGGACTGGCCTGTTATTATACAGGATATATATGGTGGAGATATCAGAGACATGGCTGGAGGAGAGCCAGGACTGGGCTGTTATTATACAGGGTATATATGGTGGAGATATCAGAGACATGGCTGGATGAGAGCCAGGACTGGGCTGTTATTATACAGGATATATATGGTGGAGATATCAGAGACATGGCTGGATGAGAGCCAGGACTGGGCTGTTATTATACAGGATATATATGGTGGAGATATCAGAGACATGGCTGGATGAGAGCCAGGACTGGGCTGTTATTATACAGGATATATATGGTGGAGATATCAGAGACATGGCTGGAGGAGAGCCAGGACTGGGCTGTTATTATACAGGATATATATGGTGGAGATATCAGAGACATGGCTGGAGGAGAGCCAGGACTGGGCTGTTATTATACAGGATATATATGGTGGAGATATCAGAGACATGGCTGGATGAGAGCCAGGACTGGGCTGTTATTATACAGGATATATATGGGGGGGATATCAGAGACATGGCTGGATGAGAGCCAGGACTGGGCTGTTATTATACAGGATATATATGGTGGAGATATCAGAGACATGGCTGGATGAGAGCCAGGACTGGGCTGTTATTATACAGGATATATTATGGTGGAGATATCAGAGACATGGCTGGATGAGAGCCAGGACTGGGCTGTTATTATACAGGATATATATGGTGGAGATATCAGAGACATGGCTGGATGAGAGCCAGGACTGGGCTGTTATTATACAGGATATATATGGTGGAGATATCAAGAGACATGGCTGGAGGAGAGCCAGGACTGGGCTGTTATTATACAGGATATATATGGTGGAGATATCAGAGACATGGCTGGATGAGAGCCAGGACTGGGCTGTTATTATACAGGATATATATGGTGGAGATATCAGAGACATGGCTGGATGAGAGCCAGGACTGGGCTGTTATTATAACAGGATATATATGGTGGAGATATCAGAGACATGGCTGGATGAGAGCCAGGACTGGGCTGTTATTATACAGGATATATATGGTGGAGATATCGGAGACATGGCTGGATGAGAGCCAGGACTGGGCTGTTATTATACAGGATATATATGGTGGAGATATCAGAGACATGGCTGGATGAGAGCCAGGACTGGGCTGTTATTATACAGGATATATATAGTGGAGATATCAGAGACATGGCTGGATGAGAGCCAGGACTGGGCTGTTATTATACAGGGTATATATGGTGGAGATATCGGAGACATGGCTGGATGAGAGCCAGGACTGGGCTGTTATTATACAGGGTATATATGGTGGAGATATCGGAGACATGGCTGGATGAGAGCCAGGACTGGGCTGTTTACTATACAGGATATATATGGTGGAGATATCAGAGACATGGCTGGATGAGAGCCAGGACTGGGCTGTTATTATACAGGATATATATGGTGGAGATATCAGAGACATGACTGGAGGAGAGCCAGGACTGGGCTGTTATTATACAGGATATATATGGTGGAGATATCAGAGACATGGCTGGATGAGAGCCAGGACTGGGCTGTTATTATACAGGATATATATGGTGGAGATATCAGAGACATGACTGGAGGAGAGCCAGGACTGGGCTGTTATTATATACAGGATATATATGGTGGAGATATCAGAGACATGGCTGGATGAGAGCCAGGACTGGGCTGTTATTATACAGGATATATATGGTGGAGATATCAGAGACATGGCTGGATGAGAGCCAGGACTGGGCTGTTATTATACAGGATATATATGGTGGAGATATCAGACACATGGCTGGATGAGAGCCAGGACTGGGCTGTTACTATACAGGGATATATATGGTGGAGATATCAGAGACATGGCTGGATGAGAGCCAGGACTGGGCTGTTATTATACAGGATATATATGGTGGGATATCAGAGACATGGCTGGATTAGAGCCAGGACTGGGCTGTTATTATACAGGATATATATGGTGGAGATATCAGAGACATGGCTGGATGAGAGCCAGGACTGGGCTGTTATTATACAGGATATATATGGTGGAGATATCAGAGACATGGCTGGATGAGAGCCAGGACTGGGCTGTTATTATACAGGATATATATGGTGGGGATATCAGAGACATGGCTGGAGGAGAGCCAGACTGGGCTGTTATTATACAGGATATATATGGTGGAGATATCAGAGACATGGCTGGAGGAGAGCCAGGACTGGACTGTTAATATACAGGATATATATGGTGGAGATATCAGAGACATGGCTGGAGGAGAGCCAGGACTGGGCTGTTACTATACAGGATATATATGGTGGAGATATCAGAGACATGGCTGGATGAGAGCCAGGACTGGGCTGTTATTATACAGGATATATATGGTGGAGATATCAGAGACATGGCTGGATGAGAGCCAGGACTGGGCTGTTATTATACAGGATATATATGGTGGAGATATCAGAGACATGGCTGGAGGAGAGCCAGGACTGGGCTGTTATTATACAGGATATATATGGGGGGGATATCAGAGACATGGCTGGATGAGAGCCAGGACTGGGCTGTTATTATACAGGATATATATGGTGGAGATATCAGAGACATGGCTGGATGAGAGCCAGGACTGGGCTGTTATTATACAGGGTATATATGGTGGAGATATCAGAGACATGGCTGGATGAGAGCCAGGACTGGGCTGTTATTATACAGGATATATATGGTGGAGATATCAGAGACATGGCTGGATGAGAGCCAGGACTGGGCTGTTATTATACAGGATATATATGGTGGAGATATCAGAGACATGGCTGGATGAGAGCCAGGACTGGGCTGTTATTATACAGGGATATATATGGTGGAGATATGGAGACATGGCTGGAGGAGAGCCAGGACTGGGCTGTTATTATACAGGATATATATGGTGGAGATATCAGAGACATGGCTGGATGAGAGCCAGGACTGGGCTGTTATTATACAGGATATATATGGGGGGGATATCAGAGACATGGCTGGATGAGAGCCAGGACTGGGCTGTTATTATACAGGATATATATGGTGGAGATATCAGAGACATGGCTGGAGGAGAGCCAGGACTGGGCTGTTATTATACAGGATATATATGGTGGAGATATCAGAGACATGGCTGGAGGAGAGCCAGGACTGGGCTGTTATTATACAGGATATATATGGTGGAGATATCAGAGACATGGCTGGAGGAGAGCCAGGACTGGGCTGTTATTATACAGGATATATATGGTGGAGATATCAGAGACATGGCTGGATGAGAGCCAGGACTGGGCTGTTATTATACAGGATATATATGGTGGAGATATCAGAGACATGGCTGGAGGAGAGCCAGGACTGGGCTGTTATTATACAGGATATATATGGTGGGGATATCAGAGACATGGCTGGATGAGAGCCAGGACTGGGCTGTTACTATACAGGATATATATGGGGGGGATATCAGAGACATGGCTGGATGAGAGCCAGGACTGGGCTGTTTATTATACAGGATATATATGGTGGAGATATCAGAGACATGGCTGGATGAGAGCCAGGACTGGGCTGTTATTATACAGGATATATATGGTGGAGATATCAGAGACATGGCTGGATGAGAGCCAGGACTGGGCTGTTATTATACAGGATATATATGGTGGAGATATCAGAGACATGGCTGGATGAGAGCCAGGACTGGGCTGTTATTATACAGGATATATATGGTGGAGATATCAGAGACATGGCTGGATGAGAGCCAGGACTGGGCTGTTATTATACAGGATATATATGGTGGAGATATCAGAGACATGGCTGGATGAGAGCCAGGACTGGGCTGTTATTATACAGGATATATATGGTGGAGATATCAGAGACATGGCTGGATGAGAGCCAGGACTGGGCTGTTATTATACAGGATATATATGGTGGAGATATCAGAGACATGGCTGGATGAGAGCCAGGACTGGGCTGTTAATTTACAGGATATATATGGTGGGGATATCAGAGACATGGCTGGATGAGAGCCAGGACTGGGCTGTTAATTTACAGGGCTATTGTCTGTTCAGAAATGACCGTACAAATAGGCGAGGAGGAGGTGTATGCTTATACGTAAAATCATCCTTAAAACCCATCCTGCGTTATAATATAGGTGAATCTAATGGAAATGTAGAGTCCCTGTGGGTGGAGATAAGGGGAGGGGGAAAAAATAATAAATTACTGATAGGGGTTTGTTATAAGTCCCCAACAATAATGGAAGTGGAGGAGAATATCCTCATAAAGCAAATAGATGAAGCAGCGACTCAGGGAGACGTCATTATTATGGGGGACTTCAACTACCCTGAAATACATTGGGGATCAGAAACCTGCAGTTCCAGCAAAGGTAATAAGTTTTTGAAAACTATAAGAGACAATTACCTTTCACAACTGGTTCAGGACCCAACAAGAAGGGGGGCACTGCTGGACCTAATATTAACCAACATGCCGGACCGCATACCAAATATACGGGTTGGAGGTCACTTGGGTAATAGTGATCATAACTTAATAAGCTTTCAAGTATCCTTTACTAAGACGTGTACTAGAGGGGTCACAAGGACACTAAACTTCAGGAAGGCAAATTTCCAACGGTTGAGAGATGATCTTAGTGCAATAAACTGGGACGATGTCCTGAGACATAAAAGTACACAACACAAATGGGAGATGTTTATTAGCATCCTGAATAGGACCTGTGCACAATATATACCCTATGGGAATAAACATGCTAGAAATAGGAGGAAACCACTATGGCTAAATAAAGCGGTAAGAAGTGCAATATGTGACAAAAAGAAAGCATTTAGGGAATTAAAGCAAGTAGGTAGTGATAAAGCATTAAATAAATACAGAAAATTAAATAACATTTGTAAAAAGCAAATCAAGGCAGCAAAGATTGAGACAGAGAGACTCATTGCCAGAGAAAGTAAAAAGAATCCCAAAATATTTTTTAACTACATAAATAGTAAGAAACTAAAAAATGATGGTGTTGGCCCCTTTAAAAATAGTCTGGGTGAAATGGTGGATGAGGATGAGGAAAAAGCAAATATGCTAAATGACTTTTTTTCAACAGTATTTACACAAGAAAATCCCATGACAGACAATATGATCAGTGATAACAAAAATTCTCAATTAAACGTCACCTGCTTAACCCAAGAGGAAGTACGGCATCGTCTAAAAATCACTAAAATTGACAAATCCCCGGGCCCAGATGGGATACACTCCAGAGTGCTGCAGGAATTAAGTACTGTCATAGATAGACCATTATTTTTAATATTTAAAGATTCCATAATAACAGGGTCTGTAGCACAGAACTGGCGTATAGCAAATGTGGTGCCAATATTCAAAAAGGGGACAAAAACTGAACTTGGAAATTATAGGCCAGTAAGCTTAACCTCTACTGTGGGTAAAATCCTAGAGGGTTTTCTAAGAGATGCTATACTGGAGTATCTGAAGAAAAATAACCTCATGACCCATTATCAACATGGTTTTACGAGGGACCGTTCCTGTCAAACTAATCTAATAAGCTTCTATGAAGAAGTAAGTTCTGGACTGGACCAAGGAAATGCAGTGGATGTGGTGTATATGGACTTTTCAAAAGCTTTTGATATGGTGCCACACAAAAGGTTGATACATAAAATGAGGGCAATGGGGATAGGGGAAAATATGTGTAAGTGGGTTAAGAACTGGCTTAGTGATAGGAAACAAAGGGTGGTTATTAATGGAACACACTCAGAATGGGTCACAGTTAACAGTGGGGTACCACAGGGGTCAGTGTTGGGCCCGCTTCTATTTAATATATTTATTAATGACCTTGTAGGGGGCATACAGAGTAGAATCTCAATATTTGCAGATGACACTAAACTCTGCAGGGTAATCAATACAGAGGAGGACAATTTTATATTACAGGAGGATTTATGTAAACTAGAAGCTTGGGCTGCTAAATGGCAAATGCGCTTTAATGGGGATAAATGTAAAGTCATGCACTTGGGCAGAGGAAACAAAAGGTATAATTATGTGCTTAATTGTAAAACACTGGGCAAAACTGTCACTGAAAAAGACCTGGGTGTATGGGTAGATGACAAACTCACATTTAGTGGCCAGTGTCAGGCAGCTGCTGCAAAGGCAAATAAAATAATGGGATGTATTAAAAGAGGCATAGATGCTCATGAGGAGAACATCATTTTACCTCTATACAAGTCACTAGTGCGACCACACTTAGAATACTGTGTACAATTCTGGTCTCCGGTGTATAAGAAAGACATAGCTGAACTAGAGCGGGTCCAGAGAAGAGCGACAAAAGTCATTAGAGGACTAAGGGGTCTGCAATACCAAGACAGGTTATTAGAGGACTGAGGGGTCTGCAATACCAAGACAGGTTATTAAACTTGGGGTTATTTAGCTTGGAAAAACGAAGGCTTAGGGGTGATCTTATAATAATGTATAAATATATGAGGGGACAGTACAGAGGCCTTTCTAATGATCTCTTTACTCTTAGGCCTGAGACTGGGACAAGGGGGCATCCTCTACAGAGACGGGGACAAGGGGGCGTCCTCTACAGAGACGGGGACAAGGGGGCGTCCTCTACGTCTGGAGGAAAGAAGGTTTAATCATAATCACAGACGCGGATTCTTTACTGTAAGAGCAGTGAGACTATGGAGCTCTCTCCACATGATGGTGTAATGAGTGACTCACTACTAACATATAAGAGGGGTCTGGACGCCTTTCTTGAAAACTATAATATTACCAGTTATACATACTAGATTCTTTGATAGGGCGTTGATCCAGGGATCTAGTCTGATTGCCGTATCTGGAGTCAGGAAGGAATTTTTTCCCCCAATGTGGAGCTTAGTGTTGCCACATGGGGTTTTTTGCCTTCCTCTGGATCATGTTAGGCTATGGGGGAACTAGATGGACTTAAAGTCTTCCTTCAACCTTAAAAACTATGTTACTATGTTACTATGTATGAGGTATATAAGGAGACGTATGAGGTATATGAGGTGATGTATGAGCTGTATGAGGTATATAAGGAGACGTATGAGGTATATGAGGTGCTGTATGAGGTATATGAGGTGACGTATGAGGTATATGAGCTGTATGAGGTATATAAGGAGACGTATGAGGTATATGAGGTGCTGTATGAGGTTTATGAGGTGACGTATGAGGTATATGAGCTGTATGAGGTATATAAGGAGACGTATGAGGTATATGAGGTGCTGTATGAGGTATATGAGGTGATGTATGAGGTATATGAGGTGATGTATGAGGTATATGAGGTATATGAGGTGCTGTATGAGGTATATGAGGTGCTGTATGAGGTATATGAGGTGATGTATGAGGTATATGAGGTGATGTATGAGGTATATGAGGTGATGTATGAGGTATATGAGGTATATGAGGTGCTGTATGAGGTATATGAGGTGCTGTATGAGGTATATGAGGTGATGTATGAGGTATATGAGGTGATGTATGAGGTATATGAGGTATATGAGGTGCTGTATGAGGTATATGAGGTGATGTATGAGGTATATGAGGTGCTGTATGAGGTATATGAGGTGATGTATGAGGTATATGAGGTGATGTATGAGGTATATGAGGTGCTGTATGAGGTATATGAGGTGATGTATGAGGTATATGAGGTGATGTATGAGGTATATGAGGTGATGTATGAGGTATATGAGGTGACGTATGAGGTATATGAGGTGACGTATGAGGTATATGAGGTGATGTATGAGGTATATGAGGTGATGTATGAGGTATATGAGGTGACGTATGAGGTATATGAGGTGACGTATGAGGTATATGAGGTGACGTATGAGGTATATGAGGTGCTGTATGAGGTATATGAGGTGACGTATGAGGTATATGGGGTGTATAAGGAGTATGAGGTATATGAGGTGATGTATGAGGTATATGAGGTGACGTATGAGGTATATGAGGTTACGTATGAGGTATATGAGGTGCTGTATGAGGTATATGAGGTGACGTATGAGGTATATGGGGTGTATAAGGAGTATGAGGTATATGAGGTGACGTATGAGGTATATGAGGTGATGTATGAGGTATATGAGGTGACGTATGAGGTATATGGGGTGTATAAGGAGTATGAGGTATATGAGGTGCTGTATGAGGTATATGAGGTGATGTATGAGGTATATGAGGTGATGTATGAGGTATATGAGGTGATGTATGAGGTATATGGGGTGTATAAGGAGTATGAGGTATATGAGGTGCTGTATGAGGTATATGAGGTGATGTATGAGGTATATGAGGTGATGTATGAGGTATATGAGGTGATGTATGAGCTGTATGAGGTATATGAGGTGCTGTATGAGGTATATGAGGTGACGTATGAGGTATATGGGGTGTATAAGGAGTATGAGGTATATGAGGTGATGTATGAGGTATATGAGGTGACGTATGAGGTATATGAGGTTACGTATGAGGTATATGAGGTGCTGTATGAGGTATATGAGGTGACGTATGAGGTATATGGGGTGTATAAGGAGTATGAGGTATATGAGGTGACGTATGAGGTATAAAGAGAATTTTGTTTACGTACCGTAAATTCTTTTTTCTTTAGTCATCAATGGGAGACCCAGACAATGGGGGTTTAGGGCTCTGCCCTCCGGAGGTCACACTAGGTACTACAAGTTTGTAGACACCGCTCCTCCGCTTATAAACCCCCACCGTAGGAGACATCCTCAGTTTAGTCCATAAGCTGCGAGGAGAAATTAAACCACACCCGAAACATCGGGAAGAATGCCGTGCACAGACGGTTCAACAACCCGGCAAACACTGTCTCAACAGAGAACAGAACAAGTGCAAAATATGCAACGGAACAACTGGGTGGGTGCTGGGTCTCCCATTGATGACTAAAGAAAAAAGAATTTACGGTACGTAAACAAAATTCTCTTTTTTCTGGTCGTCATAATGGGAGACCCAGACAATGGGGATGTCCTAAAGCAATACCCCAGGGCGGGAAGAGTTCCTCAACAAGACGGATAACACATGGTTCCCTCTAAAGGTGGGCAACCGCCGCCTGGAGAACCCGCCTGCCCAAACTCGCATCCGCAGAGGCATGGGCATGCACCATATAGTGCTTAGAGAAAGTGTGCAGGCTGGACCAAGTGGCCGCCTGACACACCTGTAGAGCAGAAGCTCGATGTCGCAAGGCCCAGGAGGCACCTACAGCTCTCGTAGAGTGTGCCTTCAAACCCACCGGGAGAGGCAAACCAGAAGACCGGTACGCCTCCTGAATGGGAGCCTTGATCCATCTGGCCAAGGTCGACTTCGAAGCCGCGGCCCCCTTACAGCGACCCATCGTGAGGACAAATAAGGAATCCGAACTCCTAAAGGAGGCGGTCCTGGACACATAAATGCGTACAGCTCTCACGAGATCCAGAGTATGGAGGTCGCGCTCAACCTGATGAACGGGAGCGGGGCAAAATGATGGAAGAACAATCTCCTGGTTTAGGTGAAACGTTGAAACCACCTTCGGCAGAAATTCAGGCCGTGGGCGCAACACCACCTTGTCTTGGTGAACCACCAGAAAGGGAGACTTGCACGAAAGTGCAGCCAATTCTGAGACCCGTCTCAGAGACGTAATCGCCACCAGAAAGACCACCTTCTGGGACAGACGAGAGAGAGAGACGTCTCTCAGTGGCTCAAACGGCGGTTTCTGCAGTGTCGCCAGGACCATGTTTAGGTCCCAAGGGTCCAGAGGTCGTCTATAGGGCGGGACCACCCGAGACACCCCCTGCAGAAATTGACGTACCTTCGGGAGGAGCGCCAAGCGCCTGTCAAACAACACTGAAAGTGCTGATACTTGACCTTTCAGAGAGCCAAGGGATAATCCCAACTCCAACCCCGACTGTAGGAAGGCCAACAATGTCGGGATAGACAAAGGCCACGGAGAGCGGCCACCAGAGGCACACCAGGTAAAAAAGATTTTCCACGTTCTGTGGTATATCTTCCTGGAAACAGGTTTCCTTGCCCGATTCATAGTGGCAACCACTGTAGGAGAGAAACCTCTGGATGTCAGCAGCCAGGCCTCAAGAGCCATGCAGTCAATCTGAGGGCCCTGGAATTGAGGTGGAAGAATGGGCCTTGCGCGAGTAGATCTGCGCGTTCTGGAAGAGCCCACCTGTGTCCGCCTGACAGTTGCCACAGGTCCGGGTACCAGGACCTCCTGGGCCAATCTGGAGCCACTAGAATGGCCACTCTGCATTCTGTCCTGATCTTCCACAGGACCCTGGGAATCAGAGCCAGAAACACATATGGCAGCTGAAAGCTGGACCAGCTCAGGATCAGGGCGTCCGCCCCAGAGACTGGGGATCCCAAGATCTCGCCATGTATTGGGGCACCTGATGATTCAGCCGTGAGGCCATCAGATCCACGTCCGGAGTGCCCCACCTGCCGCAGATGTCCCGGAAGACGTCTGGATGTAGGGACCACTCTCCGGCGTCCATCCCCTGTCGGCTCAGATAGTCGGCCTCCCAGTTCTCGACCCCTGGGATGTGAACTGCGGAGATCAGGCAGCCGTTTTCCTCCACCCAGAGTAGAATGCGGTGGACTTCGGCGAGGGCCTGAGCACTTCTGGTCCTCCCTGATGATTTATGTAGGCGACGGCCGTCGCATTGTCGGACTGTACCCGAATGGGCTGTCCTGACAGGAATTTCTGAAACGCCAGTAGCGCCAGATAGACCGCCTTGATCTCCAGCACGTTGATCTGCAACGCCGACTCCGACTGAGTCCAGAGGCCTTGAGCCCTGTGGTGCAAGAACACCGCCCCCCAGCCCTTCAGACTGGCGTCGGTGGTCACCACTAACCATGACGGTTTTAGGAAGGACCGGCCCCGTGACAGGTGATGTGGCTGGAGCCACCACTGTAGAGAGTCCCTGGTTGGTTGTGACAGTGTCACCAGCCGATTCAGAGAGACCGTCCTCTTGTCCCATCTGCGAAGAATCTCCAGCTGGAGAGGACGGAGGCGAAACTGTGCGAACGGCACCGCCTCTATCGCCGCTACCATGCGACCCACCAGTCTCATCAATACCCGTAGGGATGACTGTGGAGACAGGAGGACATTCTGCACTCCTGATTGGATCGCAAGCTGCTTGGCTTGAGGTAGGGACACCAGGGCCGAGTTCGTGTGGAAGTCCATGCCCAGATATGTCAATGACTGGGTCGGAACCAGGGTCGACTTTTGAATGTTGATAAGCCACCCGAACCGTTCCAGGGACTTCATGGTCACCTCCAGGCTCACCCGACAAAGGTCTTCCGATGGCGCCCTGACCAACAGGTCGTCCAAATAGGGTATGACGGCGTGTCCCTGCGCATGCAGGAGAGCCATCATGGAGGCCATCACCTTTGTGAACACCCGTGGTGCTGAGGCTAGCCCGAATGGCAGTGCCACAAATTGGAAGTGCTCTTCCCCCACTGCGAATCTCAACCAGCGCTGATGAGCTGGTGCAATGGGGACGTGAAGGTAAGCGTCCCTGATATCGATGGACGCTAGGAAGTCTCCCTGTGACACAGCCGCGATCACTGAGCGCAGGGATTCCATGCGGAACTTCCGAACCAACACGTGACGGTTGAACAACTTGAGGTCCAAAACCGGGCGAAAAGAGCCGTCCTTCTTTGGGACAATAAAGAGGTTGGAGTAAAAACCCCTGAACCTCTCTTCCGTGGGCACAGGGACCACCACTCCGTCTCTGCGGAGTCCCTCCAACACCAGGTGAAAAGCCTGAGCCTTTTCTGGAGATGGAACCGACCGATGGAATCGGGGTATTGGTTGTGACGTCAGCTCTATCCTGTAACCTCTTGAGACTACGTCTCGAACCCACTGATCTTGAATGTGAAGAAGCCACTTGTCCTGAAAGCGGGACAGGCGGCCCCCCACCTGTGGGGAGGCAGGATGAGAGAGCGAGTCATGTCGAGGCGGGCTTGGGGGTGGCAGCCGCTGCCCCCGCCGGCTTCTTCTGACGACTCTTGGAACGCCACTGAGTAGCAGGCTTGCCCCCTCGGTCTGAGCGAGTGGACGCCGTTGATGACTGTGAACCGGAGCGAAAGGACCACTGCTTAGGGTTCCTTTTCACGGTGTACCGTGGCTTAGGCTTATTCTGCGGGATCTTAGACTCAGCAGAATCCTTTATCAATTTGTCCAGTTCGGTGCCAAAAAGCCTGTCACCAGCGAACGGAAGATTTTGTAAAATCTTCTTAGATGTGGCATCTGAGTCCCAAAGACGCAGCCACAACAGCCTGCGGATCGCAATTGCATTGGCCCGAGGCCACAGCAGAGCGAGTGGCAGTTTCCAAAGATGCCGTCCTGGCATAGTCCGCATAGGCCCTTGCTCTCTCAGTGAGAGCCAGGACCTCTGGACTGGACCTAGCTAGATCAGTGATACCATCCAAACAGATAGTAATCACTTGTAGGGTCCAGACCGCGGCAAAATTAGGGGCAAACGAAGACCCCACAGCCTCATAGGAAGACTTGGCGAGTTGCTCGACCTGTCTATCAGTAGCATCCTTCAACGAGGAGCTATCAGAGGCAGAAAACAAGGAGCGCGCAGCAATCCTAGTCATGGAAGCATCCACCTTGGGAGACTGCGACCATTCCTGGAGCGCCTCCTGGGGAAAGGGAAAGCGATTGTCCTTAGTTTTACGGACATAACGCCGCCCAGGATGCAACCTGGGAGCTTTAATCACCCTTCCGAAATTAGTGTGGTCCATGAAGGAGCCACTTGGTCTAGCCTCTGGCCGCAGCCATTGATAGATCTCCTTGGGGTGTACAGTCACCTCCTCAGGAGGAGTGACAAGACGCAATGTCTCATTGATGGAGGACACCAGATCCTCCACCCCATCTGGAGGTTCAGACATAGACCCAAGAGTAGAACCCCCATCATCTTCCTCACCATCAGAGGAACGCTCCTCCTCAGAAAGAGTCTGGAGCTCAGGAGAAGCCTCACGGGCTCGCTTAGGGGGTCTTACAGCAGAAGTAAGAGACACCCGGGGGTAACTAGGAGGAGTAGCTGGGTTCTCCAGTCTCCTATGCAGTGCCTCCAGGGTTTGCGACATGGAGGACATCTGGGACAGCAGAGATTCATTGATCTTATTCTGCGTTTCCCATGGCCCTGGGATCACCTGAACCTCAGGGTATAATCCCGGATTTGCAGACTCAGTAGTAGCAGACCGGGCCTCTGGGCGTCCGCAGTTATTGCAGGACCCCTCCACCAGTGTCCCGTTGCATGTAACACAGGCACTGGAGACCACCGCCGCCTTAGCAGCATGCTTCCCAACTGAGGACATCTCCACAGTGAGGGGAATATAAGCCAAAGTTCACAAACAAACCGGGAATCCCGGTGGCTTACCGACCGCAGTAAAGCGGTAGGAGGAAGCGGTGTGTGTGTGTGACCTCCGCGAGTTCCGGTCTCCCTTGCAAGTGCAGACACGCGCTGCCGCCAGATCCCAGCCGGGAAGCGAGGGAGAAGATGGCCGCCGACAGTGAAGATGTGGGCGGAGCCAGGAACACGCGGGAAGAACACACAACACGCCCAGCGGTGATGTCACCATAAGGGCTGCCTCCTCCTCCTCCAGACTGCCTCAGCAATGGAGGTGCCGGAGCCCGCAGCGCGGGAAAAGAGTGTGAATATCACCACACACACTCTCAGACTGCATGTACACATAAAAACACCCGCAGTCTACAGCCTCAGCCCCTGTGATACACAGGGCGGTCAGCCAGGGAGACCCCAGCACAGGGTCACCGCCAGAACCGCGGACCCGAGGGTAACCGCGCGGTCTGAGTGTCATGACACCACAGTGACAGACACTACCCCCAGGCACACAGGAGACACACCAGGTGCCTCAGTGCCGGTCCGGTCTGTAAGCACCTTTAGGGAGGCCTCGGACGGGGGTACAGCACCAGTCCGGAGTGTAAGCACCATTTAGGGAGGCCTCGGACTGGGCTGGCTCCGTCCGGTCTGTAAGCACCATTTAGGGAGGCCTCGGACGGAGCGGAGCTGTGCAAGGCTCCAGGCTCCCCCTTACCAGAGCCTCCATGGAGGGATGGAAAGGAAAGGAGCACGACAGCGTACCGGGAGAACACTGAAGTGTCCAGGCTAAAAGCCCTCCGGTACCTCCACCAGCGTGTGCCACAAAGGGTGAGCGGGGAGGCTGTCGGGGGTCCCGAGCGGGACCATTTTACCTTGTCTTCATACGCCATCACGTAAGCTGTGAGAATGCAGTGAAGTGCAAGCAAAGCGTGATCCTCCGAGCACACTAAGTTTAAAACTGAGGATGTTCCCTGCGGTGGGGGTTTATAAGCGGAGGAGGCGGTGTCTACAAACTTGTAGTACCTAGTGTGACCTCCGGAGGGCAGAGCCCTAAACCCCCATTGTCTGGGTCTCCCATTATGACGACCAGAAAATGAGGTGATGTATGAGGTATATGAGGTGACGTATGAGGTATATGGGGTGTATAAGGAGTATGAGGTATATGAGGTGCTGTATGAGGTATATGAGGTGATGTATGAGCTGTATGAGGTATATGAGGTGCTGTATGAGCTGTATGAGGTATATGAGGTGCTGTATGAGCTGTATGAGGTATATGAGGTGCTGTATGAGCTGTATGAGGTATATGAGGTGACGTATGAGGTATATGAGGTGATGTATGAGGTATATGGGGTGATGTATGAGCTGTATGAGGTATCTGAGGTGATGTATGAGATGTATGAGGTATATGAGGTGACGTATGAGGTATATGAGGTGATGTATGAGGTATATGAGGTGATGTATGAGCTGTATGAGGTATCTGAGGTGATGTATGAGATGTATGAGGTATATGAGGTGACGTATGAGGTATATGAGGTGCTGTAGGAGGTATATGAGGTGACGTATGAGGTATATGGGGTGTATAAGGAGTATGAGGTATATGGGGTGTATGATCAGGTGACGTGTATATACACATACATTACTGTTAGTGACGTCACCACACCAGGAGTGAGGAGATCGGGGATTAATCACTCACCAGCGGCGGCTGCAGCTTCCTGAATCGTCCGATCTAACACCCCCGTCCCTGGAGATGATGGTACGCTCCACTTCTCTCGATAGCTCCGCCCCCAACACACTCTTACATAACCACGCACACCTCTCACTCTTAGATAGCCCCGCCTTCTCTGACATAGCCCCGCCCTCCCCTGTTTTCTTCCTGTTCCTCCTCTCTGGTATTAGTTTCTCTTTTGCGCATGCGCAGTCTCTTCTTGTACCTTTCATTCTTTGGTGTCCGCCATATTTGTGAAGACCAATCTGCTATTGCTTCTGAAACGCCATCACCAATAAGATGGCTCCAGCGGTGGAGACAGAGTCTCCTTTGTGGCCCCGGAGCTCTGAGCGCTGGAGTCTCCTCACACCGGTGACTGAGGCTGGAAAATGGTTATAACCGAGAGGACAACAACACACGAGACAGGTAAGAGACTGCTGAGGAGAGAGAGAGACTGCTGAGAGGAGAGAGAGACTGCTGAGAGGAGAGAGAGACTGCTGAGGAGAGAGACTGCTGAGGGGAGAGAGACTGCTGAGAGGAGAGAGAGAGAGAGACTGCTGAGGGGAGAGAGACTGCTGAGAGGAGAGAGAGAGAGACTGCTGAGGGAGAGAGACTGCTGAGGGGAGAGAGATGCTGAGGAGAGAGACTGCTGAGAGGAGAGAGAGACTGCTGAGAGGGAGAGAGAGACTGCTGAGAGGAGAGAGAGACTGCTGAGAGGAGAGAGAGACTGCTGAGAGGAGGAGAGAGACTGCTGAGGAGAGAGAGAGAGACTGCTGAGAGGAGAGAGAGACTGCTGAGAGAGAGAGAGAGAGACTGCTGAGAGGAGAGAGAGAGACTGCTGAGAGGAGAGAGAGACTGCTGAGAGGAGAGAGAGACTGCTGAGAGGAGAGAGAGACTGCTGAGAGGAGAGAGAGAGACTGCTGAGAGAGAGAGAGACATGCTGAGAGGAGAGAGAGACTGCTGAGAGGAGAGAGAGACTGCTGAGAGAGAGAGAGAGAGACTGCTGAGAGGAGAGAGAGACTGCTGAGAGGAGAGAGAGACTGCTGAGAGGAGAGAGAGACTGCTGAGAGGAGAGAGAGACTGCTGAGAGGAGAGAGAGACTGCTGAGAGGAGAGAGAGACTGCTGAGAGGAGAGAGAGACTGCTGAGAGGAGAGAGAGACTGCTGAGGAGAGAGAGAGAGACTGCTGAGAGGAGAGAGAGAGACTGCTGAGAGGGAGAGAGAGACTGCTGAGAGGAGAGAGAGACTGCTGAGAGGAGAGAGAGACTGCTGAGAGGAGAGAGAGAGACTGCTGAGGAGAGAGAGAGACTGCTGAGAGGAGAGAGAGACTGCTGAGAGGAGAGAGAGACTGCTGAGAGGAGAGAGAGACTGCTGAGGAGAGAGAGAGAGACTGCTGAGAGGAGAGAGAGACTGCTGAGGAGAGAGAGAGGGGAGAGAGAGAGACTGCTGAGGAGAGAGAGACTGCTGAGAGGAGAGAGGACTGCTGAGAGGAGAGAGACTGCTGAGAGGAGAGAGACTGCTGAGAGGAGAGAGAGAGAGACTGCTGAGAGGAGAGAGAGAGACTGCTGAGAAGGAGAGAGAGAGACTGCTGAGAAGAGGAGGAGAAGGACTGCTGAGAGGGAGAGAGAGACTGCTGAGAGGAGAGAGAGAGACTGCTGAGAGGAGAGAGAGACTGCTGAGAGGAGAGAGAGAGAGACTGCTGAGAGGAGAGAGAGAATGCTGAGAGGAGAGAGAGACTGCTGAGAGGAGAGAGAGAGACTGCTGAGAGGGAGAGAGACTGCTGAGGAGAGAGAGAGAGACTGCTGAGGAGAGAGAGAGAGAGACTGCTGAGAGGAGAGAAACTGCTGAGAGGAGAGAGACTGCTGAGAGGAGAGGAGAGACTGCTGAGAGGAGAGAGAGAGACTGCTGAGGAGAGAGAGAGAGAGAGAGACTGCTGAGGAGAGAGAGGAGACTGCTGAGGGGAGAGAGACTGCTGAGAGGAGAGAGAGAGAGACTGCTGAGGAGAGAGACAGACTGCTGAGAGGAGAGGAGAGAGAAGACTGGAGGAGAGAGAACTGCTGAGGGGAGAGAGACTGCTGAGAGGAGAGAGAGAGAGAGACTGCTGAGGGGAGAGAGACTGCTGAGAGGGAGAGAGACTGCTGAGGGGAGAGAGACTGCTGAGGGGAGAGAGACTGCTGAGGGGGAGAGACTGCTGAGGGAGAGGAGAGACTGCTGAGGGAGAGAGACTGCTGAGGGGAGAGGAGAGACTGCTGAGAGGAGAGAGAGAGACTGCTGAGAGGAGAGAGAGAGACTGCTGAGAGGAGAGAGAGAGACTGCTGAGAGGAGAGAGAGAGACTGCTGAGAGGAGAGAGAGAGACTGCTGAGAGGAGAGAGAGACTGCTGAGAGGAGAGAGAGACTGCTGAGAGGAGAGAGAGACTGCTGAGAGGAGAGAGAGACTGCTGAGAGGAGAGAGAGACTGCTGAGAGGAGAGAGAGACTGCTGAGAGAGAGAGAGAGACTGCTGAGAGGAGAGAGAGACTGCTGAGAGGAGAGAGAGACTGTGAGGAGAGAGAGAGAGACTGCTGAGAGAGAGAGAGAGACTGCTGAGGAGAGAGAGACTGCTGAGGAGAGAGAGACTGCTGAGAGGAGAGAGAGAGACTGCTGAGAGGAGAGAGGAGACTGCTGAGAGGAGAGAGAGAGACTGCTGAGAGGAGAGAGAGAGACTGCTGAGAGGAGAGAGAGAGACTGCTGAGAGGAGAGAGAGAGACTGCTGAGAGGAGAGAGAGAGACTGCTGAGAGGAGAGAGAGAGACTGCTGAGAGGAGAGAGAGAGACTGCTGAGAGGAGAGAGAGAGACTGCTGAGAGGAGAGAGAGGAGACTGCTGAGGAGGAGAGAGAGAGACTGCTGAGAGGAGAGAGAGAGACTGCTGAGAGGAGAGAGAGAGACTGCTGAGGGGAGAGAGACTGCTGAGGGGGAGAGAGACTGCTGAGGGAGAGAGAGACTGCTGAGGGGAGAGAGACTGCTGAGGGGAGAGAGACTGCTGAGGGAGAGAGGACTGCTGAGAGGAGAGAGATGCTGAGAGGAGAGAGACTGCTGAGAGGAGGAGAGAGACTGCTGAGAGGAGAGAGAGAGACTGCTGAGAGGAGAGAGAGAGACTGCTGAGAGGAGAGAGAGAGAGACTGCTGAGAGGAGAGAGAGACTGCTGAGAGGAGAGAGAGACTGCTGAGAGGAGAGAGAGACTGCTGAGAGGGGAGAGGAGAGAGAGAGAGGACTGCTGAGAGGAGAGAGAGACTGCTGAGAGGGAGAGAGAGACTGCTGAGAGGAGAGAGAGAGACTGCTGAGGAGGAGAGAGAGAGAGACTGCTGAGAGGAGGAGAGAGACTGCTGAGGGAGAGAGAGGACTGCTGAGAGGAGAGAGAGACTGCTGAGAGGAGAGAGACTGCTGAGAGGAGAGGAGACTGCTGAGAGAGAGCTGTGAGAGAGAGAGAGACATGCTGAGAGGAGGAGAGAGACTGCTGAGAGGGAGAGAGAGACTGCTGAGAGGAGAGAGAGGAGACTGCTGAGGGAGAGGAGAGAGAGAGAGACTGCTGAGAGGAGAGAGAGAGGACTGTGAGGAGGAGAGAGAGAGAGACTGCTGAGAGGAGAGAGAGAGAGAACTGCTGAGAGGAGAGAGAGAGAGACTGCTGAGAGGAGAGAGAGGAGGACTGCTGAGGGAGAGAGAGAGACTGCTGAGAGGAGAGAGGAGGACTGCTGAGAGGAGAGAGAGTGAGAGAGAGACTGCTGAGAGGAGAGAGAGAGACTGCTGAGAGGAGAGAGAGAGACTGCTGAGGGGAGAGAGACTGCTGAGAGGGAGAGAGAGACTGCTGAGAGGAGAGAGACTGCTGAGAGGAGAGAGAGACTGCTGAGAGGAGAGAGAGAGACTGCTGAGAGGAGAGAGAGAGACTGCTGAGGAGAGAGAGAGAGACTGCTGAGAGGAGAGAGAGCTGAGAGGAGAGAGACTGTGAGAGGAGAAGAGAGACTGCTGAGAGGAGAGAGAGAGACTGCTGAGAGGAGAGAGAGAGAGACTGCTGAGAGGAGAGAGACTGCTGAGAGGAGAGAGACTGCTGAGAGGAGAGAGACTGCTGAGGGAGAGAGAGGACTGCTGAGAGGAGAGAGACTGCTGAGAGGGAGAGAGGACTGCTGAGAGGAGAGAGAGAGAGACTGCTGAGAGGAGAGAGAGAGACTGCTGAGAGGAGGAGAGAACTGCTGAGAGGGGAGAGAGAGACTGCTGAGAGGAGAGAGAGAGACTGCTGAGAGAGAGTGAGAGAGAGGACTGCTGAGAGGAGAGAGACTGCTGAGAGGGGAGAGAGAGACTGCTGAGAGGAGAGAGAGGACTGCTGAGAGGGAGAGAGAGAGGACTGCTGAGAGGAGGAGAGAGACTGCTGAGATAAGAGGCTAGTGAGGAGGAGAGTTTGGTGAGCGTGAATAAAGACTGGTAAAGAGACAGACCAGAGACTCCGAGGTGAAAGACGGACTGCAGACCCAACGACGAAACACAGATTCCCCGAGGAGAAAGACAATGGATTGCGGACCCCCGAGGCGAGAGGGAGACGGACTAGGAGAGCGTTACTGACAGTAATGTTGGTGCACAGAGGTGAATGTGTTGACTGCTCACGACTTGTGTCTAACAGCAGGATTCTCCCTACAATAAATGGGTGGATATTGTCTATGAGGCGGATGAAGGACCAGAGACCGTGGTGAACGCGTGGAGGAAACCGGCAGAGAATGAGTTGAGTGAGTGTGAACATAGCATCGCACATCGCTGTGAGACCCTCCACATCGCTGTGAGACCCTCCACATCGCTGTGAGACCCTCCACATCGCTGTGAGACCCTCCACATCTCACCACCGGCCAGAGACATCCAGCAATTGTGAAAGAGACTCCTGTGTCTGCAAAAGATGAATCGCAGAGGCTTCCTCCTAGATTTCCCCACCACATGAGACCACGTGTGACCTCAAGACCACTCTGGAAGCGCCACATGTGCCAAAGACCACGTCCATCTTGTGTGCCAAAAAGTAAGCAGAATGGGGTGTTAATGGTGTGTTATGACACGGGGCTGCACGATCCGGTGCAGACATGACGAGCCTCCCAGGAGAGGTAGGGGGAAGAGATCACAGATAGTGATGAGTGAGTGTAATCGTTACTATTCGCTTCTCTCATGGATTCACATTACTTGTTATTCCGCGAGTATTTGTGTACTCTCCTCGCTATATTCGAATGTCCCGCCATGCATTTTTCTCGCCTCCTTTGCAGCCACTAAACATGCTGGGCTTCTTAACCAATCACAGTAATGCTGCAGTCATCTTGGTTGTGGTATTACTGTGTTTGGCTGACCGCCCAGCATCATTTAGGCCTTGTCGCTGCCATTTTGCCCGCATTGCATCCGGAGCCAGCGTTGGAGAACTATAGGGACAGATCGCTGAGCTGCTAGGGAGAGTGTTAGGCCTCTTCATAACACAAAAGCTCTTTTCAGGGCTACCTGCAGTGTGTACTAGGTCAATGTAGAGAAGGGAGGGAGAGATACTCGAGCAGGGACAGTGTAAAGGAGCCGATCACTAGCTCCATAGTACCAGAAAACAATAGCTCTTTTCAGAGCTGACCCCACTGAACAAGGTCACAGTACAGCTAGGGAGAGGTTAAACTGTTCTTCCAGTGTCCCTATCACAGCTCTTGTCAGAGGCAAAGCTCTGTTATTCCACCAATCAGAGCACTAGTATTTTGTGCTGCCTTTTTTTGAAAGCACCAGTCTATTTTCCCGGTTGCTTTGGGGTCACAGCTTGCTGTCCACATTAGTGCCCTAGCCAAAGCAGTACTACAAACCTTTCCTATTGGCTGCTGCCAAGCACGCACCAGGCCATTTTCCCTACTAATTTGGCATTGAGCGCTAGCTAGGTTGGCTTGTGCTCTCAACATCTGTTAACAAAACCCAAAAAGCCTGTTGTTAATGGACGTGGATGTGATGTTGTCAGTGATGCGGGAGAAAGTACAGAGTCCGGTCAGAAGAAGCTTCATATATCCACTGTGTTCCTGGAACGTAAACGTGTGTGGAAGCCAGAAGACCAAGAGCAGATTGTGTCTTGGATAGTAGACCCGGCCTCTACGCATTACTCAAGCAGCAACATATCTTCCATGACCGCACTGTCTAATGTCGATACGCAGAACGCTGGCCCATCCAATCCTGAAGCTGGTTCTCCTTCCTCCCACCATTATCAGTCCCAGGAGACATATGACCCCAAGCCTGGCCACTCCGAGGATCTGTTTGGTTGGCTCTGGCCTATCACCATGCAGCATTGAAGAGGAGCATGAGGAGGTGGCGAGCGTTGATGCTTCAGTATTTGAGGACCCACAGCCTGAAGAAAGCCACTTTGAGGAACGTGATTTACTGTCTCCAGAGGTGGAGGCTGATGATGATGAAGACACTGTTGCCATCAGGGCAGCCTACAGTGTCAACTGGGAAGGAGAATGAGATGAAAGACCACGTGGTTGATGATGAGTTCACTGATTTGACCTGGACCATTAGCACGCATAGCCATCACAGCAGAACAGAGGAAGATGGATATGTTCCACCAACACAGGCACTAAGGGGCCGATGTGGTTTGCCCAGAGTGAGAACTGGATCAACTGTTCCCAAGAACACCCCAGCAGAGGGCCAGGTCAGGGCAAACATTGTAATCTGTAGCATCTGCCCTACCAAGTTGAGCAGATGCCAGGGCAAAGGCAACCTGAGCACCACCAGTATGCAAAACCACATGGATGCCAAGCACCCCAGTAGGTGGGCAGAACACCAGGGCACCCAATCTTTGTCTGCGGGTGAAACCACTGCCATGTCGCCTGGGCTATGTCCTTCAGAATCTGCTGTCCAGGAAGCAGGCGCTCAGACCTCCTGCCCACAAGCTGCAGTCGCTCACACACAACAAACATCAACCACATCCACTTCCTTGTCCCAGCAAAGCGTCCAATTATTCGTGCCTGGGAGCTTGGAAAGAAAGTGTAAATACCCAGCCGTGCATACGCAGGCACAAATACTAAACTAACACTTTGCCACATTGCTAGCAGTGGAGATGTTGCTGTTCAGGCTTGTGGGATCTTTCCGTGATCTCTTGGCTGTGGCTGCCCATGATACAGTGCTCTCAGACACTATGTTGCCAGTGTGCCGTCCCTGCGATACACAAGCACGTGTTATATAATCTGAACCGTGCTCTCACCAATGCTGTAGCTGGGAAGGTCCACCTGAAGGCCCAGTCAAACACACATAATTGTGCAGAGATTGTTGGCAGATCTCTGGTTGCAGTGAAATCATGAACACATTGTTACATTTGTACACAGCAACAAAATAGAACAATTTGTCCATTATTTCACTGCAACCAGAGATCTGCCAACTATCTGCACAATTATCAGACACCTGGACAAGCTGTTGTGGACAGGAGCGATACATTTCTGTCATGGGACACTGGGTGAACTTGGTGGCCGGTGGGACAAAGGCGCAGACTGGGACATCGCACATCCTACCCACGCCATGAATAGCGGGCCCAACTTCTGTCAGGGTGTCCACCTCTTCCTATTCCACTTCCTCTCTCTCCCCTCCTGCTCCTCATCCTCTGCTGAATTACCCTCCCCATCACTCCCAAGCTGGGACCAGTGCAGCAGCGCATTGGCACGGTGTCGGCAGCGCATTGGCCCGGTGTCAGCAGCGCATTGGCATGGTGTCGGCAGCGCATTGGCATGGTGTCGGCAGCGCATTGGCACGGTGTCGGCAGCGCATCGGCACGGTGTGAGCAGCGCATCGGCACGGTGGCAGCACACTCTGCTGAAGCTGACCTGTTCAGGTCAGAGACCACACACTGCAGCAGAGCTGAGGCAGACCGATCAGTGGCTCTCCCCGCTGCACCTCCTAACAGGAGGTCTTGGTGAGCAGCAAACATATACAATAGGGACAATTATTCACAGATGGGACATAACTCATGATGAAGTCCAAAATTGTGTTAACCATCTGGGGTGTCTGTATTCATCACAGTTGCAGACCCAAGATCATCAGAAGACGGAGATATTGTATAGATACAAATAGATCAATTAGAGCTCAATTAACACCGTCCAAAATCTCTCCCAAATGGAAAAATAGATATATAGATCTGTACTTCCATCATAGAAGAGACCCCCCCCCCCTATATTTGCCAATTGTAGTACGCAGGGGTTAATACACATCATAACGTGTTCATATCCTAAAGACTATATAGGCAAAACTGAAAGGGAGCGGAGAAAGACTAGGTGACATCTGGCACAGTACAGACACTCCGGTGCATGAATACCACAGGGGGGTTTCTACAGACCTTACATTTAGGGTCCTAGAAGTTGTTATACCATCGCCCCGGGGTGGAGATCGAGAGAGGCTTCTACTTCAATAGGCAGCCGGATGGATCTATACTTGTGATAGCATCAAAGGGGATGACCGAGCAATTGAGCTCCAGTGGTGTTCTTTAACCTGCCTAGCGGTATTCCCGAGCCTGACTCGGGGTTAAAAGTTACTGCTAGAAGCGGTAACCCCGAGTCCAGCTCGGGCTTACCCGCGGTCGCGGCAGATGCGGTGAAAAAAACGCATTTGCCGCATAGCCGCCGCACTTGCGGCGCGGTTGCGGCGCAGTTGCGGTAATCGCCATAGTAAGTATAGGGGGACTTGCGGCAGGTGCGGCCGCGAATAAAACCGCACTTGTCGCATCTGCCGCAAGTCCCCCTATACTTACTATGGCGATTACCGCAACCGCGCCGCAAGTGCGGCGGCTATGCGGCAAGTGCGGCGGCTATGCGGCAAGTGCGGCAGATGCGTTTTTTTCACCGCATCTGCCGCAACTGCGGGTAAGCCCGCTTTTAGCACAAAAATCCTGACCTATTGATAACGCCAGGGAGGTTACTGATGGTTCTCGTATTCACTGGTTCTTTTCGGACCATGGCTTCCCTTTCTTTGGGATCAGATTTGTAAACGATTCCCTGAGCCGTGTATGCGGTGCCATCGTCCGGGAAGGATAACACCATCTTCAGAGGATATAGTGTATACTGCAGATGTTATCCTCTAAAAATCCATTTTCCTATATGTATGTATCAGTATACTGTAGGATGTATTTTATCTATATCAACCTGTTCTGTTTCTGTCATATATAATCTTCAAATTACCCCCGACCTCCTTGTATCCTGGTGATCTAGGTCCGCTCTATACCTTTCCCCTTTACCTTCTTACAATCTATTATTTTATAGATTTAATCCAAAAAAATATACAAGATATTACAAAGGGGACAAAATACAATATAGAAAGTTACATGAAAATAAAAGGATTAAAATGAGAACTATTCCTCCACCTGCCTCACAGGGATGACTTTCAGGTATAGGGAGGGAAGAATCTCCTGAGATATGATTCAGCCTCACAGAGGACAGGTGTGTGTCCTTCATCTGAGTCTGATTACTTCCAAAATGAAGTTTCTGTTTTTTATGATCCTACCATAAAATTAGGAACCCCCTTTCTGCTGACCTTATATATGGGCTTTCCCTGGTCCTCATCTTTGCAAAAGTTATGTAATATATCTGGCTGAGATGCTCAAAAGCAAGATAAATTAGCATCATTTTCCCTCTGATGAGACGAAGATAGAACTTTCTAGTGATAATTGTAAGTGGTGGAGAAAACCAGGCACCGCTCATCACCTGCCCAACACAATCCCAACAGTGAGACATGGTGGAGGCAGCATCATGCTATGGGGAGGGTTCAGCTGCAGGGACAGGACGACTGGTGGCAGCATCATGCTATGGGGGGGCTCAGCTGCAGGGACAGGACGACTGATGGCAGCATCATGCTATGGGGGGGTTCAGCTGCAGGGACAGGACGACTGGTGGCAGCATCATGCTATGGGGGGTTCAGCTGCAGGGACAGGACGACTGGTGGCAGCATCATGCTATGGGGGGGGGGTTCAGCTGCAGGGACAGGACGACTGGTGGCAGCATCATGCTATGGGGGGGGGGGTTCAGCTGCAGGGACAGGACAGCTGGTGGCAGCATCATGCTATGGGGGGTTCAGCTGCAGGGACAGGACGACTGGTGGCAGCATCATGCTATGGGGGGTTCAGCTGCAGGGACAGGATGACTGGTGGCAGCATCATGCTATGGGGGGGTTCAGCTGCAGGGACAGGACGGCTGGTGGCAGCATCATGCTATGGGGGGGTTCAGCTGCAGGGACAGGACGACTGGTTACAATTGAAGGAAACATGAATGCGGCCAAGTCCAGAGATCTCCTGGATGAAAACCTCCTCCAGATCTCCGGACCTCAGACTGGGCTGAAGCTTCACCTTCCTATAGACAATGACCCTAAGCCACAGCTACAATAACACCGGAGCGGCTTCACCACAACCCTGTGCCCATTCCTGACCGGAGCCACAGCCCGGACCTAAACCCAATGGAGCATCTCTGGAGACCGGACAATGGCTCCACCAACATTCACTGGAGAGGATCTGCAAGGAAGAATGAGAGGATCCCCAGATCCAGGGGGAAACTGCATCATCCCCAAGAAGACTCAGGGCTGTACGAAAGGTGCAAATACTCAATACTGAGCAAAGGGGCTGAATACTTATCATCAATACTGAGCAAAGGAGCTGAATACTTATCATCAATACTGAGCAAAGGAGCTGAATACTTATCACCAACACTGAGCAAAGGGGCTGAATACTTATCATCAATACTGAGCAAAGGGGCTGAATACTTATCAATACTGAGCAAAGGGGCTGAATACTTATCATCAATACTGAGCAAAGGGGCTGAATACTTATCACCAATACTGAGCAAAGGGGCTGAATACTTATCATCAATACTGAGCAAAGGGGCTGAATACTTATCATCAACACTGAGCAAAGGGGCTGAATACTTATCATCAATACTGAGCAAAGGGGCTGAATACTTACCATCAATACTGAGCAAAGGGGCTGAATACCTATCATCAATACTGAGCAAAGGGGCTGAATACTTATCATCAACACTGAGCAAAGGGGCTGAATACTTATCATCAATACTGAGCAAAGGGGCTGAATACTTATCATCAATACTGAGCAAAGGGCCTGAATACTTATCATCAATACTGAGCAAAGGGGCTGAATACTTATCATCAATACTGAGCAAAGGGGCTGAATACTTATCATCAACACTGAGCAAAGGGGCTGAATACTTATCACCAATACTGAGCAAAGGGGCTGAATACTTATCACCAATACTGAGCAAAGGGGCTGAATACTTATCATCAATACTGAGCAAAGGGGCTGAATACTTATCATCAACACTGAGCAAAGGGGCTGAATACTTATCATCAATACTGAGCAAAGGGGCTGAATACTTATCATCAATACTGAGCAAAGGGGCTGAATACTTATCATCAATACTGAGCAAAGGGGCTGAATACTTATCACCAATACTAAGCAAAGGGGCTGAATACTTATCAATACTGAGCAAAGGGGCTGATATCATCAATACTGAGCAAAGGGGCTGAATACTTATCACCAATACTGAGCAAAGGGGCTGAATACTTATCATCAATACTGTGCAAAGGGGCTGAATACTTATCATCAATACTGAGCAAAGAGGCTGAATACTTATCACCAATACTGAGCAAAGGGGCTGAATACTTATCATCAATACTGAGCAAAGGGGCTGAATACTTATCATCAATACTGTGCAAAGGGGCTGAATACTTATCATCAATACTGAGCAAAGAGGCTGAATACTTATCACCAATACTGAGCAAAGGGGCTGAATACTTATCATCAATACTGAGCAAAGAGGCTGAATACTTATCACCAATACTGAGCAAAGGGGCTGAATACTTATCATCAATACTGAGCAAAGGGGCTGAATACTTATCATCAATACTGAGCAAAGGGGCTGAATACTTATCATCAACACTGAGCAAAGAGGCTGAATACTTATCATCAATACTGAGCAAAGGGGCTGAATACTTATCATCAATACTGAGCAAAGGGGCTGAATACTTATCACCAATACTGAGCAAAGGGGCTGAATACTTATCACCAATACTGAGCAAAGGGGCTGAATACTTATCATCAATACTGAGCAAAGGGGCTGAATACTTATCATCAATACTGAGCAAAGGGGCTGAATACTGATCATCAATACTGAGCAAAGGGACTGAATACTTATCACCAATACTGAGCAAAGGGGCTGAATACTTATCATCAATACTGAGCAAAGGGGCTGAATACTGATCATCAATACTGAACAAAGGGGCTGAATACTTATCATCAATACTGAGCAAAGGGGCTGAATACTTATCAATACTGAGCAAAGAGGCTGAATACTTATCACCAATACTGAGCAAAGGGGCTGAATACTTATCATCAATACTGAGCAAAGGGGCTGAATACTTATCACCAATACTGAGCAAAGGGGCTGAATACTTATCACCAATACTGAGCAAAGGGGCTGAATACTTATCATCAATACTGAGCAAAGAGGCTGAATACTTATCATCAACACTGAGCAAAGGGGCTGAATACTTATCACCAATACTGAGCAAAGGGGCTGAATACTTATCACTATGGGAGATTTTCATTTTTCCTTTTTAATAGATTTGCACGTTTCTTAATTTCTGATTTATATTCTGTGTACATGGGGTGCAGAGTGACATTAATGAGGAAAAAAGAACTTTATTGATTTTACCAAATGGCTGCAATGAAACAAAGCGGGAAAAATGTAAAGGGTGTGAATACTTTCCGTACCCACTGTACATGTGTCTGTTCTTACCCTCCAAACCTTATCTGATAGCTGCTCAGCTAAGTAGCTGGGCAAACACAGGGAAGCCCTGAAGAAACCCAGCAGTTCTCAGTCTGATTGGCTGCTCAACACACCCAGCACCAAACTGGATGACTAACCTGTCACTCACCAAACTGACAGCTCAGCACACCCTGACTCCGTGGTGCAGCTAATTATTATTATTTATAGTGTCCCATTGAGTCCATGGTCTGTACATGAGAAGGGATACATACAAACAAGTTATAAATGCAATGAACAAATTAACAGTGACAGACTGATACAGAGGGGAGAGAGAGACCCTGCCCTTGTGGGCTTACATTCTACAGGGCAGTGGGTAGAGAGACAGTAGGTTGGGTCTGCTCTGGTCATGGAGGAGTTGCTGGGTCCAGTGGTGGTGGAGCGCAGGGTCCAGTGGTGGAGCGCCAGGTCCAGTGGTGGTGGAGAGCAGGGTCCGATGGTGGTGGAGCACCGGGTCTAGTGGTGGAGCGCCAGGTCCAGTGGTGGTGGAGCGCCGTGGTCATTGCAGGCTGTAGGCTGTTCTGAAGAGATGGGTTTTCAGGTTCCTCTTGAAGGTTCTCAGTGTGGGGGACAGTCGGAGATTTTGGGGTGCAGAATTCCAGAGGATGGGGGATGCTCAGGTGAAGTCTTCCGGTTAGATGAGGAACGTACAAGTGTGGAGGAAAGGAGGAGGACTAGGGAGGATCGGAGGTTACGAGTTGGATGATATCAGAAGATTAGTTCAGAGATATATGGGGGGGAGATTGTGGACAGCTTTGTAAGTCAGTGATAGGAGTCTGAATTGGATACACTGGTGAATTGGGAGTCAGTGGAGGATATACAGAGGGGAGAAGTGGAGGAATAGCGAGGAGAGAGGTGGATTAGTTGAGCAGCAGAGTTAAGGAGAGATTGGAGAGGTGCAAGAGTGTTAGCAGGAGGCCACAGAGGAGGAGGTTGCAGTAGTCGAGATGGGAGATGATGAGGGCATGCACTAATAGTTTAGTAGATTGAGGGCTGAGGAAAGGACGGATTCTGGAAATATTCCTGAGTTGGAGGCGGCAGGAGGAGGTGAGAGCTTGGATGTGCGGTGTGAAGGACAAGGCAGAGTCATGGGTTACTGCGAGGCAGCGGACTCCAGGTACAGGGCAAAGTGTGATGTCATTTATTGTGATAGATCAGGTAAGGAAGGTGTGTGAGGAGGGGGAAAGATGAGGAGTTCAGTTTTGTCTACATTGAGTTTTAGAAAGCGAGAGGAGAAGGAGGAGGATATGGCTGATAGACACTCCGGGATTCTGGACAGTAGAGAGGAGGAGGAGGATATGGCTGATAGACACTCCGGGATTCTGGACAGCAGAGAGGAGGAGGAGGATATGGCTGATAGACACTCCGGGATTGTGGACAGCAGAGAGGAGAAGGAGGAGGATATGGCTGATAGACACTCTGGGATTCTGGACAGTAGAGAGGAGGAGGAGGAGGATATGGCTGATAGACACTCTGGGATTCTAGACAGCAGAGAGGAGAAGGAGGAGGATATGGCTGATAGACACTCTGGGATTCTGGACAGTAGAGAGGAGGAGGAGGAGGATATGGCTGATAGACACTCTGGGATTCTAGACAGCAGAGAGGAGAAGGAGGAGGATATGGCTGATAGACACTCCGGGATTGTGGACAGCAGAGAGGAGGAGGAGGAGGATATGGCTGATAGACACTCCGGGATTGTGGACAGCAGAGAGGAGGAGGAGGAGGATATGGCTGATAGACACTCCGGGATTGTGGACAGCAGAGAGGTAGATCTGAGGGTCATCAGTGTACAGGTGATACTGGAAGCCATGGGGCTGTATGAGGTGTCCTAGACCAAGGGTATAGACTATAGATGGAGAAAAGGAGGGGCCCCAGGACAGAACCTTGAGGGACCCCAACAGTGAGGCGATGGGGTGAGGAGGTCGTGTGGGAGCGGGGGGCACTAAATAGAAAGACAGGAGGAGATCCAGGAGAGGACAAGGTCAGTGATACCAATGGAAGAGAGGATCTGTAATAGGAGACAGTGGTGGACTGTGTGGAATGCAGAGGACAGGTTTAGAAGGAGGAGGACGGAGAAATGTCTGTAGCTTTGGCTGTAAGTCGTTAGTAATTTTGGTCAGTGCAGTGATGAGGGCGGAAGCCGGATTGAAGGTTGTCAGAGAGTTGGATGAGAGGTGAGAAGAGATTACAGTGCGGACGATGCTGCTCGAGAAGTTTGGAAGTGAACGGGAGCAGATATGGGCCGGGAGCTGGATATGGAGGTCGGGATGAGGGATGGAGTAATTTGTTGCATGTTGAAAGCAGAGGGCAGGTACCAGAAGTCATACAATTGTCACTCATTGTTTCCAGGACCCCCTCAGCGGGGGAATGGTGACACACTGAAGTCATGATGGATGAGGCCAGTGCATATATGTATGTGAGATTATCTGCATGTAAGGGATTGTTCCCACCATCAGGAATAGCAGTGATTTGGAGGCAGCATTTTGCATTTTATAGTATTAGCACAGTGGATGGCTTTATAGGAATCCCGTGCCCACTGTGCTGCTTCTCTCTGCAGCGTAAACTAATATTCGGCGCAGCTTTCTGAGTCTCAGTGAGAGAACACAGCGCCAATCCACTGCACCCCGAACACTGATCGTGGGCAGAGACACTACAAGAGAAGAGGCGCTGCTTCCATGACAGTGTCTCCTGATCATTCGATGGTACCTAAGAGGAGGCAGCAGATTGAGAGCGAGGAGTACAGAGCACAATGTTAGGATCCGTGCAGGGAGAAGGCGAGTGCAACACGAACTGTCCAGAAGGAAGGTTCTCCAACAATGATATAAAATGTCATCCCTGATCTACATCACCAGTCAGGACTGATGACTTACAGATCCTGAGACCTGTATTTTACCTGGCGAGCTGTATCACACATAGCGGCCGAGAGCAGGGTTGAGATGTGTGAAGAAACAGGTTTTAAGCCACCTAGTAGTCGATGTGGGGTTCTACAGCTTCATCCCCCTCCACTGTCACTGACAACTTTAAAGCAATGCACGGGACTGAATGTGCCCAACTGGAAAACTAACATTGAGGAGGATGAAGCTGGAGACAACCCCTGTTGTGCTCAGCAAGGAAGAGATTTATTAATTCAGATATTGCAGCCCTGCTCCCAACCGAGCAATGTGTGATACAGCTCATGTCAGCTGAAATCCAACCAACTGAGCAATGTTTTAATACAGCTAATGTCAGCTGAAATCTGACGACTGAGGTATGTGTGATACAGCTTGTGTCGTCTGAAACTCGACTGAGCAATGTGTGATACAGCTCATGTTGTCTGAAACCCGACTGAGCAATGTGTGATACAGCTCATGTCGTCTGAAACCTGACTGAGCAATGTGTGATACAGCTCATGTCGTCTGAAACCCGACTGAGCAATGTGTGATACAGCTCATGTCGTCTGAAACCTGACTGAGCAATGTGTGATACAGCTCATGTCGTCTGAAACCCGACTGAGCAATGTGTGATACAGCTCATGTCGTCTGAAACCCGACTGAGCAATGTGTGATACAGCTCATGTTGTCTGAAACCCGACTGAGCAATGTGTGATACAGCTTGTGGCGGCTGAAACCCGACCGACTGAGCAATGTGTGATGTAGCTCGTGTCAGCTGTAACCCAACTGAACAATGTGTGATACAGCTCGTGTCCGGCTGAAATCCGACCAACTGAGGAATGTGTGATACAGCTCGTGTCTACTGAATCCCGACCGACTGAGGAATGTGTGATGCAGCTCATGCCGGTTGAAACCCAGGTCTTGGGGTCAGTAATTCTGCAGTCTGCAGCCCATCCTAACATGTGAATAGGACGGGCTGCAGTTTGAGTCCATTTTATCTCCTTCTTAGGGAATACATTTAACCCCAGGAATTGATGAGGTCCTGTCCTATAGTGATAGTGTACCCACCTCAGGAAGGTTTTTTCATTGTGCTAGCACCTCTACACAAATGTACAGATGGGCAGATGGTTGTTTGTTACCAATAATTTGGGTAAAAGTTATGATTGCTGAAGTGGAGCTTGTCGGCAGGGATTGAAGCTGATAACAGCGAGTCTCTGCAGTGCGGGGTGAGCCCTCCCCGGCAGCAGTCACCGCTCTTCTTATACACAGCATTATTGTGTTTGATAGGAGTCCTCAATTGTATGAGATAATTAGGACTGATTATGTGAATGACTCAGGATACCAGTTTGTCCTGGTTATTATATTTAGCTCCACACTGATTACCCATCTAATTAAAGATAATCATTTATAACGTCCTCATTAAACTGTACAGTCACGGCACCCGTGAATTGCTCCAGAGAACAAAGGTGCAATTACATTGCAATTACCGTACATGTTTTGTTGTGTATATTTGGGGTTTTGTGCCCAATTTGCCTTTTTTCTCAGTTTTTTTTGTGTTGATCCGATCTAAACAAAGGAAATACACAAATGTGTTTATAGCAAAAATTGTGTAACTGCAATTATGTTCTGGTAGAAATGCTTCATTTTCAGGAACACTTTCAGCTGTGACTGTAATTCATTCCTTATTACTCTCCTCACAGCCAATGATCCTGTATATGGTGAAGTTACCATAACATTTGTTCCTTTGGACGCCCTCTAGTGGAGGGGCCTCTTCTTTCCTCTCCACCCTCTGTTCCGGTGTCCAGGGCTGTGGGGTCCGAGTCTGCGTCCAGGGCTGTGGGGTCTGAGTCTGCGTCCAGGGCTGTGGGGTCCGAGTCTGCGTCCAGGGCTGTGGGGTCCGAGTCTGCATCAGGGGCTGTGGCGTCCGAGTCTGCGTCAGGGGCTGTGGCGTCCGAGTCTGCGTCAGGGGCTGTGGGGTCCGAGTCTGCGTCCAGGGCTGTGGGGTCCGAGTCTGCGTCCAGGGCTGTGGGGTCCGAGTCTGCGTCCAGGGCTGTGGGGTCCGAGTCTGCGTCCAGGGCTGTGGGGTCCGAGTCTGCGTCCAGGGCTGTGGGGTCCGAGTCTGCGTTCTTTTTCTCTGATTTTCCAAAATGGTCGGTGCAGATGACGATCAGTGTAATAAAAATCATCACCTGTTACAGTATACATGGAATTTTATTGAAGAAATCTCCCAATGATAACAGTCTAATCTTCAATATTAAAAAACCTCTAAATGCCCTGTTCCAAATTATTCGGCACAGGAGAATTTCTAAACATTTGATGTGTTTGGAAGAAGTGAAAATGCTGATTTGTTGAATTTGCAGCATTCGGAGGTCACATTCACTGAAATAAAAAGCTATTTAACTCCAAATCCTCCTAACAGGCCAAGTTACATGGTAACACAGGAACCCTTCTGTGATCTCACTTTCACAATTCTTGCATCCATTGATATTGTGAGTTTCTGGAGAGTTTCTGCTTGTATTTCTTTGCATGATGTCAGAGTCGCCTCCCAGAGCTGCTGTTGTGATGTGATCTGCCTCCCACCCTCATAGATCTTTTGCTTGATTATACTCCTAAGGTTCTCTATAGGGTTGAGGTCAGGGGAAGATGGTGGCCACACCATGAGTTTATCTCCTTTTATGCCCATAGCAGCCAATGGCACAGAGGTATTCTTCTTTGTAGCATGAGATGGGGCATTGTCCTGCATGAAGATGATTTTGCTCCTGTTTTCGCTTTTTGTACGTAAGAAAGTTCTCAGTCAGAAGCTCTATACTCGGACTCCTCAGACACAGCGAACAGAATCTGACAGCAACCGAGTATTGTAGAAAATATTTCCTGACTTGTGGGTCGACCATGTCTGACATTTCATGGGAACAGGCTGGATCTATTCAGCAGCTCGTAATGAACAGATGGACATCTGGAAGCCTCATTTATTACAGTATTGAAGCTACTGGGATGAGGGAAGTTGATCCTAGATGTCTGCTCTGCAGTGAGGAGCTACGCAAGAACATCCTGCTATCCCTCGTCTGGATGAACCTAAGGTCTATTGTGGAGCTGGATACATGAGCTTCAGTGGTGATATCTACTGTCAGGATATAAGATCTATTCTAAGGTCTATTGTGGAGCTGGATACATGTGCTTCAGTGGTGATATCTACTGTCAGGATATAAGATCTATTCTAAGGTCTATTGTGGGGCTGAATACATGAGCTTCAGTCCTGATATCTACTGTCAGGATATAAGATCTATTCTAAGGTCTATTGTGGAGCTGGATACATGAGCTTCAGTCCTGATATCTACTGTCAGGATATAAGGACTATTCTCGTTTGCCTCCTGTGCCGGGCGCTGCCTCTTGTGCTCGTTACCCCTCTCCTAGCATATACTCAGCCTGTCCACTGGTCTACTGCCAACTGGTTCTATTAGTAATTGCATAACCGGCACAACAATAAGGATTTCCTCCAATTTGATTGACCCAGTTGCTTCAGGACTTTGCAAAACAGATGTAACATCAGGAAGACAATGAAGCCTGTGTCGCTGCAGGAGCTTTCCACATTGTCCGTGAACCTAGAAGCGAATCTTCTCTGTAAATAGAGACAGCAATTTAATGGTCTGTGGAGCCTAGAATCAGGAAGAGTCAGGGAGATGGAAATATTTGTACAAAGGTTTTATTAATAAGCCCTGTGTACTGTATCTGTGTAATGTCAGATTGTGTGTGCCAGCGTGGTGCCCGGAGCCCTGTGTCCTGTATCTGTGTAATGTCAGATTGTGTGTGTCCAGCGTGGTGCCCGGAGCCCTGTGTACTGTATCTGTGTAATGTCAGATTGTGTGTGTCCAGCGTGGTGCCCGGAGCCCTGTGTACTGTATCTGTGTAATGTCAGATTGTGTGTGCCCAGCGTGGTGCCCGGAGCCCTGTGTACTGTATCTGTGTAATGTCAGATTGTGTGTGCCCAGCGTGGTGCCCGGAGCCCTGTGTACTGTATCTGTGTAATGTCAGATTGTGTGTGCCCAGCGTGGTGCCCGGAGCCCTGTGTACTGTATCTGTGTAATGTCAGATTGTGTGTGCCCAGCGTGGTGCCCGGAGCCCTGTGTACTGTATCTGTGTAATGTCAGATTGTGTGTGCCCAGCGTGGTGCCCGGAGCCCTGTGTACTGTATCTGTGTAATGTCAGATTGTGTGTGCCCAGCGTGGTGCCCGGAGCCCTGTGTACTGTATCTGTGTAATGTCAGATTGTGTGTGCCCAGCGTGGTGCCCGGAGCCCTGTGTACTGTATCTGTGTAATGTCAGGTTGTGTGTGTGCCCAGCGTGGTGCCCGGAGCCCTGTGTACTGTATCTGTGTAATGTCAGGTTGTGTGTGCCCAGCGTGGTGCCCGGAGCTCTGTGTACTGTATCTGTGTAATGTCAGATTGTGTGTGCCCAGCGTGGTGCCCGGAGCCCTGTGTCCTGTATCTGTGTAATGTCAGATTGTGTGTGCCCAGCGTGGTGCCCGGAGCCCTGTGTACTGTATCTGTGTAATGTCAGATTGTGTGTGCCCAGCGTGGTGCCCGGAGCCCTGTGTACTGTATCTGTGTAATGTCAGATTGTGTGTGCCCAGCGTGGTGCCCGGAGCCCTGTGTACTGTATCTGTGTAATGTCAGATTGTGTGTGCCCAGCGTGGTGCCCGGAGCCCTGTGTCCTGTATCTGTGTAATGTCAGATTGTGTGTGCCCAGCGTGGTGCCCGGAGCCCTGTGTACTGTATCTGTGTAATGTCAGATTGTGTGTGCCCAGCGTGGTGCCCGGAGCCCTGTGTACTGTATCTGTGTAATGTCAGATTGTGTGTGCCCAGCGTGGTGCCCGGAGCCCTGTGTCCTGTATCTGTGTAATGTCAGATTGTGTGTGCCCAGCGTG
Source organism: Allobates femoralis (assembly GCA_033576535.1). Taxonomy (NCBI): domain Eukaryota; kingdom Metazoa; phylum Chordata; class Amphibia; order Anura; family Aromobatidae; genus Allobates; species Allobates femoralis. The sequence continues at coordinate 879,652,936 of JARQOC010000003.1, read as the reverse complement.
GTGCCCGGAGCCCTGTGTCCTGTATCTGTGTAATGTCAGATTGTGTGTGCCCAGCGTGGTGCCCGGACCCTGTGTACTGTATTGTGTAATGTCAGTTGTGTGTGCCCAGCGTGGTGCCCGGAGCCTGTGTACTGTATCTGTGTAATGTCAGATTGTGTGTGCCCAGCGTGGTGCCCGGAGCCCTGTGTACTGTATCTGTGTAATGTCAGTTGTGTGTGCCCAGCGTGGTGCCCGGAGCCCTGTGTACTGTATCTGTGTAATGTCAGATTGTGTGTGCCCAGCGTGGTGCCCGAGCCCTGTGTACTGTATCTGTGTAATGTCAGATTGTGTGTGCCCAGCGTGGTGCCCGGAGCCCTGTGTACTGTATCTGTGTAATGTCAGGTTGTGTGTGCCCAGCGTGGTGCCCGGAGCCTGTGTACTGTATCTGTGTAATGTCAGATTGTGTGTGCCCAGCGTGGTGCCCGGAGCCCTGTGTACTGTATCTGTGTAATGTCAGATTGTGTGTGCCCAGCGTGGTGCCCGGAGCCCTGTGTACTGTATCTGTGTAATGTCAGATTGTGTGTGCCCAGCGTGGTGCCCGGAGCCCTGTGTACTGTATCTGTGTAATGTCAGATTGTGTGTGCCCAGCGTGGTGCCCGGAGCCCTGTGTACTGTATCTGTGTAATGTCAGATTGTGTGTGCCCAGCGTGGTGCCCGGAGCCCTGTGTACTGTATCTGTGTAATGTCAGTTGTGTGTGCCCAGCGTGGTGCCCGGAGCCCTGTGTACTGTATCTGTGTAATGTCAGATTGTGTGTGCCCAGCGTGGTGCCCGGAGCCCTGTGTACTGTATCTGTGTAATGTCAGTTGTGTGTGCCCAGCGTGGTGCCCGGAGCCCTGTGTACTGTATCTGTGTAATGTCAGATTGTGTGTGCCCAGCGTGGTGTGCCTCTGGAGTGGCCCTGGTGGACTTGTCTGTATCTGTGTAATGTCAGATTGTGTGTGCCCAGCGTGGTGCCCGAGCCCTGTGTACTGTATCTGTGTAATGTCAGTTGTGTGTGCCCAGCGTGGTGCCCGGAGCCCTGTGTACTGTATCTGTGTAATGTCAGATTGTGTGTGTCCAGCGTGGTGCCCGGAGCCCTGTGTACTGTATCTGTGTAATGTCAGGTGTGTGTGCCCAGCGTGGTGCCCGGAGCCCTGTGTACTGTATCTGTGTAATGTCAGATTGTGTGTGCCCAGCGTGGTGCCCGGAGCCCTGTGTACTGTATCTGTGTAATGTCAGATTGTGTGTGCCCAGCGTGGTGCCCGGAGCCCTGTGTACTGTATCTGTGTAATGTCAGATTGTGTGTGCCCAGCGTGGTGCCGGAGCCCTGTGTACTGTATCTGTGTAATGTCAGATTGTGTGTGCCCAGCGTGGTGCCCGGAGCCCTGTGTACTGTATCTGTGTAATGTCAGATTGTGTGTGCCCAGCGTGGTGCCCGGACCCTGTGTACTGTATTTGTGTAATGTCAAATTGTGTGTGCCCAGCGTGGTGCCCGGAGCTCTGTGTACTGTATCTGTGTAATGTCAGATTGTGTGTGCCCAGCGTGGTGCCCGGAGCCCTGTGTACTGTATCTGTGTAATGTCAGATTGTGTGTGCCCAGCGTGGTGCCCGGAGCCCTGTGTACTGTATCTGTGTAATGTCAGATTGTGTGTGCCCAGCGTGGTGCCCGGAGCCCTGTGTACTGTATCTGTGTAATGTCAGATTGTGTGTGCCCAGCGTGGTGCCCGGAGCCCTGTGTACTGTATCTGTGTAATGTCAGGTTGTGTGTGCCCAGCGTGGTGCCCGGAGCTTTGTGTACTGTATCTGTGTAATGTCAGATTGTGTGTGCCCAGCGTGGTGCCCGGAGCCCTGTGTACTGTATCTGTGTAATGTCAGGTTGTGTGTGCCCAGCGTGGTGCCCGGAGCTCTGTGTACTGTATCTGTGTAATGTCAGGTTGTGTGTGCCCAGCGTGGTGCCCGGAGCCCTGTGTACTGTATCTGTGTTATGTCAGATTGTGTGTGCCCAGCGTGGTGCCCGGAGCCCTGTGTACTGTATCTGTGTAATGTCAGGTTGTGTGTGCCCAGCGTGGTGCCCGGAGCCCTGTGTACTGTATCTGTGTAATGTCAGGTTGTGTGTGCCCAGCGTGGTGCCCGGAGCCCTGTGTACTGTATCTGTGTAATGTCAGATTGTGTGTGCCCAGTGTGGTGCCCGGAGCCCTGTGTACTGTACCTGTGTTATGTCAGATTGTGTGTGCCCAGCGTGGTGCCCGGAGCCCTGTGTACTGTATCTGTGTAATGTCAGGTTGTGTGTGCCCAGCGTGGTGCCCGGAGCCCTGTATCTGTGTAATGTCAGATTGTGTGTGCCCAGCGTGGTGCCCGGAGCCTGTGTACTGTATCTGTGTAATGTCAGATTGTGTGTGCCCAGCGTGGTGCCCGGAGCCCTGTGTACTGTATCTGTGTAATGTCAGATTGTGTGTGCCCAGCGTGGTGCCCGGAGCCCTGTGTACTGTATCTGTGTAATGTCAGATTGTGTGTGCCCAGCGTGGTGCCCGGAGCCCTGTGTACTGTATCTGTGTAATGTCAGGTTGTGTGTGCCCAGCGTGGTGCCCGGAGCCCTGTGTACTGTATCTGTGTAATGTCAGGTTGTGTGTGCCCAGCGTGGTGCCCGGAGCCCTGTGTACTGTATCTGTGTAATGTCAGATTGTGTGTGCCCAGCGTGGTGCCCGGAGCCCTGTGTACTGTATCTGTGTAATGTCAGATTGTGTGTGCCCAGCGTGGTGCCCGGAGCCCTGTGTACTGTATCTGTGTAATGTCAGATTGTGTGTGCCCAGCGTGGTGCCCGGAGCCCTGTGTACTGTATCTGTGTAATGTCAGATTGTGTGTGCCCAGCGTGGTGCCCGGAGCCCTGTGTACTGTATCTGTGTAATGTCAGATTGTGTGTGCCCAGCGTGGTGCCCGGAGCCCTGTGTACTGTATCTGTGTAATGTCAGATTGTGTGTGCCCAGCGTGGTGCCCGGAGCCCTGTGTACTGTATCTGTGTAATGTCAGATTGTGTGTGCCCAGCGTGGTGCCCGGAGCCCTGTGTACTGTATCTGTGTAATGTCAGATTGTGTGTGCCCAGCGTGGTGCCCGGAGCCCTGTGTACTGTATCTGTGTAATGTCAGATTGTGTGTGCCCAGCGTGGTGCCCGGAGCCCTGTGTACTGTATCTGTGTAATGTCAGATTGTGTGTGCCCAGCGTGGTGCCCGGAGCCCTGTGTACTGTATCTGTGTAATGTCAGATTGTGTGTGCCCAGCGTGGTGCCCGGAGCCCTGTGTACTGTATCTGTGTAATGTCAGGTTGTGTGTGCCCAGCGTGGTGCCCGGAGCCCTGTGTACTGTATCTGTGTAATGTCAGATTGTGTGTGCCCAGCGTGGTGCCCGGAGCCCTGTGTACTGTATCTGTGTAATGTCAGATTGTGTGTGCTCAGCGTGGTGCCCGGAGCCCTGTGTACTGTATCTGTGTAATGTCAGATTGTGTGTGCCCAGCGTGGTGCCCGGAGCCCTGTGTACTGTATCTGTGTAATGTCAGATTGTGTGCGCCCAGCGTGGTGCCCGGACCCCTGTGTACTGTATCTGTGTAATGTCAGATTGTGTGTGCCCAGCGTGGTGCCCGGAGCCCTGTGTACTGTATCTGTGTAATGTCAGATTGTGTGTGCCCAGCGTGGTGCCCGGAGCCCTGTGTACTGTATCTGTGTAATGTCAGATTGTGTGTGCCCAGCGTGGTGCCCGGAGCCCTGTGTACTGTATCTGTGTAATGTCAGATTGTGTGTGCCCAGCGTGGTGCCCGGAGCCCTGTGTACTGTATCTGTGTAATGTCAGATTGTGTGTGCCCAGCGTGGTGCCCGGGGCCCTGTGTACTGTATCTGTGATTTGTAGCATTGTCATGTTGCTGGTTGTTCTGATCCCCAGTGGTGATCTGTGAGAGGTTGTGAGGTCCCAGTAATGGCGGGGGGTCCGGTAACCCTCCGTGGTTTGTAGGTTGCATCCTCCCTAGGCTTTAGTAAGGCAGATTGGTGGAGCGCGGTCTGATCTGGGTTTGATGTTGTTTCTTTTGTTTTCTTGGGACATTGCAGAGACTCTACAGATGGGAAGAGACTTATGGAGGCTGAAATCTTCTCTCCTGGAAGAAGCAGACGTACGTGAGCATCTTCTCCAGAGCAAGGTACCGATTCAGGGACTGATGAGGGTGGGCACATTCTGCTGCCATGACCGGGGCAGCATACTCAGTCCACGGGGCAAAGGGTTGGGTCCTTTAAGGTGTCAGTAGTGGAGCTGGCTGTGCCCAGTTATTGTGACCCTGGGGACCGGGGTAACAGGTATGCAGGGGTTAATGCAGAAGATTACTGTGGCCTTTTATATTATGGTGTTAGGTGACATTTCCCCTTGGTGACAGGCAGGAGACACTCGTAACACAGAAGGTATACAGCCACAGATGATGATAATCTTCATACAGCGCCAACATACTCCGCAGGTTCACAAATCACATTCATATACAGTCAGAAGAAACAGTTTGTGAAGACCTAATGACGACCCTGCTCGCAAGAGCTTACAATCTACAATTGTACAGCTGGTACAGCATGCTGAGAGGGTATAGTTCACATACATCCATATAACAACAGACAACCAGCACAGCTGAGGCGTGATAACAGCGTGAACAGTGCGAGCCCACCCTGGTGTCCCAGCTGATACCATGCACACGTCTCCTGTACCCCACATCCTCCAGCAGGTCACACAGTCCTTTATGTTTGGCCGGTGCACCTCTGTGTCCTTCCTCTGGGTGTGAGGCCTCCCATCTCCCCGGGTCTTGCAGGTCCGTACCCCTCCTGGTACACAGCTTTACGTTCAGGTGGGCTAGGTTCACAGTGCAGGCCTGGACGTCCCATTTGCCTAAAGGGTGAAGGTCCTCGGACACTTTTCCTGTGATTTTGGGTTAGTCTATGTCATGTAGCCTGCAGGAGCAGAGTTTCAGTAACTTACATGTCTTGGCTAGAAGTCTGAAATCTCACTAAATTCTAAAAGTCACTTCCGAGATAAAGGCAGTTATCTCACCTAATGGTGCCGTCACACGCATCAATCTGATGAACGATATTGTTAGCAATCACATGCACGCCCGATCGCTAACAAAATCGTTCAGCTTGCTGGAGAGCTGTCACACAGGCAGTCACCAGCGATTAGTGGACCAGAGACATCGTGGAAATGATTTAAATCTCATTTCCACGATGTCTTGCTCCCGCTGCCAGGCTGCGGTAAACGGGAGCAGGCTGGTCTCCAATGTAAACAGCGGGTATCTAGGCAGCGCACTCTGCCTAGATACCCGATGTATACCTTGGTTACCAGTCTTCTCCGCTCACCGGCTGGTATGCAAGGTACACAGCGGGTAACTAGGGTCCCTAGTTACTCGCTGTGTACCTTGGATACCAGCTCATGAGCGGAGAAGGCTGGTAACCAAGGTTTACATCGGGTATCTAGGCAGAGCGCGCTGCCTAGATACCCGCTGTTTACCTTGGGTATCAGCTCCCAGCACTTGCAGAGAGGCACTGGGAGCTGGCTTATCGCTTGTCTCCCGGTGTCACCGGGCGACCAACGATAGATTTGAGGTCCTCTCCTCAAATCAAATGATGAATGATCAGCCGACTGATCGTTCATCGTTTGTAGTGTCACACGTAACGATGTCATTTCCACATCGTTCAAGCGTCGCAAAACACGTGACTTTTGAACGATATCAGCAACAATATCATTACATATGACGGCAGTTATCTGTCCCAAGACTCTGCCATAGCGGCAGTTATCTGTCCTAAGACTCTGCCATAGCAGCAGTTATCTGTCCCAAGACTCTGCCATAGCGGCAGTTATCTGTCCTAAGACTCTGCCATAGCGGCAGTTATCTGTCCTAAGACTCTGCCCTAGCGGCAGTTATCTGTCCTAAGACTCTGCCATAGCAGCAGTTATCTGTCCCAAGACTCTGCCATAGCGGCAGTTATCTGTCCCAAGACTCTGCCATGGCGGCAGTTATCTGTCCTAAGACTCTGCCATAGCGGCAGTTATCTGTCCTAAGACTCTGCCCTAGCAGCAGTTATCTGTCCCAAGACTCTGCCATAGCGGCAGTTATCTGTCCTAAGACTCTGCCATAGTGGCAGTTATCTGTCCTAAGACTCTGCCATAGTGGCAGTTATCTGTCCTAAGACTCTGCCATAGTGGCAGTTATCTGTCCTAAGACTCTGCCATAGTGGCAGTTATCTGTCCTAAGACTCTGCCCTAGCGGCAGTTATCTGTCCTAAGACTCTGCCCTAGCGGCAGTTATCTGTCCTAAGACTCTGCCCTAGCGGCAGTTATCTGTCCTAAGACTCTGCCCTAGCGGCAGTTATCTGTCCTAAGACTCTGCCCTAGCGGCAGTTATCTGTCCTAAGACTCTGCCCTAGCGGCAGTTATCTGTCCTAAGACTCTGCCCTAGCGGCAGTTATCTGTCCTAAGACTCTGCCCTAGCGGCAGTTATCTGTCCTAAGACTCTGCCCTAGCGGCAGTTATCTGTCCTAAGACTCTGCCCTAGCGGCAGTTATCTGTCCTAAGACTCTGCCCTAGCGGCAGTTATCTGTCCTAAGACTCTGCCATAGCGGCAGTTAGGCAGTTATCTGTCCTAAGACTCTGCCATAGCGGCAGTTATCTGTCCTAAGACTCTGCCCTAGTGGCAGTTATCTGTCCTAAGACTCTGCCATAGCGGCAGTTATCTGTCCTAAGACTCTGCCATAGTGGCAGTTATCTGTCCTAAGACTCTGCCATAGTGGCAGTTATCTGTCCTAAGACTCTGCCATAGTGGCAGTTATCTGTCCTAAGACTCTGCCATAGTGGCAGTTATCTGTCCTAAGACTCTGCCCTAGCGGCAGTTATCTGTCCTAAGACTCTGCCCTAGCGGCAGTTATCTGTCCTAAGACTCTGCCCTAGCGGCAGTTATCTGTCCTAAGACTCTGCCCTAGCGGCAGTTATCTGTCCTAAGACTCTGCCCTAGCGGCAGTTATCTGTCCTAAGACTCTGCCCTAGCGGCAGTTATCTGTCCTAAGACTCTGCCCTAGCGGCAGTTATCTGTCCTAAGACTCTGCCCTAGCGGCAGTTATCTGTCCTAAGACTCTGCCCTAGCGGCAGTTATCTGTCCTAAGACTCTGCCCTAGCGGCAGTTATCTGTCCTAAGACTCTGCCCTAGCGGCAGTTATCTGTCCTAAGACTCTGCCCTAGCGGCAGTTATCTGTCCTAAGACTCTGCCCTAGCGGCAGTTATCTGTCCTAAGACTCTGCCCTAGCGGCAGTTATCTGTCCTAAGACTCTGCCCTAGCGGCAGTTATCTGTCCTAAGACTCTGCCATAGCGGCAGTTATCTGTCCCAAGACTCTGCCCTAGCGGCAGTTATCTGTCCCAAGACTCTGCCCTAGCGGCAGTTATCTGTCCCAAGACTCTGCCCTAGCGGCAGTTATCTGTCCTAAGACTCTGCCCTAGCGGCAGTTATCTGTCCTAAGACTCTGCCCTAGCGGCAGTTATCTGTCCTAAGACTCTGCCCTAGCGGCAGTTATCTGTCCTAAGACTCTGCCATAGCGGCAGTTATCTGTCCCAAGACTCTGCCCTAGCGGCAGTTATCTGTCCTAAGACTCTGCCCACCAAGCTATTCTACCCAATAACAGGGTAAAAAAGGTTACTAGTGTATGCTGCATGTGGAAAATGTAAACTCCATCTAATACATCAAACACACACATAAAATATCTGTTAACACTGAGACACTAATGTAATCCCCAATCTGGGGCATTACACGTCCATCACCTCTCCAGTCTCCGGAGTCTCTGTACAGGGTGCGAGGATCTGAAAATCACCAGACTGGATTTAAGCAGTTTTTCAGTTTTGGAAAGTTTTGGTTACTCACCTTCACCTGGTGAAGTGCGGAGTCTTTGCCGCTTCTCTCCATGTCTGGAACAAATCAATGAATTTAGCAGCTCCGTCCAATGACGGCACAATGTACTGTGGTCACATCAACAGTGCTGCAGAGAGTCAGTGAATTCAGCAGCTCCGCCCGAGGTGACGTCACAAGACGCTGAGCTCACTGATTGGTTCGGCACTGAGGTCACATCAACAGTGCTGCAGACAATCAGTGAATTCAGCAGCTCCGCCCGAGGTGACGTCACAAGGCACTGAGCTCACTGATTGTCTGCAGCACCATCGATGTGACCTCAGTGCTGCAGACTATAATCAGCCCTGAGAGGAGAGATGGACCTGGGGAGGGTGAGTCAAGTCAGTCTGTGTTTTATAGCAAACTGCCCCTCAGGACAGGGGTTTTATGGGCATAACTGCAGTTTGAGTGTCCGGACGTCGGTGGGTGGACGGTTTAGTCCACGCCGTCATAGAGCTGATTATAATAAAAGGTGTGGGTGGTGTAGGGGGCGTTCTTAAAGTTTACTAGTGGACGTGACCAGTGTAGTTGTTGGGCATCGTGGACAGCCGTCCACGCACTGTAATGGATCATGCAAGGTGGCTATGCCCCCTCCCCCCTGCGCACCCCCCCTGCCTGGGGGTCTTACCCCTAGTCCCCTGCTTTTATTATAATCCGCTCCATGACCGCATGGAGTTATAAAAATAAATGTTTATTCCCTTGGTGAAATGCCGAGCCATGCCCACTGATGCCAAATAACGCCATAACGCCTACCACCTGAGCCGCTCACGCCCTGCAACATCCGACCGCTCACACTGCAAGTGTGCTGGGAAACACTTTATTAAAGGGGACCTGTGATGTCCTTTGTGTTATTACACCCCCTCAATGTTATGTAGATCAAAAAATCATTGAATTTATCCCAAAAAAGCACTTTAGATACTTGTCAATCAACTGCAGACCTTCATCTAACGCTGTAGGACCCGTGGTGACGTCACAATCAGGTGTCTATAATGGGCGGAGCTGAGTCTACATTGTCCTCCATGGAAGGCCTGCTTAGCTCCGCCCATTATGGTCACATGGACGTGACATCACACAGGTCCTCCAGCATTAGATGAATTGTGACATGTCTGCAGATGATTGACAGGTCTGCTAACCACTCGGATGACTGTATGACTAGGCCAGTAGCTAATGAACACATCCAGGTATGTAAATAGCTTTTTTGGGATAAACACAGCACGGTACATGATCTAAATAACATCGGGGTCGGTGTAATAACAAAGGACATGATGGGCTCCTGTAAGAGGTTTTATGTGACACAAGGTTTGCTCTGTTGATTACAGTGGAGACATTTCTACAATGATGTGTAATGTATCAGCATTCCCACTGCATAGCTCACATTGTATGGGTGTATATACACATTGTATATATTTATGTTATGCAGACACTGTATACACTGACACACATTGGGTGTATGACTCGGCTCTCTGATCTCTACTGTCAGGAATTCAGGAGGACCTTTGCCCGCTGGGTGTGACGGCACACATCACCTGGCACACTTCCCTGGTGACAGACGTCTCTCACACAGACATGGATAGCACCCACGGACTGATGGAGAGCTACCAGGCGGCAGCCCCGGGGTACAGGGTGCCCCCTCATGGCTGGAGGATCTGCCTGGCACATGAGTTTCAGGAGAAGAGGAAACCCTTTCAGCTGGAGCACGTGTCTGCCACTAAGAAGCTGGCTCATCTCCCGATGGGTGTGCGGTAAGAGCTTCCCTCAGGACATGTTTCCTAATATCATCCCTCTATATGAGGAAATCTATGCACCCTGTGTACTATACCCATCTCCCTGTGTACTATGCCCGTCTCCCTGTGCACTGTGCCCATCTCCCTGCCATCTCCCTGTGTACTGTGCCCATCTCCCTGTGTACTGTGCCCATCTCCCTGTGTACTGTGCCCATCTCCCTGTGTACTCTGCCCATCTCCCTGTGTACTCTGCCCATCTCCCTGTGTACTGTGCCCATCTCCCTGTGCACTGTGCCCATCTCCCTGTGTACTCTGCCCATCTCCCTGTGTACTCTGCCCATCTCCCTGTGTACTCTGCCCATCTCCCTGTGTACTGTGCCCATCTCCCTGTGTACTGTGCCCATCTCCCTGTGCACTGTGCCCATCTCCCTGTGCACTGTGCCCATCTCCCTGTGTACTGTGCCCATCTCCCTGTGTACTGTGCCCATCTCCCTGTGTACTGTGCCCATCTCCCTGTGCACTGTGCCCATCTCCCTGTGCACTGTGCCCATCTCCCTGTGTACTGTGCCCATCTCCCTGTGTACTGTGCCCATCTCCCTGTGTACTGTGCCCATCTCCCTGTGTACTGTGCCCATCTCCCTGTGTACTGTGCCCATCTCCCTGTGTACTGTGCCCATCTCCCTGTGTACTGTGCCCATCTCCCTGTGTACTGTGCCCATCTCCCTGTGTACTGTGCCCATCTCCCTGTGTACTGTGCCCATCTCCCTGTGTACTGTGCCCATCTCCCTGTGTACTGTGCCCATCTCCCTGTGTACTGTGCCCATCTCCCTGTGTACTGTGCCCATCTCCCTGTGTACTGTGCCCATCTCCCTGTGTACTGTGCCCATCTCCCTGTGTACTGTGCCCATCTCCCTGTGTACTGTGCCCATCTCCCTGTGTACTGTGCCCATCTCCCTGTGTACTGTGCCCATCTCCCTGTGTACTGTGCCCATCTCCCTGTGTACTGTGCCCATCTCCCTGCCCATCTCCCTGTGTACATCTCGCTGCCATCTCCCTGTGTACTGTGCCCATCTCCCTGCCATCTCCCTGTGTACTGTGCCCATCTCCCTGTGGCACTGTTGCCCATCTCCCTGTGCACTGTGCCCATCTCCCAGTGCACTGTGCCCATCTCCCTGTGCCCTGTGTACCCATCTCCCTGTGCACTGTGCCCATCTCCCTGTGCACTGTGCCCATCTCCCTGTGCACTGTGCCCATCTCCCTGTGCACTGTGCCCATCTCCCTGTGTACTCTGTGCCCATCTCCCTGTGTCTACTGGCCCGTCTCCCTGTGTACTTGCCCGTCTCCCTGTGTACTTGCCCGTCTCCCTGTGTACTCTGCCCGTCTCCCTGTGTACTCTGCCCGTCTCCCTGTGTACTCTGCCCGTCTCCCTGTGTACTGTGCCCATGTCCCTGTGCACTGTGCCCATGTCCCTGTGCACTGTGCCCATCTCCCTGTGTACTCTGCCCGTCTCCCTGTGTACTCTGCCCGTCTCCCTGTGTACTCTGCCCGTCTCTTCCCTGTGTACTCTGCCCGTCTCCCTGTGTACTCTGCCCGTCTCCCTGTGTACTCTGCCCGTCTCCCTGTGTACTCTGCCCGTCTCCCTGTGTACTCTGCCCGTCTCCCTGTTGTACTCTGCCCGTCTCCCTGTGTACTCTGCCCGTCTCCCTGTGTACTGTGCCCGTCTCCCTGTGTCACTTGCCCATCTCCCTGTGTACTTGCCCTCTCCCTGTGTACTGTGCCCTCTCCCTGTGTACTGTGCCCATCTCCCTGTGTACTGTGCCCATCTCCCTGTGTACTGTGCCCATCTCCCTGTGTACTGTGCCCATCTCCCTGTGTACTGTGCCCATCTCCCTGTGTACTGTGCCCATCTCCCTGTGTACTGTGCCCATCTCCCTGTGTACTGTGCCCATCTCCCTGTGTACTGTGCCCATCTCCCTGTGTACTGTGCCCATCTCCCTGTGTACTGTGCCCATCTCCCTGTGTACTGTGCCCATCTCCCTGTGTACTGTGCCCATCTCCCTGTGTACTGTGCCCATCTCCCTGCTCCATCTCCCTGTGTACTGTGCCCATCTCCCATGCCATCTCCCTGTGTACTGTGCCCATCTCCCTGTTACTGTTGCCCATCTCCCTGTGGTACTGTGCCCATCTCCCTGTGGACTGTGCCCATCTCCCTGTGGACTGTGCCCATCTCCCTGTGGACTGTGCCCATCTCCCTGTGGACTGTGCCCATCTCCCTGTGGACTGTGCCCATCTCCCTGTGGACTGTGCCCATCTCCCTTGTGGACTGTGCCCATCTCCCTGTGGACTGTGCCCATCTCCCTGTGGACTGTGCCCATCTCCCTGTGGACTGTGCCCATCTCCCTGTGGACTGTGCCCATCTCCCTGTGGACTGTGCCCATCTCCCTGTGGACTGTGCCCATCTCCCTGTGGACTGTGCCCATCTCCCTGTGCACTGTGCCCATCTCCCTGTGCACTGTGCCCATCTCCCTGTGCACTGTGCCCATCTCCCTGTGCACTGTGCCCATCTCCCTGTGCACTGTGCCCATGTCCCTGTGCACTGTGCCCATGTCCCTGTGCACTGTGCCCATGTCCCTGTGCACTGTGCCCATGTCCCTGTGCACTGTGCCCATGTCCCTGTGCACTGTGCCCATGTCCCTGTGCACTGTGCCCATGTCCCTGTGCACTGTGCCCATGTCCCTGTGCACTGTGCCCATGTCCCTGTGCACTGTGCCCATGTCCCTGTGCACTGTGCCCATGTCCCTGTGCACTGTGCCCATGTCCCTGTGCACTGTGCCCATGTCCCTGTGCACTGTGCCCATGTCCCTGTGCACTGTGCCCATGTCCCTGTGCACTGTGCCCATGTGTATCCCTGTGTGTATATTGTCTGCTCTAATGTTACCATGCTTGGTACACACCACAGATGACGCGGGTCACAGAGAACCTGCTGCCTGGTGCGCAGAGTAGCCTGCTCTATATCACATGTGCAAGGCATAGTTGTATGTATGGTACATAAGAGGTACACCTCATAGATAGAATGCTTGGTGCATATGTCTGAGTGCTGCCCGAGTGTGTGCTCAATACATGTGATGGAGTGCTGCCCAAGTGTGCGCTCAGTACACGTGACTGAATGTGTGCTCATTACCTGTGTCGGAGTGCTGCTTCAGTATGCATTAAGTACATATAACAGAGAGCTTGAGTGTATGCTCGATACACTTCATAGAGTGCTGCCCGAATAGGCACTCGGTACGCTTGACTTTTTGGTGCCCACGTGTGCACTTAGAACGTGTGATGGCATGGTGCACACTGTGCACTCAGTACACATGAAGGAGTGCTCAGTGCTCATGAAAAAGTGCTGCCTGAGTTTGCTCTTAGCACATGTGATGGAGTGCTTCCTGAGTGTGCGCTCGGTACGGGTGACGACGTGCTGCCAAAGTCTGCGCTCAGTCCGCTTGACAGAGCGCTGCCCGAGTGTTCGCTCAGTACAGGTGACGGAGTGCTTCCCAAGTGTGCACTCTGTATGGGTGATGGAGCGCTGCCAGATTGTGCACTCAGTGCGCTTGACAGAGCGTTGGTCGAGTGTACACTCAGTACAGGTAATGGGGCAGTGTCTGGGTGTGTGCTTAGTATGGGTGACGGAGTGCTGCCTGAGTGTGTGCTCTGTACTCGTGATGGAGTGCTGTCCGAGTGTGCGCTTATTGCCTTTAACACAGAGCTGGGATGCAGAGGATGGCAATACTGATTTCTTGCTAGTGATTATCTGCTGCCACCTCACAGGACTTGATCCATGTCACATGTGCTATGGGGTTGGAGACGGCACCTCAGTAATGGCTGCGAGCCTTTACCTGGAACGTGGCAGCATCTTGAGCCTTTACCTGGAACGTGGCATCATCTCAAGCCTTTACCTGGAACGTGGCCGCATCTTGAGCCTTTACCAGGAACGTGGCAGCATCTCGAGCCTTTACCAGGAACGTGGCAGCATCTTGAGCCTTTACCAGGAACGTGGCATCATCTCAAGCCTTTACCTGGAATGTGGCAGCATCTTGAGCCTTTACCAGGAACGTGGCAGCATCTTGAGCCTTTACCAGGAACGTGGCAGCATCTTGAGCCTTTACCTGGAACGTGGCAGCATCTCAAGCCTTTACCAGAAACGTGGCAGCATCTCGAGCCTTTACCAGAAACGTGGCAGCATCTTGAGCCTTTACCAGGAACGTGGCAGCATCTTGAGCCTTTACCAGGAACGTGGCAGCATCTTGAGCCTTTACCAGGAACGTGGCAGCATCTTGAGCCTTTACCAGGAACGTGGCAGCATCTTGAGCCTTTACCAGGAACGTGGCAGCATCTTGAGCCTTTACCAGGAACGTGGCAGTATCTCAAGCCTTTACCTGGAATGTGGCAGCATCTCAAGCCTTTACCAGGAACGTGGCAGCATCTCGAACCTTTACCTGGAACGTGGCAGCATCTTGAGCCTTTACGAGGAACGTTGGCAGCATCTCGAGCCTTTACCAGGAACGTGGCAGCATCTCGAACCTTTACCTGGAACGTGGCAGCATCTTGAGCCTTTACCAGGAACGTGGCAGCATCTCGAGCCTTTACCAGGAACGTGGCAGCATCTTGAGCCTTTACCAGGAACGTGGCAGCATCTCAAGCCTTTACCTGTAATGTGGCAGCATCTCAAGCCTTTACCAGGAACGTGGCAGCATCTCGAACCTTTACCTGGAACGTGGCAGCATCTTGAGCCTTTACCAGGAACGTGGCAGCATCTCGAGCCTTTACCAGGAACGTGGCAGCATCTTGAGCCTTTACCAGGAACGTGGCAGCATCTCAAGCCTTTACCTGTAATGTGGCAGCATCTCAAGCCTTTACCAGGAACGTGGCAGCATCTCGAACCTTTACCAGGAACGTGGCAGCATCTCGAACCTTTACCAGGAACGTGGCAGCATCTCGAGCTTTTACCAGGAACGTGGCAGCATCTTGAGCCTTTACCAGGAACGTGGCAGCATCTCAAGCCTTTACCAGGAACGTGGCAGCATCTCGAACCTTTACCAGGAACGTGGCAGCATCTCGAGCCTTTACCAGGAACGTGGCAGCATCTTGAGCCTTTACCAGGAACGTGGCAGCATCTCGAGCCTTTACCTAGAACGTGGCAGCATCTCGAGCCTTTACCTGGAACGTGGCAGCATCTTTAGCCTTTACCAGGAACGTGGCAGCATCTTGAGCCTTTACCAGGAACGTGGCAGCATCTCAAGCCTTTACCAGGAACGTGGCAGCATCTTAAGCCTTTACCAGGAACGTGGCAGCATCTCAAGCCTTTACCAGGAACGTGGCAGCATCTCAAGCCTTTACCAGGAACGTGGCAGCATCTCGAACCTTTACCTGGAACGTGGCTGCATCTTGAGCCTTTACCAGGAACGTGGCAGCATCTCGAACCTTTACCTGGAACGTGGCAGCATCTCGAGCCTTTACCAGGAACGTGGCAGCATCTCGAGCCTTTACCAGGAACGTGGCAGCATCTTGAGCCTTTACCAGGAACGTGGCAGCATCTCAAGCCTTTACCTGTAATGTGGCAGCATCTCAAGCCTTTACCAGGAACGTGGCAGCATCTCGAACCTTTACCAGGAACGTGGCAGCATCTCGAGCCTTTACCTGGAACGTGGCAGCATCTCGAGCCTTTACCTGGAACGTGGCAGCATCTTGAGCCTTTACCAGGAACGTGGCAGCATCTTGAGCCTTTACCAGGAACGTGGCAGCATCTCGAGCCTTTACCTGGAACGTGGCAGCGTCTCGAGCCTTTACCTGGAACATGGCAGCGTCTCGAGCCTTTACCAGGAACGTGGCAGCGTCTCGAACCTTTACCTGGAACGTGGCAGCATCTTGAGCCTTTACCAGGAACGTGGCAGCATCTCGAGCCTTTACCAGGAACGTGGCAGCATCTTGAGCCTTTACCAGGAACGTGGCAGCATCTCAAGCCTTTACCAGGAACGTGGCAGCATCTTGAGCCTTTACCAGGAACGTGGCAGCATCTCAAGCCTTTACCAGGAACGTGGCAGCATCTCAAGCCTTTACCAGGAACGTGGCAGCATCTCGAGCCTTTACCAGGAACGTGGCAGCATCTCGAGCCTTTACCAGGAACGTGGCAGCATCTCGAACCTTTACCAGGAACGTGGCAGCATCTTGAGCCTTTACCAGGAACGTGGCAGCATCTTGAGCCTTTACCTGGAACGTGGCAGCATCTCGAGCCTTTACCTGGAACGTGGCAGCATCTTGAGCCTTTACCAGGAACGTGGCAGCATCTCGAGCCTTTACCAGGAACGTGGCAGCATCTCGAGCCTTTACCAGGAACGTGGCAGCATCTCGAGCCTTTACCAGGAACGTGGCAGCATCTCGAACCTTTACCTGGAATGTGGCAGCATCTTGAGCCTTTACCAGGAACGTGGCAGCATCTCGAACCTTTACCTGGAACGTGGCAGCATCTTGAGCCTTTACCAGGAACGTGACAGCATCTCGAGCCTTTACCAGGAACGTGGCAGCATCTCAAGCCTTTACCAGGAACGTGGCAGCATCTCAAGCCTTTACCAGGAACGTGGCAGCATCTCGAACCTTTACCAGGAACGTGGCAGCATCTCAAGCCTTTACCAGGAACGTGGCAGCATCTCGAACCTTTACCTGGAACGTGGCAGCATCTCGAGCCTTTACCAGGAACGTGGCAGCATCTCGAACCTTTACCTGGAACGTGGCAGCATCTTGAGCCTTTACCTGGAACGTGGCAGCATCTCGAGCCTTTACCAGGAACGTGGCAGCATCTTGAGCCTTTACCAGGAACGTGGCAGCATCTCAAGCCTTTACCTGTAATGTGGCAGCATCTCAAGCCTTTACCAGGAACGTGGCAGCATCTCGAGCCTTTACCAGGAACGTGGCAGCATGGGAGTAGGAAGGAGGGAGGGGGAATCCAGGTTAGGGCATCCCACCCCAGGCCCGCCACAACAGGCAACCCACTCAAATTGGGAGATGGTCTGCAGGCAACCACCACCAAGCAGGGAGCGATACCGCTCAGTTTGTTGGAATTCCATCCAGACCAACCAAGTAGAACCAGAATTAGTCTGGGAATCTCGTAGAGATGTCAGATCCTCCATATACATCAGTTCATTGACCCGTCTGATCCAGTGGGAGATGGTGGGACGGGTGTTTTTCCCCCACAAGACCGGGATACAAGATCTGGCAGCGATTATTATTAATGTGAACAGAGAGTTCCTATATATCTTCACGAGGATCTCACAGTGATGCAAGAGTATCAAAGCCGGTGATAAGGGTAGATTAATATCAGCAACCAGTTGTATCACATTCTCCACTGCAGACCAGAAAGGTCGTATAACTTCACAATCCCAAAAGATATGTGTGAATGAGCCTCGTACCTTCCCGCATGTCCAGCCCTCTATACCCCGGGAACATTGCATTGAGCCTGACCGGTGTGCTGGACCACCTTGAGAGCAGTTTGTAATTGGCCTCTTGGAACTTTGAACTAATGGGTAATCATTCCATGTCAAGTGATCCAAAAATGAATATTTTTTTTTCCCTGACGTCCTCAGATTTTTTAAAATTTTTTTCTATATGAAGAACAATTTTAGTTAATTACAAAAAAAAAGTTTTGAATTTTTTTCTTCATCAGTTAATTTTTTACAGATTTTTAAAGTTTTAAAAAAGTGTGAATTTTGGCCTGGTATGACTTTACATTTTCTATCATATCTTGGCTTAAAAATAAGATAGAGAGACAAAATAAACACCAATCTACTCAGAACTATACAGGCTTTCACCAGATATGTCACAAGAGGATCTTTGTTAATATTTTACCCATGTGATCGCAAACGCAAAATTTTAACGCATTTCCGAAAAATCGGCATAAATTAAATATTTCAAAAACTGCCCATGTGTCTGCTGTGCTCTTAGCCACATCTGTACCAAATTTTAAGGTGGGATCGCGATGGGATCATATTTTAAAATATTTTACTATTAATAGCGTCAATACGGCATTCTATATCAAGTGATCTAAATATGAATATTTTTTTATTTACCTGACGTCTTTAGATTTTTTTAATTTTTTTTCTATTTGAAGTACAACTTTAGTTAATTACAAATTAAAAGTTTTGAATTTTTTTCTTAATTAGTTAATTTTTTACAGATATTTAAAGTTTTAAAAAAAGTGTGAATTTTGGCCTGGTCTGGCTTTACATTTTTTTTTATCTCAGGCTAGAAATAAGATAATGAAGTGGGAGAGGCGTCATTTTACTCAGAACGGTAACAGCTTTCATTTGATAGGTCACAAGACTATATTTTTTTATATTTTGTTTGGGAAAATTCAAATTCAAAATTTTGATGCGTAATTGTGAAATAAATGTTAGTTTGAAATTGTGAAAAAATGCCTGTGTGTTACTTGTGTGTGTGTTACCTGTGTGTTACTTGTGTGTGTGTTACCTGTGTGTTACTTGTGTGTGTGTTACCTGTGTGTTACTTGTGTGTGTGTTACCTGTGTTACTTGTGTGTGTGTTACCTGTGTGTTACTTGTGTGTGTGTGTGTGGTGTTACTTGTGTGTGTGTGTTACTTGTGTGTGTGTGTTACCTGTGTGTTACTTGTGTTCTTGGTTATATTTGTGCAGAGATTCAACTTGGCACCTGTCAAATTTATATATTTTCTATTTTATGGTTGTGTGAGTTATTACAACTTATTGAATTTTTATTCAATAAGTTGTGATAACTCATACAACCGTAAAATAAAAAACATATAAATTTGACAGGTGCCAAGTTGAATCTCTGCACAAATATACATTTACATGCAACAAAAAAAGAAACCATCAGAACACAATGCTCAGCATTATCAACCTGAATGCATTGAACAAATCAAAAGAAAAAAGGTGATCATATCCTCAAGTTTGATTAAACAAGATTAAAAGACCCAAGCATGTTAACCCCTATTTATACTTGTAAATTTGTTTTCTATTATATCACTAAACGTGTCATTTATGAAGTGTTTAATAAGACTAGGACAGTAGCTAAATCATCGTTCTATAAAATATGAACTAATCAAACAATAGTACGTTTTTAAAGTGGCCTTTTATCATCAATTTGTCCCTTTTAAGTGGGTGAAATGTAATCTTGTCCATAAGCGCTTACTAGCAATCGCCATTTCCTTTTGTGTCACAGTATGTCCGGCCTGTCACTATGTTCGGCTCCACCTGAGTTATCTGACTTTTGTGCACTTTTAAAATGTGGCTTTCTTGGATACACAAATGATGGCGCTGGACCAGAAGGATGCAATGAAGTCAATTCTACTTCTTCATTTTCACAGTCTTTACAGAGTACAGTAGCCAGCCACCAGCGCCAGCCACCAGCGCCAACCATATTCACAGGTCACATAGCCAGTTATGTCGTCCATTGCCAATCTTGTGCCGCCTTTTACCACTTCATGGACTTCACTGTCTTTACTGAATGAAAACATCCTTGTTTTTATTTCTGTTTCACTACATGGAATGAAAGTGTGGGATTGCTGAGTCCCTGTGATTGGTTCTGCTTCCTGTAACCGATGTTTTAACAAACTCTCCTCCTCTTCGTAGTCCTGGTTTGTACAATATTCAATACAATATTGTTCATTCTCAGGTTGAGCCCTAACAAAGCTTTCTCCTATATGTCCTCTCCTGCTTCTAAGCTGTAACATATCAAAATAATACAGTAATGTCTAAAAATCATGGATTATTTGGTGAATATAGACCCCACGCTTTGACCACAGGCTGAACAGATCTAAATTCAAGATTTTCGAATTGACACTACAATAGTTAAATATTTTAAAATCTGATCCCATCGCGATCCCACCTTGAAATTTGGTACAGATGTGGCTAAGAGCATAAAAGACACATGGGCAGTTTTTGAAAATTTTAAATTATGCCGATTTTTCGGAAATGCGTTTTAAAATTTTGTGTTTGCTTTTGCATGTGTAAAAAAATAACAAAGATCCTCTTGTGACATATCTGGTGAAAGCCTGGACAGTTCTGAGTAGAATGGGGGTTATTTTGTTTCTCTATCTTATTTCTAGCCTGAGAAGTGATAGAAAATGTAAAGTCATACCAGGCCAAAATTCACGCTTTTTTAAACCTTTAAAAATCTGTAAAAAATTTACTGATAAAGAAAAAATTCTAAACTTGTTATTAGTAATTAACTAAAGTAGTACTTCATATAGAACACTTCATAAATGTCATGTTTAGTGATATAATAGAAAACAAATTTACAAGTATAAATAGGGGTTAACATTTTTGGTTCTTTTAATCTTGTTTAATCACACTGGAGGATATGATCACCTTTCTTCTTTTGGTATGTTCAATGCATTCAGGTTGATAATGCTGAGCACATTGTGTTCTGATTATTAAGATATATTTATCCTGGCATTTACGGGATTTGTGTTTTGTGTTTCTTTTTTGTTGCATATAAATGTTTTATTCAATAAGTTGTAATAACTCGTACAACCATAAAATAAAAATATATAAATTTGACAGGTCATAAGTTGAATCTCTGCACAAATATAACCAAGAACATAAGTAACACACAGGTAACACGCACACAAGTAACACACAGGTAACACGCACACAAGTAACACACAGGTAACACGCACACAAGTAACACACAGGTAACACGCACACAAGTAACACACAGGTAACACGCACACAAGTAATACACAGGTAACACGCACACAAGTAACACACAGGTAACACACACACAAGTAACACACAGGTAACACACACAAGTAACACACTGGTAACACACACAAGTAATACACACGTGTAACACACACACACAAGTAACACACACAGGTAATACACACACAAGTAACACACAGGTAACACACACACAAGTAACACAGGCAACACACACAAGTAACACACAGATAACACACACACAAGTAACACACAGAACACACACACAAGTAACACACAGATAACACACACACAAGTAACACACAGGTAACACACACACAAGTAACACACAGGTAACACACACACAAGTAACACACAGGTAACACACACACAAGTAACACACAGATAACACACACACAAGTAACACACAGGTAACACACACACAAGTAACACACAGGTAACACACACACAAGTAACACACAGGTAACACACACACAAGTAACACACAGGTAACACACACACAAGTAACACACAGGTAACACGCACACAAGTAACACACAGGTAACACACACACAAGTAACACACAGGTAACACACACACAAGTAACACACAGGTAACACGCACACAAGTAACACACAGGTAACACGCACACAAGTAATACACAGGTAACACGCACACAAGTAACAACAGGTAACACACACACAAGTAACACACAGGTAACACACACAAGTAACACACTGGTAACACACACAAGTAATACACACGTGTAAACACACACACACAAGTAACACACACAGGTAATACACACACAAGTAACACACAGGTAACACACACAAGTAACACAGGCAACACACAAGTAACACACAGATAACACACACACAAGTAACACACAGAACACACACACAAAGTAACACACAGATAACACACACACAAGTAACACACAGGTAACACACACACAAGTAACACACAGGTAACACACACACAAGTAACACACAGGTAACACACACACAAGTAACACACAGATAACACACACACACAAGTAACACACAGGTAACACACACACAAGTAACACACAGGTAACACACACACAAGTAACACACAGATAACACACACACAAGTAACACACAGGTAACACACACACAAGTAACACACAGGTAACACACACACAAGTAACACACAGGTAACACACACACAAGTAACACACAGATAACACACACACAAGTAACACACAGGTAACACACACACAAGTAACACACAGGTAACACACACACAAGTAACACACAGGTAACACACACACAAGTAACACACAGGTAACACACACACAAGTAACACACAGGTAACACGCACACAAGTAACACACAGGTAACACACACACAAGTAACACACAGGTAACACACACACAAGTAACACACAGGTAACACGCACACAAGTAACACACAGGTAACACGCACACAAGTAATACACAGGTAACACGCACACAAGTAACACACAGGTAACACACACACAAGTAACACACAGGTAACACGCACACAAGTAACACACAGGTAACACACACACAAGTAACACACAGGTAACACACACACAAGTAACACACTGGTAACACACACAAGTAATACACACGTGTAAACACACACACAAGTAACACACACAGGTAATACACACACAAGTAACACACAGGTAACACACACACAAGTAACACAGGCAACACACACAAGTAACACACAGATAACACACACACAAGTAACACACAGAACACACACACAAGTAACACACAGATAACACACACACAAGTAACACACAGGTAACACACACACAAGTAACACACAGGTAACACACACACAAGTAACACACAGGTAACACACACACAAGTAACACACAGATAACACACACACAAGTAACACACAGGTAACACACACACAAGTAACACACAGGTAACACACACACAAGTAACACACAGGCATTTTTTCACAATTTTCAAACTAACATTTATTTCACAATTACGCATCAAAATTTTGAATTTGATTTTTCCCAAACAAAATATAAAAAAATATAGTCTTGTGACATCTCAAATGAAAGCTGTTACCGTTCTGAGTAAAATGATGCCTCTCCCATTTCATTATCTTATTTATAGCCTGAGATAAAAAAATGTAAAGTCATACCAGGCCAAAATTCACCCTTTTTTAAAACTTTACATATCTATAAAAAATTAACTGATGAAGAAAAAAATGTAAAACTTTTAATTTGTAATTAACTAAAGTTGTACTTCATATAGAAAAAATGAAAAATCTAAAGACATCAGGTAAAGAAAATATTCCTATTTCGATCACTTGATATGGAATGACCCATTGACGCTATTAATAGTAAAATATTTTAAAATATGATCCCATCACGATCCCACCTTGAAATTTGGTACAGATGTGGGAGGAGCAGAGCAGACATATGGGCAGTTTTTGAAATATTTAAATTATGCTGATTTCTCGGAAATGCGTTTTAATATTTTGCTTTTGCGATCACATGGGTAATAAATTAACTAAGATCCTCTTGTGACATATCTGGTGAAAGCCTGTCCAGTTCTGAGTAGATTGGTGTTTATTTTGTCTCTCTATCTTATTCCTAGCCTTAGTTATGAGGAGAAATGTAAAGTCAGCAACACACAAATTCGCACTTTTTTCAAACTTTGAAAATCATTTAAAAAAAAATACATTTTTTTAAAAATGTTTCTCTTCCCATTTTGCATTGTCTGACCGCTATTATCAAATAACAAAATCTCAAAAGAATTAAAAATATAGAGGTAATAATCATTGGTTCACTTGACATGGAATGACCCTAATGGAGGTTCTGTGAGTAAGTTGGAATATTCTCGCCATCTGGTCATCTGTAAAATTAATATTCAATTCAGTTTCCCACTGTGAGATAAAGGCGGGCGGAGTCTGGTCTTCAAGGGAGCTCGGCATAGGATAGAGCAGGGACAAGGCGTGTCTGATCGGTCCCGGACAAGGCGTGTCTGATCGGTCCCGGACAAGGCGTGTCTGATCGGTCCCGGACAAGGCGTGTCTGATCGGTCCCGGACAAGGCGTGTCTGATCGGTCCCGGACAAGGCGTGTCTGATCGGTCCCGGACAAGGCGTGTCTGATCGGTCCCGGACAAGGCGTGTCTGATCGGTCCCTGGCCGGTGCAGAATGATTCAAATTGCGTCCTGGACTGATTAAAACAAGTCCTCGGAGGCAATGAGTGCAGATAGTGTCAGAGCTGAAGGCATCTCCACCAACCTAATTTGGTTGGTTCTTCCAACAACGCTTCCAGGGTCGGCCAATCATCTCCTCCACCCATAGCCTCCGCTCTATCTCTCCCAGCCTCTATCCACAATGCAGAAGTCTTATCGGGTCTGGCAGCAATAAAATCAGGGTGACTTATAATTGGTGTAAGTGGTGAGCAGGGCGGGATAAATGAGGCTCGCAGAGTCAATGTGTTGCAGACACACAATGTGGTGCCTATACTTGGATGAGTAAGCAGCCGGGGAGGGGCTGACGCCATCGCCCATGGAAGTCCATTCAGCGGGAATGGGCAGAAACTTTGTTCAATTTGTACCCAGGCCTCATGCTTATTGTTCCTGCACCAGTCTACCAATCTGGGCAGATGGGTAGCAGTGTGATAACGTTAAAGATCGGGGAGGCCTATGCCCCCACTCGCTCTCGGTCTGGTAAGAATGGCCCTCCCTATTCTGGCTGATCTGACGTTCCAAATAAATTGGCTTTGAATGGAAGAAATCCCGAGGGATTCTAACTGGAAGAGTCTGCAACAAGTACAGGATCCTAGGGAGGACATTCATCTGCCAAACCATGAAACAGATGATCTGGACCATCTCACACAGTCAATTGTTTGTAGGAGTGGGGGAAAATTGATCCGGTATAAATCTTTCAGATTAGCTGATAACTTAATCCCCAAATAAGATAGATGTTGATGCGACCATTTGAAACTAAAGGAGGCTTTGTAGGGTGTGGGAAGATTGGGGTGGCAGGTTGATATTTATGTGCTTCCGATTTGGCGAAATTAATTTTAAACTTAGAAAGGATAGCATAAACCTGGAACTCTCTCATTAGATTCAGTAATGAGATGACCGGATTCGATATAAAAAACAACTGGTCACCTGCACATGCGGCTACCCTATGGGAGGTTTTCCGGATGGGGATCCCTGTGATGTTAGGGTTGGCTCTCACGTGTTTCAGAAAGGGCTCTAGTGTGAGGATACAAATGAGTGGGAAAAGAGGGCATCCCTGGCGCGTGCCGTTGTGTATAGTGTTCAGAGAGCGCTCCATTCACCCGGACACTGGCAGTTGGTACAGAGTAGAGGGCTAAAATCCAGCGCAGCATATTCTCACCGAGACGTGTGAATCAAAGGGTCTCCCCCCATGAGGTTCCAGTTGAGATAACAACATGGAGGAGACTGGTCCCGAGATTGCTTGGTGAATCAGGTTTATTGCTTTAGTAGTGTTATCGCGGGCCTCTCTCCCTGTCCTAAAATCAATCAGATCAATGTCTGTACACAGGGCAGAGAAGGCCTTTTCATGTGGGGCCTCTATTCTGGCAACCATTAGATCCAGGTGATTCCTGGTGGGGAGGGCTCTGATGAACTCATAGGATGCCTGCAGGTCAGGACAAGCTGTGCAGCAGCAGCAGCGGCTCCATAAACCTTTTCTCCCCTCCCCACCTCCATTCTGCATCCTCCTTCTGCCAGCTCCTTCCCTCTCCAGTTCAGTACCTGATCCATCTGTGGGTCGGGGATCTTGAGTCAGGAGAGCCATAAGCCGGAGGTTTTACAGTGAGGACATGTCTCTCCACATCCTCAGCAGCTGCCTGCCTGCTTGTCGGCGCTCCTCCACCCTTCCTCTCCTGTGTTTTCTCCAGCGCCATGTTTACTGCTGGGCTGCACCTGGGTTTTCCTCCCTGGATCAAACTATCCAAGACAGCATCCCTCCTCCGTGGGGTCTGTGGAGGATGCAGGAGGCAGACCAATGTGATTTTGGCATATCTTGGGCTGTTCAGGTCGGCTGGATAACGCTGACTGCAAGTGCCTCAGGGAGCCCTCTTTCCACACTTCTTCACACTGCCATGGCTAAGCCACTCCCTCATGGCAGCTTCTTAAGCCTCTACCTGGAACATGGCAGCGTCTCGAGCCTTTACCAGGAACGTGGCCGTGCCTTGAGCCATTATTTGGAACGTGGCAGCATCTCGAGCCTTTACCTGGAACGTGGCAGCGTCTCGAGCCTTTACCAGTAACGTGGCCGTGCCTTGAGCCATTATTTGGACGTGGCAGCATCTCGAGCCTTTACCTGGAACGTGGCAGCGTCTCGAGCCTTTACCAGTAACGTGGCCGTGCCTTGAGCCATTATTTGGACGTGGCAGCTTCTCAAGCCTTTTCCTTGAACAAAGCAGCTTTTCAAACCCTTACCTGGAACGCGGCATCTTCTCGAGCCTTTTCCTGGAACATAGCAGTTTCTCAAGCCTTTACAGAAGACGTGGCAGCATCTTGAGCCTTTACCTGGAATGTGGCAGATTCTTGAGCCTTTACCTGGAACGTGTCAGCTTCTCGAGTCCTTGCCTAGAACATGGCAGCCTCGAGCCTTCACCTGGAACGTAGCAGCGTCTCAAGCGTCTACCTGGAACGTGGCAACTTCTCGAGCCTTTACCTGGAATGTGGCAACTTCTCGAGTCTTTACCTGGAACGTGTAATACAAAATACACAAAAGGTTTGCGCCAAACTGCTTTCATTAAATTGTGGGATCGGTGAATGATCCCCTCTGCTCACCTTCTATTGTTGTGCCTGTCCGCACAACTGGAGTAAGAGTTTAATCTGTCTCCCAGCTGGGCTCTCCTAGTTGGGCTCCAAGCAGCGAGGTGATAAGTGCACGTATTTCCCGTGTGTCCCGGTGCACGTGACAGCTCGGGGGGGAGTGATGGTGTGACGTCTGCAAGGTCCTGTATTCCTAAGCTGCTCTGTATCACGCTTCCCAGCAGGGAAGAAATTTGCAGCTCCAGATAAAACGAGTGATATTGTAAGCGCTAAGGTACGTTAACAGGACACGGCTCACATAAGTATTACCTTTCAGCTTTAATGATTCAGCATATGGATCCCTTTAGCCACAACGCGTTTCAACGCCAATAGCGCCTTTTTCAAGTGATCACTTGAAAAAGGCGCAATTGGCGTTGAAACGCGTTGTGGCTAAAGGGATCCATATGCTGAATCATTAAAGCTGAAAGGTAATACTTATGTGAGCCGTGTCCTGTTAACGTACCTTAGCGCTTACAATATCACTCGTTTTATCTGGAGCTTTACCTGGAATGTGGCAACTTCTCGAGTCTTTACCTGGACCGTGGCAGTTTCTCGAACCTTTACATAAGACGTACAAGCATCTCAAGCCTGTACCTAGAACATGGCAGCCTCAAGCCTTCACCTGGAACATGGCAGCCTCAAGTCTTCACCTGCAATGTTGCAGCCTCAAGTCTTCACCTGGAACGAGGCACGTCTCGAGCCTTTACCTGGAACAAGGCACGTCTCAAGCTTTTACCTGGAACGAGGCACGTCTCGAGCTCCTACCTGGAACGAGGCACATCTCGAGCCTTTACCTGGAATGAGGCACGTCTCGAGCTCCTACCTGGAACGAGGCACATCTCGAGCCTTTACCTGGAACGAGGCACATCTCGAGCCTTTACCTGGAACGAGGCACGTCTCGAGCTCCTACCTGGAACGAGGCACATCTCGAGCCTTTACCTGGAACGAGGCACGTCTCGAGCCTTTACCTGGAACGAGGCACGTCTCGAGCCTTTACCTGGAACGAGGCACGTCTCGAGCCTTTACCTGGAACGAGGCACGTCTCGAGCCTTTACCTGGAACGAGGCACATCTCGAGCCTTTACCTGGAACGAGGCACATCTCGAGCCTTTACCTGGAACGAGGCACGTCTCGAGCCTTTACCTGGAACGAGGCACATCTCGAGCTCCTACCTGGAACGAGGCACGTCTCGAGCCTTTACCTGGAACGAGTCACATCTCGAGCCTTTACCTGGAACGAGGCACATCTCGAGCTCCTACCTGGAACGAGGCACGTCTCGAGCCTTTACCTGGAACGAGTCACATCTCGAGCCTTTACCTGGAACGAGGCACATCTCGAGCCTTTACCTGGAACGAGGCACGTCTCGAGCCTTTACCTGGAATGAGGCACATCTCAAGCCTTTACCCGGAAAGTGGCAGCTTCTCGAGCCTTTACATATGACGTAGAAGCATCTCGAGCCTTTACCTGGTACATGGCAACCTCGAGCCTTCACCTAGAATGTGGCAGCGTCTCGAGCCCCTACCTGGTATGTGGCAGCGTCTCGAGCCTTTACATAAGGCATAGCAGCATCTCGAGCCTTCACCTGGAACGTGGCAGCATCTCGAGCCTTCACCTGGAAAGTGGCAGCTTCTTAAGCTTTACATAAGACGTACAAGCATCTCAAGCCTGTACCTGGAACATGGCAGCCTCAAGCCTTCACCTGGAATATGGCAGCATATCGAGTCCCTACCTGGCACGTGGCAGATTAACGAGCCTTTACCTGGAACGTGGCAGCTTCTCAAGCCTTTACCTGGAATATGGCAGCTTCTCGAATCCTTACCTAGAACATGGCAGCCTCAAGCTTTCACCTGGAACGAGGCACGTCTCGAGCTCCTACCTGGAACGTGGCAGCGTCTCGAGCCTTTACCTGGAACGTGGCAGCGTCTCGAGCCTTTACCTGGAACGTGGCAGTGTCTCGAGCCTTTACCTGGAACGTGGCAGCGTCTCGAGCCTTTACCTGGAACGTGGCAGCGTCTCGAGCCTTTACCTGGAACGTGGCAGCGTCTCGAGCCTTTACCTGGAACGTGGCAGCGTCTCGAGCCTTTACCTGGAACGTGGCAGCGTCTCGAGCCTTTACCTGGTACATGGCAACCTCGAGCCTTCACCTAGAATGTGGCAGCGTCTCGAGCCCCTACCTGGTATGTGGCAGCGTCTTGAGCCTTTACATAAGGCATAGCAGCATCTCGAACTTTTACCTGGAAAGTGGCAGCTTCTTAAGCTTTACATAAGACGTACAAGCATCTCAAGCCTGTACCTGGAACATGGCAGCCTCAAGCCTTCACCTGGAATATGGCAGCATATCGAGTCCCTACCTGGCACGTGGCAGATTAACGAGCCTTTACCTGGAACGTGGCAGCTTCTCAAGCCTTTACCTGGAATATGGCAGCTTCTCGCATCCTTACCTAGAACATGGCAGCCTCAAGTCTTCACCTGGAATATGGCAGCGTCTCATGCTTTCACCTGGAACGAGGCACGTCTCGAGCTCCTACCTGGAACGTGGCAGCGTCTCGAGCCTTTACCTGGAACGTGGCAGCGTCTCGAGCCTTTACCTGGAACGTGGCAGCGTCTCGAGCCTTTACCTGGAACGTGGCAGCATCTCGAGCCTTTACCTGGAACGTGGCAGCATCTCAAGCTTCTACCTGGAGTGTATCAACTTCTCGAGCCTTTACCTGGAATGTGGCAGTTTCTCGAGCCTTTACAAATGACGTAGAAGCATCTCGATCCTTTACCTGGTACATGGCAGATTCTCGAGCCTTTACCTGGAACGTGGCAGATTCTCGAGCCTTTACCTGGAGCGTGGTGACGTCTCGAGCCCCTACCTGGTATGTGGCAGCGTCCCGAGCCTTTACATAAGGCATAGCAGCATCTCGATCCTTTACCTGGAATGTGGCAGTTTCTCGAACCTTTACCCAGAAAGTGGCAGCATCTTGAGCCTTTACATATGACGTAGAAGCATCTAGATCCTTTACCTGGTACATGGCAACCTCGAGCCTTCACCTAGAACGTGGCAGCATCTTGAGCCTTTAACTGGAAAGTGACAGTTTCTCGAGCCTTTACCTGGAACGTGGCAGCGTCTCGAACCTGTACCTGGAAGGTGGCAAATTCTCGAGCCCCCACCTGGAACGTGGAGGCGTCTCAAGCCCCTACCTGGTATGTGGCAGCGTCCCGAGCCTTTACATAAGGCATAGCAGCATCTCGAGCCTTTACCAGGAACGTGGCAGCATCTCGAGCCTTTACCTGGAATGTGGCAGCATCTCGAGCCTTTACCTGGAACGTGGCAGCATCTCGAGCCTTTACCTGGAACGTGGCAGCATCTCGAGCCTTTACCTGGAACATGGCAGCATCTCGAGCCTTTACCTGGAACGTGGCAGATTCTCGAGCCTTTACCTGGAACGTGGCAGCATCTCGAGCCTTTACCTGGAACGTGGCAGCTTCTCGAGCCTTTACCAGGAACGTGGCAGCATCTCGAGCCTTTACCTGGAACGTGGCAGCATCTCGAGCCTTTACCAGGAACGTGGCAGCATCTCGAGCCTTTACCTGGAACGTGGCAGCATCTCGAGCCTTTACCTGGAACGTGGCAGCATCTCGAGCCTTTACCTGGAACGTGGCAGCATCTCGAGCCTTTACCAGGAACGTGGCAGCATCTCGAGCCTTTACCTGGAACGTGGCAGATTCTCGAGCCTTTACCTGGAACGTGGCAGATTCTCGAGCCTTTACCTGGAACGTGGCAGCATCTCGAGCCTTTACCTGGAACGTGGCAGCTTCTCGAGTTGGTAACTGGAACTTGGCAGCATCTTTAGCCCCTACCTTGAACGTGGCAGCATCTCAAGCCTTTACATAAGGCATAGCAGCATCCCGAGCCTTTACCTGGAATGTGGCAGCGTCTCGAGCCTTTACCTGGAACGTGGCAGCTGCTCGAGCCTTTACCTAAGACGTGGCAGCATGTCGAGCCTTTCTCCGGATATTATCCACCAGAACATGTCTTGTGTTCAGGGGTCATAGAATGATTATATCCGTATCCAAAACCTACTTTCCCTGGGGTTCGATTGCAGCCTGTACCCCACTACGCAGGACCTCATGTGAACAGACATCTGGGTGCTGGGGACTGAGCCATGAAAGGATATCAGTGGGATCACACTATACTTATGGAGATAATTAACACATGAGATGTGGATGAATACACACAAGGGTATGGTTCTGATATAACAGACTCCTACAATGGTGCATGAAAGTTTGTGAACCCGTCAGAAGTTTGCATATTTCTGTACTAATTTGACTTACAAGTTCTAAAAGTAAAGAACCAAATGAATCGTCACTGTCAGTTTTTTTATGAGAGAAATGATCCAATATCCTATGCCACAGAAGAAGCGACGGCGAAACATATTCCAACTGTTCAAGCAGTCTCCTCTTTCTGTGTCACTTACTAATTTCTACAGACCATCACTCAGTCTATAGCGGTCTCGAATCCTTCACTAAAGCAGCGTTTATGTGTCCCTTGAACACATGACATATTTTGTGCGGCTGCACGTTTACACCTGAGAAAGATGCTGCAGCGCTCGCCGCTCTATCCTGAGAAAAACTCAGGTGCTGCAGCCCTCACCGCTCTGTCCTGAGGAAGACTCAGGTGCTGCAGCGCTCGCCGCTCTGTCCTGAGGAAGACTCAGCAGCTCCAGTGCTCACCGCTCGGTCCTGAGGAAGACTCAGCAGCTGCAGCGCTCACCACTCTGTCCTGAGGAAGACTGAGCAGCTACAGTGCTCATCGCTCTGTCCCTAGGAAGACTCATCAGCTGCAGCACTCACCGCTTTGCGCTGTGGAACTCAGCAGCTGCAGCACTCACAGCTCGGTCCTGAGGAAAACTCGAAAGCTACAGCACTCACACATCAGGCCTGAGGAGGACTCAGCAGCTGCAGCACTCATCGCTCTGCCCTGAGGAAGAATCGGCAGCTGCAGCGCTCACCGCTCTGTCCTGAGGAAGACTGAGCAGCTACAGTGCTCATTGCTCTGTCCCTAGGAAGACTCATCAGCTGCAGCACTCACCGCTTTGCGCTGTGGAACTCAGCAGCTGCAGCACTCACAGCTCGGTCCTGAGGAAAACTCGAAAGCTACAGCACTCACACATCAGGCCTGAGGAGGACTCAGCAGCTGCAGCACTCATCGCTCTGCCCTGAGGAAGAATCGGCAGCTGCAGCGCTCACCGCTCTGTCCTGAGGAAGACTCAGGAGCTGCTGTGCTCACTGCTCTGTCCTGTGGAAGACTCAGCAGCTGCAGCCCTCGCCGCTCTGCCCTGAGGAAGACTGTGTCCTCCACTATACAGGAGACTCTGAACCCGAGATCAGTGACCGAGAACATAACGAGAACTGGAGATACCGTATGACCTACTGAGGTTTTTTGAGCCTGGCCTGGTTCCGGTTGTGTCATCATTGTGTGTACTAGACAGGCGCTTACTGTCCTCTACGTGTATCATCATCGTGTGTACTAGGCATGTGCTTACTGTCCTCTCTACATGTGTCATCATCATGTGTACTAGACAGGCGCTTACTGTCCTCTACATGTGTCATCATTGTGTATACTAGGCATGTGCTTACTGTCCTCTCTACATGTGTCATCATCATGTGTACTAGACAGGCGCTTACTGTCCTCTCTACATGTGTCATCATCATGTGTACTAGGCATGTGCTTACTGTCCTCTCTACATGTGTCATCATCATGTGTACTAGGCAGGTGCTTACTGTCCTCTACATGTGTCATCATTGTGTATACTAGGCATGTGCTTAAACGATGATGACACACGTTGAGGACAGTAAGCACCTGCCTAGTACACATAATGACACGTAGAGGACTAGGCAGGTGCTTACTGTCCTCTTTGTGTGTCATCATTGTGTGTACTATGCAGGTGCTTACTCTCCTTTATGTGAGACATCTTCATGTGTATTAGGCATGTGTTTACTGTCCTCTTTGTGTGTCATCATTGTGTGTACTATGCAGGTGCTTTGCTTACTCTCCTTTATGTGAGACATCTTCATGTGTATTAGGCATGTGTTTACTGTCCTCTACGTGTGTTATCCTAGTGTGTACTAGGTAGGTGATTATTGTCCTCTACGTGTATCATCATCGTGTGCACTAGGCAGGTGCTTACTGTCCTCTACATGTATCATCATCATGTGTACTAGGCAGGCATTTACTGTCCTTTGCATGTGTCATCATCGTGTGCACTAGGCAGGTGCTTACTGTCCTCTACGTGTGTCATCGTGTGTGCTAGGCAGGTGTCTACTGTCCTCTACGTGTATCCTCATCATGTGTATTAGGCAGGTGTTTACTGTCCTCTACGTGTGTTATCCTAGTGTGTACTAGTCAGGTGCTTACTGTCCTCTACATGTATCATCATCATGTGTACTAGGCAGGCATTTACTGTCCTTTACATGTGTCATCATCGTGTGCACTAGGCAGGTGCTTACTGTCCTCTACGTGTGTCATCATCGTGTGTGCTAGGCAGGTGTCTACTGTCCTCTACGTGTGTTATCCTAGTGTGTACAAGGCAGGTGTCTACTGTCCTCTACGTGTATCCTTATGATATGTACTAGGCAGGTGTTTACTATCCTCTGTGTGTCATCATCGTATATACTAGGCAGGTGTTAACTGTCCTCTACGTGTGTCATCATCGTGTGTGCTAGGCAGGTGCTTTCTATCCTCTTTGTGTCATCATTGTGTGTTATGCAGGTGCTTTCTATCCTCTTTGTGTCATCATTGTGTGTGCTATGCAGGTGCTTTCTATCCTCTACGTGTGTCATCGTGTGTGCTAGGCAGGTGCTTTCTATCCTCTTTGTGTCATCATTGTGTGTGCTACGCAGGTGCTTTCTATCCTCTTTGTGTCATCATTGTGTGTGCTATGCAGGTGCTTTCTATCCTCTACGTGTGTCATCATTGTGTGTTATGCAGGTGCTTTCTATCCTCTGTGTCATCATTGTGTGTGCTACGCAGGTGCTTTCTATCCTCTTTGTGTCATCATTGTGTGTGCTATGCAGGTGCTTTCTATCCTCTACGTGTGTCATCATTGTGTGTGCTATGCAGGTGCTTTCTATCCTCTACGTGTGTCATCATTGTGTGTGCTATGCAGGTGCTTTCTATCCTCTTTGTGTCATCATTGTGTGTGCTACGCAGATGCTTTCTATCCTCTTTGTGTCATCATTGTGTGTGCTATGCAGGTGCTTTCTATCCTCTACGTGTGTCATCATTGTGTGTTATGCAGGTGCTTTCTATCCTCTGTGTCATCATTGTGTGTGCTATGCAGGTGCTTTCTATCCTCTTTGTGTCATCATTGTGTGTGCTATGCAGGTGCTTTCTATCCTCTACGTGTGTCATCATTGTGTGTGCTATGCAGGTGCTTTCTATCCTCTACGTGTGTCATCATTGTGTGTGCTAGGCAGGTGCTTTCTATCCTCTACGTGTGTCATCATTGTGTGTGCTAGGCAGGTGTTTACGTGTTTACTGTCCTCTGCGTGTGTGTCATTGTGTGTACTAGACAGGTGTTTACTGTCCTCTACGTGTCTTATCATGTGTATTAGGCAGGTGCTTACTGTCCTCTACATGTGTCATCATCGTACTATGCAGGTATTTACTGTCCTCTACGTGTATCATCATTGTGTGTACTAGGCAGGCTTTGACAGACTGAGGTCGCCCCCACATATGTCCCTGTGAGTGCTTCATCTGGGGGCATGGCCTCTGCACTCGATCTGCTTGTCATTATGTATTGTGATCTGATTGATACAATGATTATTTTTCCCCTTTTCCTCCTGTTCATGTTCTGTGTTACCCTCTGGTGATTGGGTAAGATGTGACCTCTGCTCTTCATCTCGCAGGTATCTCATGTGGTGGTTCCGCAAGACGTATGTAGAGAAGAAAGCGCCATTTATAGATATGTTCAACTCCGTACCTCTGCGTCAGATCTATGGTAAGTGATATGAGCCGTTCCCCCATAAGTCCAAGCCTCTCACACTGTAACCTAACTATACAACTGAAACTGACGCGTCCTCGCCATCATCAGTGACTGTGTCCTCCCTGTGGTCTGTCCTCAGTGTCTGCGTCCTCCCTGTGGTCTGTCCTCAGTGACTGCGTTCTCCGCGTCGTCTGTCCTCAGTGACTGTGTCCTCCCTGTCGTCTGTCCTCAGTGACTGCGTCCTCCCTGTCGTCTGTCCTCAGTGACTGCGTCCTCCCTGTCGTCTGTTATCAGTGACTGCGTCCTCCGTGTCGTCTGTCCTCAGTGACTGCATCTTCCCTGTTGTCTGTCCTCAGTGACTGCGTCCTCCCTGTCGTCTGTTATCAGTGAGTGTGTCCTCCATGTCGTCTGTCCTCAGTGACTGCATCCTCCCTGTTGTCTGTCCTCAGTGACTGCGTCCTCCCTGTCGTCTGTTATCAGTGACTGCATCCTCCCTGTCGTCTGTCCTCAGTGACTGCGTCCTCCCTGTGGTCTCTTATCAGTGACTGCATCCTCCCTGTCGTCTGTCCTCAGTGACTGCGTCCTCCGTGTCGTCTGTTATCAGTGACTGCGTCCTCCGTGTCGTCTGTTATCAGTGACTGCGTCCTCCGTGTCGTCTGTCCTCAGTGACTGCATCTTCCCTGTTGTCTGTCCTCAGTGACTGCGTCCTCCCTGTCGTCTGTCCTCAGTGACTGCGTCCTCCCTGTTGTCTGTCCTCAGTGACTGCGTCCTCCCTGTCGTCTGTTATCAGTGACTGCATCCTCCCTGTCGTCTGTCCTCAGTGACTGCGTCCTCCCTGTGGTCTCTTATCAGTGACTGCATCCTCCCTGTCGTCTGTCCTCAGTGACTGCGTCCTCCCTGTCGTCTGTTATCAGTGACTGCGTCCTCCGTGTCGTCTGTCCTCAGTGACTGCATCCTCCCTGTTGTCTGTCCTCAGTGACTGCATCTTCCCTGTCGTCTGTCCTCAGTGACTGCATCTTCCCTGTTGTCTGTCCTCAGTGACTGCGTCCTCCCTGTCGTCTGTTATCAGTGAGTGTGTCCTCCGTGTCGTCTGTCCTCAGTGACTGCATCCTCCTGTTGTCTGTCCTCAGTGACTGCGTCCTCCCTGTCGTCTGTTATCAGTGACTGCATCCTCCCTGTCGTCTGTCCTCAGTGACTGCGTCCTCCCTGTGGTCTCTTATCAGTGACTGCATCCTCCCTGTCGTCTGTCCTCAGTGACTGCGTCCTCCCTGTCGTCTGTTATCAGTGACTGCGTCCTCCGTGTCGTCTGTTATCAGTGACTGCATCCTCCCTGTCGTCTGTCCTCAGTGACTGCGTCCTCCCTGTGGTCTCTTATCAGTGACTGCATCCTCCCTGTCGTCTGTCCTCTGTGACTGCGTCCTCCCTGTCGTCTGTTATCAGTGACTGCGTCCTCCGTGTCGTCTGTCCTCAGTGACTGCGTCCTCCCTGTCGTCTGTCCTCAGTGACTGCGTCCTCCCTGTCGTCTGTCCTCAGTGACTGCGTCCTCCGTGTCGTCTGTCCTCAGTGACTGCATCCTCCCTGTTGTCTGTCCTCAGTGACTGCGTCCTCCCTGTCGTCTGTTATCAGTGACTGCATCCTCCCTGTCGTCTGTCCTCAGTGACTGCGTCCTCCCTGTCGTCTGTCCTCAGTGACTGCGTCCTCCCTGTCGTCTGTCCTCAGTGACTGCGTCCTCCCTGTCGTCTGTCCTCAGTGACTGCGTCCTCCCTGTCGTCTGTCCTCAGTGACTGCGTCCTCCCTGTCGTCTGTCCTCAGTGACTGCGTCCTCCCTGTCGTCTGTCCTCAGTGACTGCGTCCTCCCTGTCGTCTGTCCTCAGTGACTGCGTCCTCCCTGTCGTCTGTCCTCAGTGACTGCGTCCTCCCTGTCGTCTGTCCTCAGTGACTGCGTCCTCCCTGTCGTCTGTCCTCAGTGACTGCGTCCTCCCTGTCGTCTGTCCTCAGTGACTGCGTCCTCTCCCTGTCGTCTGTCCTCAGTGACTGCGTCCTCCCTGTCGTCTGTCCTCAGTGACTGCGTCCTCCCTGTCGTCTGTCCTCAGTGACTGCGTCCTCCCTGTCGTCTGTTCTCAGTGACTGCTTCCTCCCTGTCGTCTGTCCTCAGTGACTGCTTCCTCCCTGTCGTCTGTCCTCAGTGACTGCGTCCTCCCTGTCGTCTGTCCTCAGTGACTGCGTCCTCCCTGTCGTCTGTCCTCAGTGACTGCTATGACCACACAGCCTTTTTTTAAAGTGTTGTGGGTTAATATTCTTAATTAGGCTATATGTATTGGTCTTTTATTTCTTAACTTATATTTAAGGGTACCGTCACACTTGGCAACGCACCAGCGATCCCGACAGTGATACGACCTGGTAGGGATCACTGGTGCGTCACTGTTAGGATCGCTGGTAAAATGTCAAACAGTCAGATCTCATTGTGTGATTCTCTCACCCTGTGTTATCTGAGTAGTGTCTGCCCACGAGTAAGGCGTTCAGGTGGGATGAGTCCTGATCCATGCCATCTTTGTAAAGGGGGCCGGGCCAGTGGACAAGAGCACCCACTGACCCCCGTGTCTCCACAGAGGAGAGCACCCACTGACCCCCGTGTCTCCACAGAGGAGAGCACCCACTGACCCCCGTGTCTTCACAGAGGAGAGCACCCACTGACCCCCGTGTCTCCACAGAGGAGAGCACCCACTGACCCCCGTGTCTTCACAGAGGAGAGCCACCACTGACCCCCGTGTCTCCACACAGGAGAGCCCCCACTGACCCCCGTGTCTCCACAGAGGAGAGCACCCACTGACCCTAGTGTCTCCACAGAGTAGAGCCCCCACTGACCCCCGTGTCTCCACACAGGAGAGCCCCCACTGACCCCCGTGTCTCCACAGAGGAGAGCACCCACTGACCCCCGTGTCTCCACAGAGGAAAGCCCCCACTGACCCCCGTGTCTCCACAGAGGAGAGCACCCACTGACCCCCGTGTCTCCACACAGGAGAGCCCCCACTGACCCCCGTGTCTCCACACAGGAGAGCCCCCACTGACCCCCCGTGTCTCCACAGAGGAGAGCACCCACTGACCCCCGTGTCTCCACAGAGGAGAGCCCCCACTGACCCCAGTGTCTCCACAGAGGAGAGCACCCACTGACCCCAGTGTCTCCACAGAGGAGAGCACCCACTGACCCCCGTGTCTCCACACAGGAGAGCCCCCACTGACCCCCGTGTCTCCACAGCGGAGAGCACCCACTGACCCCCGTGTCTCCACAGAGGAGAGCACCCACTGACCCCCGTGTCTCCACACAGGAGAGCCCCCACTGACCCCCGTGTCTCCACAGAGGAGAGCCCCCACTGACCCCAGTGTCTCCACAGAGGAGAGCACCCACTGACCCCCGTGTCTCCACAGAGGAGAGCACCCACTGACCCCCGTGTCTCCACAGAGGAGAGCACCCACTGACCCCCGTGTCTCCACAGAGGAGAGCCCCACTGACCCCCGTGTCTCCACAGAGGAGAGCCCCCACTGACCCCCGTGTCTCCACAGAGGAGAGCACCCACTGACCCCCGTGTCTCCACACAGGAGAGCCCCCACTGACCCCCGTGTCTCCACAGAGGAGAGCACCCACTGACCCTAGTGTCTCCACAGAGTAGAGCACCCACTGACCCCCGTGTCTCCACACAGGAGAGCCCCCACTGACCCCCGTGTTAGGTCGATGTGGGACTTGAGAACAGCGTCCCCACACCTGTCACTTGGTGGACTGACCAGGAAGAAGTCAATGTGGGACTTGAGAACAACGTTCCCACACCTGTCACTTGGTGGACTGACCAGGAAGAGGTCAATGTGGGACTTGAGAACAACGTTCCCACACCTGTCACTTGGTGGACTGACCAGGAAGAGGTCGATGTGGGACTTGAGAACAGCGTTCCCACCCCTGTTATTTTGGGAAATGACCAGAGAGAGGTTGAAGTTGGGTACATGGACTTCCCCAACCTTGTTATTTCAAGGACTAACCAGGAGGAAGATGAAGTGCGGCTCGTTGATGGCCTCCCCACACCAGTTATTTAGAAAAATGATGTAGTTAGGACACAGACTATCCAGCCAGTGTGTCACAGCCATCACCCAGCCAAGGTGCACCCTGCTGTGGTTCCTTCTGCCTCTCCTTCTAAGGATAACCCACGTTCCCAGCTTCCATCATCCTCCTCTGAGCCATCAGCAGTGAGTAAACCTAACCAGACTGTGGCCACTGACTGGAGGGAGATATATAGTATGGAGTTTAGGGAAGCCCAGCCTACAAACCCCACCTTAGTGCCTGTCTGCAGTATGGCTGCTTAACCTGGAGGAGGTAATCGGGGGGGTATATAGATGTGAGTTTCTGTTGCTGACCTCACCACAAAAAAAGGAAATGCCAAAGAAAAAGCCAACAAGAGGAGAAGGATGATCAGGGGCCTATCGCGTCTGGCCGCCCCATCAACAGCAAACCTCGTCAATATTCAGCACTTTTCCTGGGCAAATTAAGAAGGGGAGGAATGTGAAAACACAGGGGTTTTTTTTTTTTGTTGTTTTTTTTTAATGCTTGTCACGGATTACTATTCTTAATTATGGAAGACATATTGGTCTTCAGTTTAATTCATGTTTGTCAAGTCATTGTTTATTATCAGACAGCTGGAGCCTCCATTGTCTTAATTTGTGTATTGCTAACTAAATGTAAATGACCTCAGCCCCTTATGTTTACATCATTCAGAGGAGAATTATGCAGTCGAATTGAACTGCCAACCAATCAGAGAACACACTTATCCAAACCAATCCTGTGATACACAGTCCCCTGAGATGAAGGCTCGGGGTACAAACAGGACTGCACCAGTGGTTGATATGGTATGTGGCTTCAGTCTAGGGGCGGCTTCAGTCCTGGCTAGAGGATCATATCGCATCTTCATATTATACAGGACTTCAGCCTAGGGGCTTCAGTTCTGGCTAGAGGATCATAAGACTGGATCATTTCCTATAGGAGTTCAGCCTAAGATCCTAGAATTAGGCTGTAAGATAACCAGGTTGGGACAGTTTGGTCACCTGGCTACGGACTTTGCTATGCTCGGTGCTTCCTAAGCTTGTCACTATTCCTTACTCGGTGGGTGCTCGCCAAAAGTGAGGTGCTGCTGGATTGGAGTAGTTGTCCCTGGAAGCCCCGATGGCACAAATATTCTAATTCCTGGTGAACCAGTGGAAGTGTGATACTCTGTTGCCTGTTACATTGTGTGCTGTGCTTGGTTATTGTGTTATGCCTTTGACTGTTGGGGATCCAATAAAGTCTTACCATTGTATGGTTCCCCCACCCTGTGTTGTCTGAGTAGTGTTCTGCTCACGGATAAGGAGTTCAGGCGTTCAGTTGGGATGAGCCCTGGTCCACGCGGTCTTTCTAAAGGTGGCCGGACCAGTGGACGAGTGGACCCACTGATCCCCATGTTTCGACCATGTCCCCGTGGTCTGTCTCACTGACTGCATCCTTCCCGTTGTCTGTCCTCAGTGACTGCTTCTTACCTCGTCGTCTGTCATCAGTTACAGCTGCAGAGTACGATCGAGCCCCCGCCATGCTCCACTGTAGACCTCACCAAGCTCCCGCCGTAATTCACAGTAGACCTCACCAAGCCCCCACCGTGCTCCACTGTAGACCTCACGGAGTCTCCGCCGTGCTCCACTATAGACCTCACCAAGCTCCTGCCGTTCTTCACTGTAGACCTCACCGAGCCCCCACCGTGTTTCACTGTAGACATTACTGAACCCCCGCTGTGCTCTACTGTAGTCATCACCGAGCCTCCAATGTGCTTAACTGTAGACCTCACTGAGCCACCACCGTGCTTCACTGTAGACATCACTGAGCCCCCACCGTGCTTCAGTGTAGCGATCACCGAGCTTCCGTCCTGCTCCACTATAGACTTCACCAAACTCCCGCCGTAATTCACAGTAGACCTCACCAAGCCCCTGCCGTGCTCCACTGTAGACCTCACTGAGCCCTCGCCGTGGTCCGCTATAGACCTCACCGAGCTCCTGCCGTACTTCACTGTAGACCTCACCGATCCCCCGCCATGCTTCACTCTAGACCTCACCGATCCCCCGCCATGCTTCACTGTAGACATTACCGAACCCCCGCTGTGCTTCACTGTAGACATCACTGAGCCCCCAATGTTCTTCACTGTAGACATCACTGAGCCCCCAATGTGCTTCACTGTAGACCTCACTGAGCCCCCAATGTGCTTCACTGTAGACCTCACTGAGCCCCCGCCCGTGCTTCACTGTAGACATCACCGAGTCCCCACCATGCTTCAGTGTAGACATCGCTGAGCCCCCACCATGCTTCAGTGTAGCTATCACCGAGCCTCCGCCGTGCTCCACTGTAGACATCACTGAGCCCCCACCATGCTTCAGTGTAGCTATCACCGAGCCCCCGCCGTGCTCCACTGTAGACATCACTGAGCACCCACCATGCTTCAGTGTAGCTATCACCGAGCCCCCGCCCTGCTCCATTGTGGACATCACCAAGCCCCCGCCCTGCTCCACTGTAGACATCACCAAGCTCCCGCCATGCTTCACTGTAGCCATCACCGAGCCCCCGTCGTGCTTCACTGTAGACATCACCGAACCCCCATGGTGCTTCAGTGTAGCCATCATCTTGCCCCTGCCCTGCTCCACTGTAGACATCACCAAGCCCCCGCCGTGCTCCACTGTAGACATCACCGAGCCCCCGTCGTGCTCCACTGTAGACATCACTGAGCCCTCGCTGTGCTTCGCTGTAGACATCACTGAGCCCCCGATGTGCACCACTGTAGACATCACGGAGCCTTTGCCGTGCTTCACTATAGACATCAACGAGCCCCCGCCATGCTCTACTGTAGACATCACTGAGCCCCCGATGTGCTACACTGTAGACATCACGGAGCCCCCGTAGTGCTTCACTGTAGACCTCACCGAGCCCTCGCCGTGCTTCACTATAGACATCACTGAGCCCCCATCGTGCTTCAGTGTAGACATCACCTTGCCACCTCCCTGCTCTACTGTAAACATGACCGAGCCCTCGCCGTGCTCCACTGTAGACATCACCGAGCCCCCACTGTGCTCTACTGTAAACATGACCGAGCCCTCGCCGTGCTCCACTGTAGACATCACCGAGCCCCCACTGTGCTCTACTGTAGACATCACTGAGCCCCTGACGTGCTCCACTGTAGACCTCACCGAGCCCCCATTGTGCTCCACTGTAGACCTCACCGAGCCCCCGCCGTGCTCCACTGTAGACCTCACCGAGCCCCCATCGTGCTCCACTGTAGACCTCACCGAGCCCTTGCCGTGCTCCACTGTAGACCTCACTGAGCCCCCGCCGTGCTCTACTGTAGACCTCACTGAGCCCCCGCCGTGCTCCACTGTAGACCTCACCGAGCCCCCGTAGTGCTTCACTGTAGACATCACCGAGGCACCGTAGTGCTTCACTGTGACATCACTGAGCCCCGTCATACCCCACTGTAGACATCACCGAGCCACTGCCGTGCTCTACTGTAGACATCACTGAGCCCTCATCGTGCTCCACTGTAGACATCACTGAGCCCTGTCATACCCCACTGTAGACATCACCGAGCCACTGCCGTGCTCTACTGTAGACATCACTGAGCCCCGTCATACCCCACTGTAGACATCACCGAGCCCCTGCCGTGCTCTACTGTAGACATCACTGAGCCCCCATCGTGCTTCAGTGTAGACATTACCGAGCCCCCACCATGCTTCACAGTATATATCGCTGCACCCTCTGCCCATTAGGACTAGGCTAAAATTCCTGAGAAATTCTGGCATGATGTCGCGGCAGCTAGAGGAGCAGCAGCCAGAGGGGTGGCAGGTCATGGCAGCCAGAGGGGTGGCAGGTCACGGCAGCCAGAGGGGCGGCAGGTCACGGCAGCCAGAGGGGATGTACTAAGAGCTGAAGACAGTGCTGCAGTGTGAAGAGTATTCACCCCTTTGTGGCATTTTGTGGTGAACCTGGAGCACCATGTGTTATTTGTACATGCTTCTGATATTATTGGTTTATGGCAATCAGCAGAAAGTTTGTTCGTTTTGTAAATAAGGTGCATACTGACAGCGGGGGTGAGTACTTTTGCTTGCACCTGTTTGGCGGCATTCCTCGGTGACTGCTCAGGAATGTCTTTAGCAGTCAGCAGTCTTCTTCCTGGGCCGTCCGGAGCCTCATGTTGGGCCTGCTGTGCTATGTGTTTTCCTGCTGTGTCATCTCTTTTTTTTTTTCCGTCAGAACCAGTTAAACCTTATGAGGAGCCGCATATATATCGAGTGCTGCAAGTCACAGGTCTCCAGTGTACTAGAAAGGGGACGAGGTCCCTTCTCTACAGGCGAACCTATTGTAGGCACCAGGGAGCTTTGTTTAAGAACAGCAACTTGTGTGAGGCCTAATGACCAGGGTCCGTTTACCCCAAGGGTCTGTCTCCTTCAGGGTCCGTGTACCCCAAGGGTCTGTCTCCTCCAGGGTCAGAGTACCCCAAGGGTTCGTCTCCTTCAAGGGTCTGTCTCCTTCAGGGTCCGTGTACCCCAAGGGTCTGTCTCCTCCAGGGTCAGAGTACCCCAAGGGTTCGTCTCCTTCAAGGGTTCGTCTCCTTCAAGGGTTCGTCTCCTTCAAGGGTTCGTCTCCTTCAAGGCTTTGTCTCCTTCAAGGCTTCGTCTCCTTCAAGGCTTCGTCTCCTTCAAGGGTTCGTCTCCTTCAAGGCTTCGTCTCCTTCAAGGGTTCGTCTCCTTCAAGGCTTCGTCTCCTTCAAGGCTTCGTCTCCTTCAAGGCTTCGTCTCCTTCAAGGCTTCGTCTCCTTCAAGGCTTCGTCTCCTTCAAGGCTTCGTCTCCTTCAAGGCTTCGTCTCCTTCAAGGCTTCGTCTCCTTCAAGGCTTCGTCTCCTTCAAGGCTTCGTCTCCTTCAAGGCTTCGTCTCCTTCAAGGCTTCGTCTCCTTCAAGGCTTCGTCTCCTCTAAGGCTTCGTCTCCTTCAAGGCTTCGTCTCCTTCAAGGCTTCGTCTCCTCTAAGGCTTCGTCTCCTCTAAGGCTTCGTCTCCTCTAAGGCTTCGTCTCCTCTAAGGCTTCG
This sequence comes from Allobates femoralis, assembly GCA_033576535.1. Lineage (NCBI taxonomy): Eukaryota > Metazoa > Chordata > Amphibia > Anura > Aromobatidae > Allobates > Allobates femoralis. The sequence goes on along the minus strand of JARQOC010000003.1, from coordinate 879,609,602 downwards.
TCTCCTCTAAGGCTTCGTCTCCTCTAAGGCTTCGTCTCCTCTAAGGCTTCGTCTCCTCTAAGGCTTCGTCTCCTCTAAGGCTTCGTCTCCTCTAGGCTTCGTCTCCTCTAGGCTTCGTGTGTACTCCAAGGGTTCGTCTCCTCTAGGATCCATGTACCCTAAGGGTCATTCTCCTCCAGGGTCCGAGGTCTGGCTCCTCCAGGGTCGGGCTCTCCCTTGGTCCTGTCTTTCCTGGGTTCCCGTCTCTCTCGGGGTCCATCTGTCTCATTCAGCTGCTGTTTGAGCTTCTCTTTCCCTGGTTGCCGGTTCTCTGGAGAAGTATAATGATCTGTCTGTATTGAGGGCTCTAGAGAAATGAGGTTAAAGTGGTTTCCAGTGACTTCATGAATAATACAGCAGAAAGCTGACGACAGTTCACTAAAATCTCTGAAGATTTTATCTGTCCTCAGACGGATGGATCAGTCTTAAAAGTATTACTAATATCTGATGTTTGGACAATAGAAGGAATTTATAGGGATGTGCATGTCGCTGAAATGGTGCCAATAATGATGTTGCCTCCCACAATGAGCAAATGTTGTCGCTGGGATGGTCTGCTGGGTCCCATGTCCCTGTGAAAGGGCAGCCGGGTCCCATGTCCCTGTGAAAGGGCAGCCGGGTCCCATGTCCCTGTGAAAGGGCAGCCGGGTCCCATGTCCCTGTGAAAGGGCAGCCGGGTCCCATGTCCCTGTGAAAGGGCAGCCGGGTCCCATGTCCCTGTGAAAGGGCAGCCGGGTCCCATGTCCCTGTGAAAGGGCAGCCGGGTCCCATGTCCCTGTGAAAGGGCAGCCGGGTCCCATGTCCCTGTGAAAGGGCAGCCGGGTCCCATGTCCCTGTGAAGGGGCAGCCGGGTCCCATGTCCCTGTGAAGGGGCAGCCGGGTCCCATGTCCCTGTGAAGGGGCAGCCGGGTCCCATGTCCCTGTGAAGGGGCAGCCGGGTCCCATGTCCCTGTGAAGGGGCAGCCGGGTCCCATGTCCCTGTGAAGGGGCAGCCGGGTCCCATGTCCCTGTGAAGGGGCAGCCGGGTCCCATGTCCCTGTGAAGGGGCAGCCGGGTCCCCATGTCCCTGTGAAGGGGCAGCCGGGTCCCATGTCCCTGTGAAGGGGCAGCCGGGTCCCATGTCCCTGTGAAGGGGCAGCCGGGTCCCTGTCCCTGTGAAAGGCAGCCGGGTCCCATGTCCCTGTGAAAGCGCAGCCGGGTTCCATGTTGCTGGGACGGTCTGCTGGGTCCCATCTCACTATGAAAGGGCAGCCGTGTTCCATGTCGCTGGGACGGACTGCTGGGTCCCATGTCACTGTGTCACAGGCAGCCGGGTCCCATGTCACTGTGAAAGGGCAGCCGGGTCCCATGTCGCTGTGAAAGGGCAGCCGGGACCCATGCCGCTGTGAAAGGGCAGCCGGGTCCCATGTCGCTGTGAAAGGGCAGCCGGGTCCCATGTCGCTGTGAAAGGGCAGCCGGGTCCCATGTCGCTGTGAAAGGGCAGCCGGGGTCCCATGTCGCTGTGAAAGGGCAGCCGGGTCCCATGTCGCTGTGAAAGGGCAGCCGGGTCCCATGTCGCTGTGAAAGGGCAGCCGGGTCCCATGTCGCTGTGAAAGGGCAGCCGGGTCCCATGTCGCTGTGAAAGGGCAGCCGGGTCCCATGTCGCTGTGAAAGGGCAGCCGGGTCCCATGTCGCTGTGAAAGGGCAGCCGGGTCCCATGTCGCTGTGAAAGGGCAGCCGGGTCCCATGTCGCTGTGAAAGGGCAGCCGGGTCCCATGTCGCTGTGAAAGGGCAGCCGGGTCCCATGTCGCTGTGAAAGGGCAGCCGGGTCCCATGTCGCTGTGCAAGGGCAGCCGGGTCCCATGTCGCTGTGAAAGGGCAGCCGGGTCCCATGTCGCTGTGCAAGGGCAGCCGGGTCCCATGTCCCTATGAAAGCGCAGCCGGGTTCCATGTTGCTGGGACGGTCTGCTGGGTCCCATCTCACTATGAAAGGGCAGCCGTGTTCCATGTCGCTGGGACGGACTGCTGGGTCCCATGTCACTGTGTCACAGGCAGCCGGGTCCCATGTCACTGTGAAAGGGCAGCCGGGTCCCATGTCGCTGTGAAAGGGCAGCCGGGACCCATGCCGCTGTGAAAGGGCAGCCGGGTCCCATGTCGCTGTGAAAGCGGCATGCCTGTAGGACGTGGTCCCATGTCGCTGTGAAAGGGCAGCCGGGTCCCATGTCGCTGTGAAAGGGCAGCCGGGTCCCATGTCGCTGTGAAAGGGCAGCCGGGTCCCATGTCGCTGTGAAAGGGCAGCCGGGTCCCATGTCGCTGTGAAAGGGCAGCCGGGTCCCATGTCGCTGTGAAAGGGCAGGCCGGGTCCCATGTCGCTGTGAAAGGGCAGCCGGGTCCCATGTCGCTGTGAAAGGGCAGCCGGGTCCCATGTCGCTGTGAAAGGGCAGCCGGGTCCCATGTCGCTGTGAAAGGGCAGCCGGGTCCCATGTCGCTGTGAAAGGGCAGCCGGGTCCCATGTCGCTGTGAAGGGAGGGCAGCCGGGTCCCATGTCGCTGTGAAAGGGCAGCCGGGTCCCATGTCGCTGTGCAAGGGCAGCCGGGTCCCATGTCGCTGTGCAAGGGCCGCCGGGTCCCATGTCGCTGGGAGAGGGCCGCCGGGTCCCATGTCGCTGGGAGAGGGCCGCCGGTCCATCGTGGAAGGGCCGGTCCCATGTCGCTGGGAGAGGCCGCCGGGTCCCATCGTGGAGAGGGGTCCCATGTCGCTGGGAGAGGGCCGCCGGGTCCCATGTCGCTGGGAGAGGGCCGCCGGGTCCCATGTCGCTGGGAGAGGGCCGCCGGGTCCCATGTCGCTGGGAGAGGGCCGCCGGGTCCCATGTCGCTGGGAGAGGGCCGCCGGGTCCCATGTCGCTGGGAGAGGGCCGCCGGGTCCCATGTCGCTGGGAGAGGGCCGCCGGTCCCATGTCGCTGGGAGAGGGCCGCCGGGTCCATGTCGCTGGGAGAGGGCCCCGGTCCCATGGTCGTGAGGAGATGATGACCCCTGATAGGGGTGTGACGCTGTGCTGGGAATATTGGGGTGTACCGTGATTCTGACCACAGCGATATAGGTGTACAGTGAGATCCTTTACTTGGGTGAGTTGATTCTGAACCACACCTGGATATAGGAGGTGTGAGCGCTGATCCTGTGTAACATGGGGGTGTGACCGGTGATTCTGAACCACAGCCCGATATAGGAGGGTGTGAGCGCTGATCCTGTGTAACATGGGGGTGTGACCGGTGATTCTGAACCACAGCCCCGATATAGGAGGGTGTGAGCGCTGATCCTGTGTAACATGGGGGGTGTGACCGGTGATTCTGAACCACAGCCCTGATATAGGAGGGTGTGAGCGCTGATCCTGTGTAAATGGGGGTGTGACCGGTGATTCTGGAACCACAGCCCTGATATAGGAGGGTGTGAGCGCTGATCCTGTGTAACATGGGGGGTGACCGGTGATTCTGAACCACAGCCCGATATAGGAGGGTGTGAGCGCTGATCCTGTGTATACATGGGGGGTGACCGGTGATTCTGAACCACAGCCCTGATATAGGAGGGTGTGAGCGCTGATCCTGTGTAACATGGGGGTGTGACCGGTGATTCTGAACCACAGCCCTGATATAGGAGGGTGTGAGCGCTGATCCTGTGTAACATGGGGGTGTGACCGGTGATTCTGAACCACAGCCCTGATATAGGAGGGTGTGAGCACTGATCCTGTGTAACATGGGGGTGTGACCGGTGATTCTGAACCACAGCCCTGATATAGGAGGGTGTGAGCGCTGATCCTGTGTAACATGGGGGTGTGACCGGTGATTCTGAACCACAGCCCTGATATAGGAGGGTGTGAGCGCTGATCCTGTGTAACATGGGGGTGTGACCGGTGATTCTGAACCACAGCCCTGATATAGGAGGGTGTGAGCACTGATCCTGTGTAACATGGGGGTGTGACCGGTGATTCTGAACCACAGCCCTGATATAGGAGGGTGTGAGCGCTGATCCTGTGTAACATGGGGGGTGACCGGTGATTCTGAACCACAGCCCTGATATAGGAGGGTGTGAGCACTGATCCTGTGTAACATGGGGGGTGACGGTGATTCTGAACCACAGCCCGATATAGGAGGGTGTGAGCACTGATCCTGTGTAACATGGGGGGTGTGACCGGTGATTCTGAACCACAGCCCTGATATAGGAGGGTGTGAGCGCTGATCCTGTGTAACATGGGGGGTGTGACCGGTGATTCTGAACCACAGCCCTGATATAGGAGGGTGTGAGCAGCTGATCCTGTGTAACATGGGGGGTGTGACCGGTGATTCTGAACCACAGCCCGATATAGGAGGGTGTGAGCGCTGATCCTGTGTAACATGGGGGGTGTGACCGGTGATTCTGAACCACAGCCCTGATATAGGAGGGTGTGAGCGCTGATCCTGTGTAACATGGGGGGTGACCGGTGATTCTGAACCACAGCCCGATATAGGAGGGTGTGAGACGCTGATCCTGTGTAACATGGGGGTGTGACCGGTGATTCTGAACCACAGCCCCGATATAGGAGGGTGTGAGCGCTGATCCTGTGTAACATGGGGGGTGACCGGTGATTCTGAACCACAGCCCCGATATAGGAGGGTGTGTGAGCGCTGATCCTGTGTAACATGGGGGTGTGACCGGTGATTCTGAACCACAGCCCCGATATAGGAGGGTGTGAGCGCTGATCCTGTGTAACATGGGGGGTGTGACCGGTGATTCTGAACCACAGCCCCGATATAGGAGGGTGTGAGCGCTGATCCTGTGTAACATGGGGGGTGACCGGTGATTCTGAACCACAGCCCGATATAGGGGTGGAGCTGACTGTGTAACATGGGGTGTGACGGTGATTTGAACCACAGCCGATATAGGAGGGTGTGAGCGCTGATCCTGTGTAACATGGGGGGTGTGACCGGTGATTCTGAACCACAGCCCCGATATAGGAGGGTGTGAGCCTGATCCTGTGTAACATGGGGGTGTGACCGGTGATTCTGAACCACAGCCCTGATATAGGAGGGTGTGAGCGCTGATCCTGTGTAACATGGGGGGTGACCGGTGATTCTGAACCACAGCCCCGATATAGGAGGGTGTGAGCGCTGATCCTGTGTAACATGGGGGGTGTGACCGGTGATTCTGAACCACAGCCCCGATATAGGAGGTGTGAGCGCTGATCCTGTGTAACATGGGGGTGGACCGGTGATTCTGAACCACAGCCCCGATATAGGAGGGTGTGAGCCTGATCCTGTGTAACATGGGGGTGTGACTGGTGATTCTGAACCACAGCCCTGATATAGGAGGGTGTGAGCGCTGATCCTGTGTAACATGGGGGGTGTGACTGGTGATTCTGAACCACAGCCCTGATATAGGAGGGTGTGAGCACTGATCCTGTGTAACATGGGGGGTGTGACCTGGTGATTCTGAACCACAGCCCCGATATAGGAGGGTGCGAGCGCTGATCCTGTGTAACATGGGGGGGTGACCGGTGATTCTGAACCACAGCCCCGATATAGGAGGGTGCGAGCGCTGATCCTGTGTAACATGGGGGGGTGACCGGTGATTCTGAACCACAGCCCCGATATAGGAGGGTGTGAGCGCTGATCCTGTGTAACATGGGGGGTGACCGGTGATTCTGAACCACAGCCCTGATATAGGAGGGTGTGAGCGCTGATCCTGTGTAACATGGGGGGTGACGGTGATTCTGAACCACAGCCCTGATATAGGAGGGTGTGAGCGCTGATCCTGTGTAACATGGGGGTGACCGGTGATTCTGAACCACAGCCCCGATATAGGAGGGTGTGAGCGCTGATCCTGTGTAACATGGGGGGTGACCGGTGATTCTGAACCACAGCCCTGATATAGGAGGGTGTGAGCGCTGATCCTGTGTAACATGGGGGGGTGACCGGTGATTCTGAACCACAGCCCTGATATAGGAGGGTGTGAGCGCTGATCCTGTGTAACATGGGGGGTGTGACCTGTGATTCTGAACCACAGTCCTGATATAGGAGGGTGTGAGCGCTGATCCTGTGTAACATGGGGGTGTGACCTGTGATTCTGAACCACAGTCCTGATATAGGAGGGTGTGAGCGCTGATCCTGTGTAACATGGGGGGGTGACCGGTGATTCTGAACCACAGCCCTGATATAGGAGGGTGTGAGCGCTGATCCTGTGTAACATGGGGGGATGTGACCGGTGATTCTGAACCACAGCCCCGATATAGGAGGGTGCGAGCGCTGATCCTGTGTAACATGGGGGTGTGACCGGTGATTCTGAACCACAGCCCCGATATAGAAGGGTGTGAGCGCTGATCCTGTGTAACATGGGGGGTGACCGGTGATTCTGAACCACAGCCCTGATATAGGCGGGTGTGTGAGCGCTGATCCTGTGTAACATGGGGGTGTGACCGGTGATTCTGAACCACAGCCCCGATATAGGAGGGTGTGAGCACTGATCCTGTGTAACATGGGGGGGTGACCGGTGATTCTGAACCACAGCCCCGATATAGGAGGGTGTGAGCGCTGATCCTGTGTAACATGGGGGGTGTGAGCGGTGATTCTGAACCACAGCCCTGATATAGGAGGGTGTGAGCACTGATCCTGTGTAACATGGGGGGTGACCGGTGATTCTGAACCACAGCCCCGATATAGGAGGGTGTGAGCGCTGATCCTGTGTAACATGGGGGTGTGACCGGTGATTCTGAACCACAGCCCCGATATAGGAGGGTGTGAGCACTGATCCTGTGTAACATGGGGGGTGACCGGTGATTCTGAACCACAGCCCCGATATAGGAGGGTGCGAGCGCTGATCCTGTGTAACATGGGGGGTGAGCGGTGATTCTGAACCACAGCCCCGATATAGGAGGGTGTGAGCGCTGATCCTGTGTAACATGGGGGGGTGACCGGTGATTCTGAACCACTGCCCCGATATAGGAGGGTGCGAGCGCTTTTGGAACTGCATTATTTTATTTTATTTTGTTTTTTTTTTTATATTTTTATTTTCCCCTTAAAGTGATTTCAGTTTCCCAATGGATTTGTACAGGATATGGGGGACATTACAGGTGGAATAGTACTAATATGTGTCCTGGTATTGATTTTCTACCCGGTGAGGATACACCTTTTGTATCCGCTGTACATGTGTGCTCAGTGAGTGTCAGCTCTCCTGTGACCCCGGTGAACCCTCCATATATCATATATTTCTTCTTCCGCTCCCAGAAGGGTCTTGGTCCTCTTTACTGCTCTATTAAAGATTGGTCTCCTCTGTGCTCTCCAGACATCAGTGGTCAAAGGTAGATAAGATGATTGTGGATTGTTAATGTGTAACCTTTACAGGAGGCAATCTGTCACTGCAGACGGGAAAATTTTACACTGATACCCTGCACCATAAGGAATAAACATACATCACCCACCTGTCCATGGACTGTAACCCCAGACCACTTGTCAGACCAGCGCTTTCAGACCCCACCACTTTGACTGACAGATCTTACCCAATGTGTCCACCAAGGTAGATCTGTCAGAGTAGCCATATGCAGTGACTGGATCTCCTGCCATCGGCACCACAGCCCCTGCGGCCTCTATGGTGGTGGCGACATATTCTAGTGTTATGTCATGGTGACGGGGGAAGTGCCCCAAATCAGATGACGTTGTCTTCTCATTAATAGGCCTGTTGTTTCCAGTTGGATCAGTAATTAAAGTGCCTATAAAAAGGCTTCACGCCTGTGTCCTGACCCACATTGGTAATTGCTGACTAATTGTATAAGAATAAAGGGAGCATGTCTGGAGATTTATGCTGCCCAAACCATGGAGGACTGGTTTGTTATTACAGGCCGCTAGGCTTTACTCTGAGACACTGCAGCGTTAAAATGTAAGACCTGGCTTTATGTAGTGACAGATCCTGCTCTGTAGTTTATGCTTCCCTCCACCGATTTGGCACTGCCTTCCCTCGGCCGACGCGGCCCTGCCTTCCCTCGGCCGACGCGGCCCTGCCTTCCCCCGGCCGCCGCGGCCCTGCCTTCCCTCGGCCGACGCGGCCCTGCCTTCCCTCGGCCGACGCGGCCCTGCCTTCCCTCGGCCGACGCGGCCCTGCCTTCCCTCGGCCGGCGCGGCCCTGGCTTCCCCCGGCCGGCGCGGCCCTGGCTTCCCCCGGCCGGCGCGGCCCTGGCTTCCCCCGGCCGGCGCGGCCCTGGCTTCCCCCGGCCGGCGCGGCCCTGGCTTCCCTCGGCCGGCGCGGCCCTGGCTTCCCTCGGCCGGCGCGGCCCTGGCTTCCCTCGGCCGGCGCGGCCCTGGCTTCCCTCGGCCGGCGCGGCCCTGGCTTCCCTCGGCCGGCGCGGCCCTGGCTTCCCTCGGCCGGCGCGGCCCTGGCTTCCCTCGGCCGGGGCGGCCCTGCCTTCCCTCGGCCGGCGCGGCCCTGCCTTCCCTCGGCCGGCGCGGCCCTGCCTTCCCTCGGCCGGCGCGGCCCTGCCTTCCCCCGGCCGCCGCGGCCCTGCCTTCCCCCGGCCGCCGCGGCCCTGGCTTCCCCCGGCCGGCGCGGCCCTGGCTTCCCCCGGCCGGCGCGGCCCTGGCTTCCCGCGGCCGGCGCGGCCCTGGCTTCCCCCGGCCGGCGCGGCCCTGGCTTCCCCCGGCCGGCGCGGCCCTGGCTTCCCCCGGCCGGCGCGGCCCTGGCTTCCCCCCGGCCGGCGCGGCCCTGGCTTCCCCCGGCCGGCGCGGCCCTGGCTTCCCCCGGCCGGCGCGGCCCTGGCTTCCCCCGGCCGGCGCGGCCCTGGCTTCCCCCGGCCGGCGCGGCCCTGCCTTCCCTCGGCCGACGCGGCCCTGCCTTCCCTCGGCCGACGCGGCCCTGCCTTCCCTCGGCCGACGCGGCCCTGCCTTCCCTCGGCCGACGCGGCCCTGCCTTCCCTCGGCCGACGCGGCCCTGCCTTCCCTCGGCCGACGCGGCCCTGCCTTCCCTGCAGCGTTAAAATGTAAGACCTGGCTTTATGTAGTGACAGATCCTGCTCTGTAGTTTATGCTTCCCTCCACCGATTTGGCACTGCCTTCCCTCGGCCGACGCGGCCCTGCCTTCCCTCGGCCGACGCGGCCCTGCCTTCCCTCGGCCGACGCGGCCCTGCCTTCCCTCGGCCGGCGCGGCCCTGCCTTCCCTCGGCCGGCGCGGCCCTGCCTTCCCTCGGCCGGCGCGGCCCTGCCTTCCCTCGGCCGGCGCGGCCCTGCCTTCCCTCGGCCGGCGCGGCCCTGCCTTCCCTCGGCCGGCGCGGCCCTGCCTTCCCTCGGCCGGCGCGGCCCTGCCTTCCCCCGGCCGCCGCGGCCCTGCCTTCCCCCGGCCGCCGCGGCCCTGGCTTCCCCCGGCCGGCGCGGCCCTGGCTTCCCCCGGCCGGCGCGGCCCTGGCTTCCCCCCGGCCGGCGCGGCCCTGCCTTCCCCCGGCCGACGCGGCCCTGCCTTCCCCCGGCCGACGCGGCCCTGCCTTCCCTCGGCCGACGCGGCCCTGCCTTCCCTCGGCCGACGCGGCCCTGCCTTCCCTCGGCCGACGCGGCCCTGCCTTCCCTCGGCCGACGCGGCCCTGCCTTCCCTCGGCCGACGCGGCCCAGCCTTCCCTCGGCCGACGCGGCCCAGCCTTCCCTCGGCCGACGCGGCCCAGCCTTCCCTCGGCCGACGCGGCCCTGCCTTCCCTCGGCCGACGCGGCCCTGCCTTCCCTCGGCCGACGCGGCCCTGCCTTCCCTCGGCCGACGCGGCCCTGCCTTCCCTCGGCCGACGCGGCCCTGCCTTCCCTCGGCCGACGCGGCACAGCCTTCCCTCGGCCGACGCGGCACAGCCTTCCCTCGGCCGACGCGGCACAGCCTTCCCTCGGCCGACGCGGCCACAGCCTTCCCTCGGCCGACGCGGCACAGCCTTCCCTCGGCCGACGCGGCACAGCCTTCCCTCGGCCGACGCGGCACAGCCTTCCCTCGGCCGACGCGGCCACGCCTTCCCTCGGCCGACGCGGCACAGCCTTCCCTCGGCCGACGCGGCACAGCCTTCCCTCGGCCGACGCGGCACAGCCTTCCCTCGGCCGACGCGGCACAGCCTTCCCTCGGCCGACGCGGCACAGCCTTCCCTCGGCCGACGCGGCACAGCCTTCCCTCGGCCGACGCAGCACAGCCTTCCCTCGGCCGACGCCAGCACAGCCATTCCCTCGGCCGACGCAGCATAGCATTCCCTTGACTTAGTGGTGCCTTGCTTTAAGGTATCGCTGCTACCACTATGCTTGAGGTTGTGATGGGTGGACCACATGTATGACATTACAGTAGTGATGACTGTGTATCCCTTTGTATGGGAGGACAATGTGAAGGATATTATGGTTGTCCAGCAATGATATGAACAAAGCTCCAGTGAGGATAGATCTTCTGGTGGAATAAGATATTTGATTCTTGCAATGTTCCTCAGATGGAAGAATAAAGATGTAATAATGGCAACTCATTGTCAATATCTGGTCTGAGATTTGCTGGTTTGTGTCTAGGTGTAGAGGTGTTGAACGTGCAAAATGCTATTTTGCTGTTGGGCGTTGACGTTGTGAGGGAGAACTTCAGCCTTGGGTGGGTTCAGTTTTAGCAAGCTAGCATTCCTGTATCAGATGGGTCACTGACTGCTGGTGTATAGGACAGGTGTAGCTGGGTGTGTATATTAACCAATTTATGAATTGTTTTGCCTAATTGTTGCTTGTAAACTGCAAATAGCAATGGGACCAAGCCATGTGATACTAAAGAGTAGCTGCTGAAGAGGATCAGAATAGAGCTAAACTGCCATCAATACCGTAAAATGCCTTGAAGTGGGTGTCTGATAGTCTATCACCTCTGGCTCCCCGAGTTCCAGGGGTGTCGCTCCTGAAGACTTATGTGGCTGCTGTATGAGGTAGCGTTGTCTCTGCAGCATCGAAGTAGCTCTTGCGGCGCTGTATGCTTGATCCATAAATGTACCCACCTTCAGCTGTAGTGGTCGGAAACCTACGCAATGACTACTAAACCATAGAACTAAAAGGTCCCCTGTTTTTGAGAACCGATATGATTTATTTTTCTATTTAATAAGGACCCTTTCCCAAATTTAACACGTTGAACTTGAAACATGATGATATAGTGGTTGGGGTGGATGGTACTTCTCGCTGTATGAGGTGCCCAATCATAATCGGGCAGCAACATCCTAGAAGACACCTCCACCAGAGAATACACCTTCACCAGCGAACTCACCTTCAGCACAGTTCTCAGTGTGAGATGTAAGGACACAGCCCTCATCTCCTGGACTCACCTCCAGCATAGTTCTCAGTGTGAGATGTAAGGACACAGCCCTCATCTCCTAGACTGGCCAGTGTCAGATGTAAGGACACAGCCCTCATCTCCTGGACTCACCTCCAGCATAGTTCTCAGTGTGAGATGTAAGGACACAGCCCTCATCTCCTGGACTGACCTTCAGCATAGTTCTCAGTGTGAGATGTAAGGACACAGCCCTGATCTCCTGGACTCACCTTCAGCATAGTTCTCAGTGTGAGATGTAAGGACACAGCCCTCATCTCCTGGACTCTCCTCCAGCATAGTTCTCAGTGTGAGATGTAAGGACACAGCCCTCATCTCCTGGACTCACCTCCAGCATAGTTCTCAGTGTGAGATGTAAGGACACAGCCCTCATCTCCTGGACTCTCCTCCAGCATAGTTCTCAGTGTGAGATGTAAGAACACAGCCCTGATCTCCTGGACTCTCCTCCAGCATAGTTCTCAGTGTGAGATGTAAGGACACAGCCCTCATCTCCTGGACTCTCCTCCAGCATAGTTCTCAGTGTGAGATGTAAGGACACAGCCCTCATCTCCTGGACTCACCTCCAGCATAGTTCTCAGTGTGAGATGTAAGGACACAGCCCTCATCTCCTGGACTCACCTCCAGCATAGTTCTCAGTGTGAGATGTAAGGACACAGCCTTCATCTCCTGGACTCATCATCAGCATAGTTCTCACTGTGAGATGTAAGGACACAGCCATGATCTCCTGGACTGACCTCCAGCATAGTTCTCAGTGTGAGATGTAAGGACACAGCCCTCATCTCCTGGACTCACCTTCAGCATAGTTCTCATTGTGAGATGTAAGGACACAGCCCTGATCTCCTGGACTCACCTTCAGCATAGTTCCCAGTGTGAGATGTAAGGACACAGCCCTGATCTCCTAGACTGACCAGTGTCAGATGTAAGGACACAGCCCTCATCTCCTGGACTCACCTTCAGCATAGTTCTCAGTGTGAGATGTAAGGACACAGCCCTCATCTCCTGGACTCTCCTCCAGCATAGTTCTCAGTGTGAGATGTAAGGACACAGCCCTCATCTCCTGGACTTGCCTTCAGCATAGTTCTCAGTGTGAGATGTAAGGACACAACCCTCATCTCCTGGACTCACCTCCAGCATAGTTCTCAGTGTGAGATGTAAGGACACAGCCCTCATCTCCTGGACTGACCTTCAGCATAGTTCTCAGTGTGAGATGTAAGGACACAGCCCTCATCTCCTGGACTCACCTCCAGCATAGTTCTCAGTGTGAGATGTAAGGACACAGCCCTCATCTCCTGGATTCACCATCAGCATAGTTCTCAGTGTGAGATGTAAGGACACAGCCCTCATCTCCTGGACTCTCCTCCAGCATAGTTCTCACTGTGAGATGTAAGGACACAGCCCTCATCTCCTGGACTCACCTTCAGCATAGTTCTCACTGTGAGATGTAAGGACACAGCCCTCATCTCCTGGACTCTCCTCCAGCATAGTTCTCACTGTGAGATGTAAGGACACAGCCCTCATCTCCTGGACTGACCTCCAGCATAGTTCTCAGTGTGAGATGTAAGGACACAGCCCTCATCTCCTGGACTCGCCTTCAGCATAGTTCTCAGTGTGAGATGTAAGGACACAGCCCTCATCTCCTGGACTCACCTTCAGCATAGTTCTCAGTGTGAGATGTAAGGACACAGCCCTCATCTGCTGGACTCACCTCAGCATAGTTCTCATGTGAGATGTAAGGACACACAGCCCTCATCTCCTGGACTCACCTCCAGCATAGTTCTCAGTGTGAGATGTAAGGACACAGCCCTCATCTCCTGGACTACCTTCAGCATAGTTCTCAGTGTGAGATGTAAGGACACAGCCCTCATCTCCTGGACTCACCTCCAGCATAGTTCTCAGTGTGAGATGTAAGGACACAGCCCTCATCTCCTGGACTCACCTCCAGCATAGTTCTCAGTGTGAGATGTAAGGACACAGCCCTCATCTCCTGGACTCTGCCTTCAGCATAGTTCTCAGTGTGAGATGTAAGGACACAGCCCTCATCTCCTGGACTCACCTCAGCATAGTTCTCAGTGTGAGATGTAAGGACACAGCCCTCATCTCCTGGACTCACCTCCAGCATAGTTCTCAGTGTGAGATGTAAGGACACAGCCCTCATCTCCTGGACTCACCTCAGCATAGTTCTCAGTGTGAGATGTAAGGACACAGCCCTCATCTCCTGGACTCTCCTCCCGCATAGTTCTCAGTGTGAGATGTAAGGACACAGCCCTCATCTCCTGGACTCACCTTCAGCATAGTTCTCAGTGTGAGATGTAAGGACACAGCCCTCATCTCCTGGACTCACCTCCAGCATAGTTCTCAGTGTGAGATGTAAGGACACAGCCCTCATCTCCTGGACTCACCTTCAGCATAGTTCTCAGTGTGAGATGTAAGGACACAGCCCTCATCTCCTGGACTCACCTCCAGCATAGTTCTCAGTGTGAGATGTAAGGACACAGCCCTCATCTCCTGGACTCGCCTTCAGCATAGTTCTCAGTGTGAGATGTAAGGACACAGCCCTCATCTCCTGGACTCACCTTCAGCATAGTTCTCAGTGTGAGATGTAAGGACACAGCCCTCATCTCCTGGACTCACCTCCAGCATAGTTCTCAGTGTGAGATGTAAGGACACAGCCCTCATCTCCTGGACTCGACCTTCCAGCATAGTTCTCAGTGTGAGATGTAAGGACACAGCCCTCATCTCCTGGACTCACCTTCCAGCATAGTTCTCAGTGTGAGATGTAAGGACACAGCCCTCATCTCCTGGACTCACCTCCAGCATAGTTCTCAGTGTGAGATGTAAGGACACAGCCCTCATCTCCTGGACTCACCTTCAGCATAGTTCTCAGTGTGAGATGTAAGGACACAGCCCTCATCTCCTGGACTCACCTTCAGCATAGTTCTCAGTGTGAGATGTAAGGACACAGCCCTCATCTCCTGGACTCACCTTCAGCATAGTTCTCAGTGTGAGATGTAAGGACACAGCCCTCATCTCCTGGACTCACCTCAGCATAGTTCTCAGTGTGAGATGTAAGGACACAGCCCTCATCTCCTGGACTCACCTCCAGCATAGTTCTCAGTGTGAGATGTAAGGACACAGCCCTCATCTCCTGGACTCACTTCAGCATAGTTCTCAGTGTGAGATGTAAGGACACAGCCCTCATCTCCTGGATCTACCTCCAGCATAGTTCTCAGTGTGAGATGTAAGGACACAGCCCTCATCTCCTGGAGACTCCCTCAGCATAGTTCTCAGTGTGAGATGTAAGGACACAGCCCTCATCTCCTGGACTCACCTCCAGCATAGTTCTCAGTGTGAGATGTAAGGACACAGCCCTCATCTCCTGGACTCACCTTCCAGCATAGTTCTCAGTGTGAGATGTAAGGACACAGCCCTCATCTCCTGGACTCGACCTTCAGCATAGTTCTCAGTGTGAGATGTAAGGACACAGCCCTCATCTCCTGGACTCACCTTCAGCATAGTTCTCAGTGTGAGATGTAAGGACACAGCCCTCATCTCCTGGACTCACCTCCAGCATAGTTCTCAGTGTGAGATGTAAGGACACAGCCCTCATCTCCTGGCTCACCTCAGCATAGTTCTCAGTGTGAGATGTAAGGACACAGCCCTCATCTCCTGGACTCACCTCCAGCATAGTTCTCAGTGTGAGATGTAAGGACACAGCCCTCATCTCCTGGACTCACCTCCAGCATAGTTCTCAGTGTGAGATGTAAGGACACAGCCCTCATCTCCTGGACTCACTCCAGCATAGTTCTCAGTGTGAGATGTAAGGACACAGCCCTCATCTCCTGGACTCACCTTCAGCATAGTTCTCAGTGTGAGATGTAAGGACACAGCCCTCATCTCCTGGACTCACCTCCAGCATAGTTCTCAGTGTGAGATGTAAGGACACAGCCCTCATCTCCTGGCTCACCTCCAGCATAGTTCAGTGTGAGATGTAAGGACACAGCCCTCATCTCCTGGACTCACTCAGCATAGTTCTCAGTGTGAGATGTAAGGACACAGCCCTCATCTCCTGGACTCACTTCCAGCATAGTTCTCAGTGTGAGATGTAAGGACACAGCCCTCATCTCCTGGACTCACCTCCAGCATAGTTCTCAGTGTGAGATGTAAGGACACAGCCCTCATCTCCTGGACTCACCTCCAGCATAGTTCTCAGTGTGAGATGTAAGGACACAGCCCTCATCTCCTGGACTCACCCCCAGCATAGTTCTCAGTGTGAGATGTAAGGACACAGCCCTCATCTCCTGGACTCATCATCAGCATAGTTCTCAGTGTGAGATGTAAGGACACAGCCCTGATCTCCTGGTCTCACCTCCAGCATAGTTCTCAGTGTAAGATGTAAGGACACAGCCCTCATCTCCTGGACTCACCTCCAGCATAGTTCTCAGTGTGAGATGTAAGGACACAGCCCTCATCTCCTGGACTCACCTTCAGCATAGTTCTCAGTGTGAGATGTAAGGACACAGCCCTCATCTCCTGGACTCACCTCCAGCATAGTTCTCAGTGTGAGATGTAAGGACACAGCCCTCATCTCCTGGACTGACTTCCAGCATAGTTCTCAGTGTGAGATGTAAGGACACAGTCCTCATCTCCTGGACTCTCCTCCAGCATAGTTCTCAGTGTGAGATGTAAGGACACAGCCCTCATCTCCTGGACTCTCCTCCAGCATAGTTCTCAGTGTGAGATGTAAGGACACAGCCCTGATCTCCTGGACTCACCTCCAGCATAGTTCTCAGTGTGAGATGTAAGGACACAGCCCTCATCTCCTGGACTCACCTCCAGCATAGTTCTCAGTGTGAGATGTAAGGACACAGCCCTCATCTCCTGGACTCACCTTCAGCATAGTTCTCAGTGTGAGATGTAAGGACACAGCCCTCATCTCCTGGACTCACCTCCAGCATAGTTCTCAGTGTGAGATGTAAGGACACAGCCCTCATCTCCAGGTCTCATTTCCTATATGATTAGAAAGCACCAATGATTAATACATTTCAGCAGAGGTCCGCATGGGGGGTAGAGGGCAGTGCAGCCAAGTTTAGGCACACCAAGAACTTGGGGAATATTGGAGGAGGTATGTAGATAAACTAATAGAAGCCGCTTACAAAAAGGGGCAACAGCACAGAGGTAAATGGAAGGCATCAAAATGCAAAGCCTTACAAATATTAAATGGGGAGAGCATAGTGGTGAGTGGTAAGTAGCCTGTCCCAACGCGTGTCACTATACCAGCTTCATCAGGGGAATTCAGCTGTCCTGTGTTATTAGTTGGGTTTTTCTATAACCTGTGTTAATAGCAATACATATAGGCCCCTTTCTTGCTCTGCTTATTATGTCTGCATAAATATTATGGTAATTGGCTTCCATATGTGCCCTGGGGTATGCATAGGTCATATACGATTTGGACATTTTTGCCCTTTACTGTATTAATGT
Source organism: Allobates femoralis (assembly GCA_033576535.1). Classification (NCBI taxonomy): domain Eukaryota; kingdom Metazoa; phylum Chordata; class Amphibia; order Anura; family Aromobatidae; genus Allobates; species Allobates femoralis. The sequence goes on along the minus strand of JARQOC010000003.1, from coordinate 879,592,796 downwards.
TTGACCTACATAATGGTGTTTTGATTCATTGATGTCTGAGTGTTTGCAATCAATAAACTTTGTCACTCTTTGTAATTGATGAGTGGAGTGCTAACCTTGTGCCATATCTTTTCTCTCTGTTAATCATTGTTTTGATGGGACTATCCGCACACTCTGATAAATAAATATTTTGTGAATATGGGGTGGTGCATCCCTCTCCCTTTTTATATGAAATTGGGATTTAGATCGGGTCATTGCTGCCCCTTCAGATCTCTCCAGCGCTTTATTTCCTCCATTTCTGGGGCGTGTTGATGTTTGGGGTCATTGTCCTGCTGGAGACCCCTGATCTAGGGCACACACACAGCTCTCACACCGGCTCTGCTTCTGGTAGTAGCTCTAGTTCATCGTTCTTCTGTAGTCTCTGTCCTCTTCTAAGGTGGAGAACAGATGTAAAGTAATGTGTCAGTGTGATATCATCTGACATGATGACCATAACCCATATAGAGTGCGACTGTGGGTAATTGTGCACCATTTCTTCTAGGTGCTCCCCTTGGAGGAATCGGTGGAGGGACAATCACTCGGAGCTGGCGAGGAGAGTTCTGCCGCTGGCAACTAAATCCTGGCCTGTACCACTACAAGCCCGTGACCGAGAACCAGGTGTGTAATCACCAGTGTAATGTTATCACCAGTGACTATAATGTGTGTATAGAAATATATATCACCAAAGACTAAATGTGTATAAATACATAATCAATGACTATAACGTACACCGGCGATCAAAATAAGGGAGCTGCACACAATTTCCTTAATGTTGATGTCATTGTGTTGTTCTACGTGAAAATCTCCTTACATGACTACATTATCAGTAATTTAAAGAGGACCTGTCACCCCGTCACCCCGCCCCCCCCCCCTTCCCCCCTCCCGGTGCTTTACAAACTGAAAGCACCCCTAAATGCAGCGTGTCTGCTGCATTCAGGGAAAGGGTCCCCCGTGTCTCTAGCCCCCCTGTAAGTTGTATAAAGTACTTTTTAAAGTGTACAGATAAGGAGTCCGGAGGGTCTTACTCAGTAATGAGTCCTAACTGCTCCCTGGTGTCCTCCCCGCCTCCAGCCCCCTCAGTGCCGCCTCCTTTATTTGTCTCCCCTTCTCGCCTGCTCAATGCTCCTCTACGTCTGAAGTCACGCAGAGCAAGCAATGGGCAGGAGTGGGTCATTAAGCTGAAACGCCTCCTACCGGTGATGTCAGCACCGGAGCCTGTCCCGCTGTACATACATAATCTGGAGCATGGCGGGCTTCGGTGCTGACATCACCGGCAGGAGGCGTGTCAGCTGTCAGGACCTGCCCCCACCCATTGTTCGCTCTGCTTGACTTCAGACGCAGAGGAGCATTGAGCAGACGAGAAGGGGAGACACATAAAGGAGGCAGCACTGAGGGGGCTGGAGGCGGGGAGGACACCAGGGAGCAGCGAGGACTCATTACTGAGTAAGTCCCTCCGGACTCCTTATCTGTACACTTTATAACGTGCTTTATACAACTTACAAGGGGGCTAGAGACATGGGGGACCCCTTCCCTCAATGCAGCAGACATGCTGCATTCAGGGGTGCTCTCAGTTTGGAAAGCACCAGGGTGATGACAGGTCCTCTTATTTCATACATTGAATATATTCTAAAGCTCAGAATAAAAATGTAAATGAGATAAATGAAAGTCACTGATCAGAATTAGAGAACACTTTCAGATACCTGCACGTTATTGGTGTTAATCTGCACTGGGTGCTAATTTCCTTCGTTATCTGACAAACCTTTTGTAACTGGCAGCCTAACTTTCCAGTTTGCAAAAAATTATGACTGAATTCCCCCGGCAGCTGTTTGTTCAGCTGAATGCCACAGGGGTCACTCTATCAGCCATGGCAACAGAAGATGGTCCTTAAACGTCTGTGGTTTCTGGAATATTGCATCTTTAGAACATCATGAACACAAGTTCCCCATGAAGGCTGGTCACCCTCGAAAAACAAATGCAAGAGAAGACAAGATAATGTGGAGAATCTCCATGGGTAATTGCTTCAACATTGAAGCTGGAATAGCTCACCAGTTCAGCACTAAACAGGGTAAGGATCTGTCTCCTTATGTAGTGTCTTAATATTTTAGAACATTTGGACTGAAAGCTGACTCTGCAGTGACCAAACCTCTGATTTGCAGCAAGAATCACAAGCCTAGACTTATCTCTGGTGAGGAGCGTAATGTGTGGACAGAGGAGAAGTGGCCACAGTTCATTATAGTGATAAAAGCAAGTTTAATTTATATTGGTCTGATGGGAAACATTATGTTCATTGACAAACTGGGGAAAGACTGAACCCAAAGTGTGTAATGACGTCAGTGAGAGGTGACGATACTGACTCCAAATGAGACTCCTTATTCCGAAACTGAGGAAGGAAATGGAGACTCTCCCCAAAACCCATCTACACTCAGCCCTACCGGACGATACTGACTCCGAATGAGACTCCTTAGTCCAAAGCCCGGCTAGACAGAAACTGAGGAAGGAAATGGAGACTCTCCCCAAAACCCATCTACACTCAGCCCTACCGGACGATACTGACTCCGAATGAGACTCCTTAGTCCAAAGCCCGGCTAGACAGAAACTGAGGAAGGAAATGGAGACTCTCCCCAAAACCCATCTACACTCAGCCCTACCGGATGATACTGACTCCGAATAAGACTCCTTATTCCAAAGCCCGGCTAGACAGAAACTGAGGAAGGAAATGGAGACTCTCCCCAAACCCATCTACACTCAGCCCTACCGGACGATGCTGACTCCGAATGAGACTCCTTATTCCAAAGCCCGGCTAGACAGAAACTGAGGAAGGAAATGGAGACTCTCCCCAAACGCATCTACACTCAGCCCTACCGGACAATACTGACTCCGAACGAGACTCCTTATTCCAAAGCCCGGCTAGACCGAAACTGAGGAAGGAAATGGAGACTCTCCCCAAACGCATCTACACTCAGCCCTACCGGACGATACTGACTCCGAATGAGACGCCTTATTCCAAAGCCCGGCTAGACAGAAACTGAGGAAGGAAATGGAGACTCTCCCCAAAACCCATCTACACTCAGCCCTACCGGACGATACTGACTCCGAATGAGACGCCTTATTCCAAAGCCCGGCTAGACAGAAACTGAGGAAGGAAATGGAGACTCTCCCCAAAACCCATCTACACTCAGCCCTACCGGACGATACTGACTCCGAATGAGACTCCTTATTCCAAAGCCCGGCTAGACAGAAACTGAGGAAGGAAATGGAGACTCTCCCCAAAACCCATCTACACTCAGCCCTACCGGACGATACTGACTCCGAATAAGACTCCTTACTCCAAATCCCGGCTAGACAGAAACTGAGGAAGGAAATGTCAGAAGAAGATCCTCTCCTCAACTTTGATGTAGGACAACCCCTAGACAGGGATTACTTCTTTAAACTCTTTGCTGCTTTTAAGCAATCACTAAAAGAAATTACTGAACAATTTCTTTTTCTGGTCATCATAATGGGAGACCCAGACAATGGGGTTTAGGGCACTGCCCTCCGGAGGTCACACTAGGTACTACAAGTTTGTAGATACCGCCCCCTCCGCTTATAAACCCCTACCGCAGGGAACATCCTCAGTTTTAAACTTAGTGTGCTCGGAGGATCACGCTTTGCTTGCACTTCACTGCATTCTCACTACTTTCGTGATGGCGTCTGAAGACAAGGTAATAAGGTCCCAGTCGGGACCGGTGACAGCCTCCCCGCTCACCCTTAGTGGCACACGCTGGTGGAGGTACCGGAGGGCCTAGGGCCTGGACACCTGGTGTTCTCCCGGTACGCTGTTACACTCCTCTCCATCCCTCTCTGGGGGGCTCTGGTGAGTGGGAGATGGGAGCCTTGCACAGCTCCGCTCCGTCCGAGGCCTCCCTAAATGGTGCTTACAGACCGGACTGGAGCCAGCCCAGTCCGAGGCCTCCCTAAATGGTGCTTACACTCCGGACTGGGCTGAGCGGCCCAGTCTGAGGCCTCCCTAAATGGTGCTTACACTCCAGACTGGTGCTGCACCCCCGTCCGAGGCCTCCCTAAATGGTGCTTACAGACCGGACCGGCACTGAGGCACTCTGTGTCTCCTGTGTGCCTGGGGGTAGTGTCTGGCACTTTATGTGTTTCATGACACTCAGACCGCGCGTTGCCCTCGGGCCCGCGGTTCTGCGGGTGTACCCTGTGCTGGGGTCACCCTGGCTGACCGCCCTGTGTGTCACAGGGGCTGAGGCCGTAGGCTGCGGATGTGTGATATGTATTTGCAGTCTGTGTACAATGTTTTTTACACTGTTTCCCGCCCTGCGGGCTCCAGCTCCCTCATGAGAAGGATGCTTGGAGGATGGGATGCAGCCCGTGCGGTGACGTCACCGCGGGGCGTGTGCGTGTGTTTCCCGCGTGTCTTCGGCGCCGCCCACAGTTTCTCTGTCGGCGGCCATCTTTACCCTCACTTCCCGGCTGGGAACTGTATGCAGCGTGCGTCTGCACTCCAAGAGGGGAGACCGGAAGACGGCGCGGAGGTCACACACACACACCGCTCCCTCATACCGCTTTACAGCGGTCGGTAAGCCACCGGGATCTCCGGTTTTATTGTCTGCAATTGGGCTTATCTACCCCTACTGTGGCCATGTCCTCAGTTAGGAAGCTTGCTGCTAAGGCGGCCGAGGCCACCGTTACATGTGCTACGTGCAATGGAACACTGGTGGAGGGGTCCTGCAATAACTGTGGACGCCCAGAGGCCCGGGCTGCAACTACTGGGTCAGCAACCCCGGTGCTATACCCTGAGGTTCAGGTGATCTCAGGGCCTTGGGAGACTCAGAACAGGATCAATGAATCTCTGTTGTCTCAGCTGTCCTCCATGTCGCAATCCCTGGAGGCACTTAATAGGAGACTGGATAGCCCAGCTACTCCTTCCAGTTACCCCCGGGTGTCTCCCTCTTCTGCTGTGAGACCCCTTAAGCGGGCTCGTCGTGAGGCTTCACCCGAGCTCCAGACTCTCTCTGAGGAGGAGCGTTCCTCTGATGGTGAGGAAGATGATGGGGGTTCGACTTTCGGGTCTGTATCTGTGTCTGAACCACCAGATGGGGTGGAGGATCTGGTGTCCTCTATCAACGAGACCTTACGTCTCGTGACACCCCCTGAGGAGGTGACGGTGCACCCGAAGGAGGTCTATCAATGGCTGCGGCCGGAGGCTAGACCAAGTGGCTCCTTTATGGACCATACTAATTTTGGAAGGGTGATTAGAGCCCCCAGGTTACATCCTGGGCGGCGTTATGTCCGCAAACCCAAGGACAATCGCTTCCCCTTTCCCCAGGAGGTGCTTCAGGAGTGGTCGCAGTCCCCGAAGGTGGATGCTTCCATGACCAGGATTGCTGCACGCTCCCTTTTCTCTGCCTCTGATAGCTCCTCACTGAAGGATGCTACTGATAGACAGGTCGAGCAACTCGCCAAGTCTTCCTATGAGGCGGTGGGGTCGTCATTTGCCCCTAACTTTGCCACGGTCTGGACCTTACAAGCGATTACTACCTGCTTGGATGGTATCACTGACCTGGCAAGGTCCAGTCCAGAGGTCCTGGCACTTACCGAGAGGGCGAGGGCCTATGCGGACTACGCCAGAACGGCGACTCTGGAAACTGCCACTCGCTCAGCTGTGGCTTCGGCCAATGCTATAGCGATCCGCAGGTTGTTGTGGCTACGTCTTTGGGACTCAGATGCCACATCTAAGAAGATTCTGCAGAATCTTCCATTTGCTGGTGACAGGCTTTTTGGCACAGAGCTGGACAAGCTAATTAAGGATTCTGCTGAGTCTAAGATACCGCAGAATAAACCTAAGCCACGGTATACCGTTAAGAGGAACCCAAAACAGTGGTCCTTTCGGTCCAGCTCACAGTCATCAGCACCGTCCGCTCGCACGGACCGAGGGGGCAAGCCCGCTTCTCAGTGGCGCTCTAAGAGTCGTCCAAAGAAGCCGGCGGGGGCAGCAGCTGCCACCCCCAAACCCGCCTCTACATGACTCGCTCTCTCTTCCTGCCTCCCCACAGGTGGGGGCCGCTTGTCTCGCTTTCAGGACGAGTGGCTACTTCACGTTCCAGATCAGTGGGTTCGAGACGTGGTCTCGCGAGGTTACAGGATAGAGCTGACGTCAAAACCGATATCCCGATTCCATCGGTCGGTCCCCTCCCCAGAAAAAGCTCAGGCCTTTTCTTTGGTGTTGGAGGGACTCCGCAGAGACGGAGTGGTGGTCCCGGTGCCTTCCGGGGAGAGGTTCAGGGGTTTTTACTCCAACCTCTTTATCGTCCCGAAGAAGGACGGATCCTTCCGCCCAGTACTGGACCTGAAGTTGTTCAACCGTCACGTGTTGGTTCGGAAGTTCCGTATGGAATCACTGCGCTCCGTGATCGCAGCTGTGTCACAGGGGGACTTCTTGGCGTCCATAGATATCAGAGACGCTTACCTTCACGTGCCCATTGCACCGGCTCACCAGCGATGGTTGAGATTTGCAGTGGGGGAGGAACACTTCCAATTTGTGGCGCTGCCGTTCGGCTTGGCCTCGGCACCACGGGTGTTCACAAAAGTGATGGCCTCTATGATGGCTCTCCTGCACGTGCAGGGCCATGCCGTCATTCCCTATTTAGACGACCTGCTGGTCAGGGCGCCATCGGAACACCTCTGTCAAGCGAGCCTAGATGTGACCATGCGGTCTCTGGAACAATTCGGTTGGCTCCTCAATGTTCAGAAGTCAACCTTGGTTCCGACCCAGGCCTTGACTTATTTGGGCATGGACTTCAACACGTCCTCAGCCCTGGTGTCTCTGCCACAATCCAAACAGGTGGCGATCCGATCGGGAGTGCAAGCAGTGCTCCTGTCACCACAATCGTCCCTTCGTGGGTTGATGAAGCTGGTGGGTCGCATGGTGGCGGCGATAGAGGCGGTGCCGTTTGCACAATTTCGCCTCCGTCCTCTCCAGCTGGAGATACTACGCAGGTGGGACAAGAGGACGATCTCACTGAATCGGCTGGTGACACTGTCACAACCGACCCGAGATTCCCTGCAGTGGTGGCTTCAACCACATCACTTGTCGCGGGGCCGGTCCTTCATCAAACCGTCATGGTTAGTGGTGACCACCGACGCCAGTCTGAAGGGCTGGGGTGCGGTGTTCTTACACCACAGGGCCCAAGGCCTCTGGACTCTGTCGGAGTCGGCATTACAGATCAACGTGCTGGAGATCAAGGCGATCTATCTAGCACTCCTGGCCTTTCAGAGATTCCTCTCAGGACATCCCATCCGGGTTCAGTCCGACAACGCGACGGCCGTCGCTTATATAAATCATCAAGGAGGAACCAGGAGTGCAGAGGCTCTGGCCGCAGTCCACCGCATCCTATCCTGGGCGGAGGACAACAACTGCCTGATCTCCGCAGTTCACATCCCAGGGGTCGAAAACTGGGAGGCCGACTATCTGAGCAGGCAGGGGATGGACGCCGGAGAGTGGGCCCTTCATCCAGACGTCTTTCGGGACATCTGCAGCAGATGGGGCACTCCGGACGTGGATCTGATGGCCTCACGGCTGAATCATCAGGTTCCGCAATACATGGCGAGGTCATGGGACCCCCAGTCGTTGGGAGCGGACGCCCTGATCTTGACTTGGTCCAGATTCAATCTACCATATGTGTTCCCTCCTATGGCTCTGATTCCCAGGGTGCTGTGGAAAATCAGGTCGGAATGCAGGGTAGCCATTCTAGTGGCTCCAGACTGGCCCAGGAGGTCCTGGTATCCGGACCTGTGGCAACTGTCAGGCGGACACAGGTGGGCTCTTCCAGAACGCGCAGATCTTCTCGCGCAAGGCCCATTCTTCCACCTCAATTCCAAGGCCCTCAGATTGACTGCATGGCTCTTGAGGCCTGGCTGCTGACATCCAGGGGGTTCTCCCCTACAGTGGTTGCCACTATGAATCGGGCTAGAAAGCCAGTTTCCAGGAAAATGTACCACAGGACGTGGAAAATCTTTTTTACCTGGTGTGCCTCTGGGGGCCGGTCCCCGTGGCCCTTGTCCATCCCGACATTGTTGGCATTCCTACAGTCGGGTTTGGAGTTGGGATTATCCCTTGGCTCCTTAAAGGGTCAGGTCTCAGCACTTTCTGTGCTGTTTGACAGACGATTGGCGCTTCTCCCGAAGGTCCGTCAATTTCTGCAGGGGGTGTCGCGGATGGTTCCACCCTACAAAAGACCTCTGGATCCGTGGGACCTTAACATGGTCCTGGCGGCATTGCAAAAACCGCCATTTGAGCCTCTGAGGGAGGTTCCCCTTTCTCGTCTGTCCCAGAAGGTGGCTTTTCTGGTGGCGATTACATCTCTGAGGAGGGTCTCAGAATTGGCTGCACTATCGTGCAAGTCTCCTTTTCTGGTGGTTCACCAAGACAAGGTGGTGTTGCGTCCACGGCCGGAATTCTTGCCAAAGGTGGTTTCAACGTTTCACCTGAACCAGGAGATTGTTCTCCCATCATTTTGCCCCGCTCCCGTTCATCAGGTTGAGCGCGACCTCCATACTCTGGATCTAGTGAGAGCTATACGCATTTATGTGTCCAGAACCGCCTCCTTTAGGAGTTCGGATTCTTTGTTTGTTCTTACGACAGGTCGCTGTAAGGGGTCCGCGGCTTCAAAGTCAACCTTAGCCAGGTGGATTAAGGCTTCCATTCAAGAGGCTTACCGGTCTTCTGGTTTGCCTCTCCCGGTGGGATTGAAGGCTCACTCTACCAGAGCCGTAGGTGCCTCATGGGCCTTGCGACATAGAGCATCTGCTCTACAGGTGTGTCAGGCGGCCACTTGGTCCAGCTTACACACTTTCTCTAAGCACTATATGGTGCATGCCCATGCCTCTGCGGATGCAAATTTGGGCAGGCGGGTTCTACAGGCGGCGGTTGCCCACCTTTAAAGGGGAACCATGTTATCCGTCTTGTTGAGGAACTCTTCCCGCCCTGGGGTATTGCTTTAGGACATCCCCATTGTCTGGGTCTCCCATTATGATGACCAGAAAAAAGAGAATTTTGTTTACGTACCGTAAATTCTTTTTTCTTTAATCATCAATGGGAGACCCAGCACCCACCCAGTTGTTCCTTTGCTTGTTTTGGCATTGGCTCTGTTCTCTGTTGAGACAGTGTTTGCCGGGTTGTTGAACCGTTTGTGCACGGTGTTCTTCCCGATGTTTCGGGTGTGGTTTATTTTCCTCCTCGCAGCTTGTAGACCAAACTGAGGATGTTCCCTGCGGTAGGGGTTTATAAGCGGAGGGGGCGGTATCTACAAACTTGTAGTACCTAGTGTGACCTCCGGAGGGCAGTGCCCTAAACCCCATTGTCTGGGTCTCCCATTGATGATTAAAGAAAAAAGAATTTACGGTACGTAAACAAAATTCTCTTTTTTTATCAGATTGTTTTTATTAATGCTTTTAAATTACAACATACAAAAGTACAATGCACAAGGATAGAAATAAAAGGTAGCATATGACATATACACACAGCAATATTGTACAACTGAACCCCAAGCCCCCCCTCCCTATACTCACCCACCCAAACTTAACTAGGCCCTCCATAATATAGTAAGAAGAGTCCTCCACAATAGATACATGTATAATAAGAGTATAGAAATGTTTTATGGGTTCTCTCTATCCAATCAAATCAAATGAAGCTAGGCCAGGGAATTCCAACCAACCTCCCAAATCTTATCAAACAGTCCTGGGTATCCCTGTTTCAAGTAAATATTTTTTTCCCTTTATAGTATATAATTCAATTTATTAATGTATTCTTTTCGTGTGGGCGACTTGTCTGAAATCCAATAAAAAGCAATGGGCTTCCTGGCAACATATAACATTCTGGCAGTCGTGATCTTAAGATTTTCGTCCCACTGCACGCCGTCTACATAACCTAAAGCACAAACAATAGGATCTCTTGGTACATCATAACCTGTAATCAAATGGATGAGATTAATAACCGTGACCCAAAAGGCCTGTAGACGGGGGCATGTCCGCAGCATATGTATGATATCTGTGTCCTACAACGCACACTTGGGACATTTCTAATCCTGCTGTCATCTCAAACCAAACATCCACTTGGGCGTCCTATAAAGGATATAAAGTTGGCACAGATGACTAGGTTCTAAGAGACAATTTGGGTATCATCTGCAGAATTAAATCCCATTGCTCTCCCGAGATAGGACCCAACTGCATTTCCCATTTAGCCATTGCTCCAATTGGATACTTCGACAAGACCACCCCCAAAAGCCCCCCATAAATGGAAGATATTAGCCCCCTAGTGGTCGTCTGCAAGCCAGCATGGTAATTACAGTATCTTGCTGTATAATTATAGGAGACCTTTGGTTCTGCATGTTATAGGCATGACGTAGTTGTAAATATTGATAGACCATGGAGTGTTGTAGTGGGAACTCCTTTTGTAGTTCATCAAAGGGCTTAAAAGACCCCCCCAACTATCAACTGTGACAGCCACCAAATCCCTATCCTCCACTGTGCAAATCCCTTGAGAGATAACATTACAGTTAGATGCGGATTATCCCAGATTGGGGAGTACTTTGTAAATGCTGTAATGTCTCTAAAGGTACTGATAAACGCTTCAATGTCGTAATAATCTCACCAGTGATTTCACAGGAGAGCAGTCGTTAGGACATCGTTTTGAGATCGTTGGTGAGATGTCACACGTCTAGATATCGTGAACGATGCACCAATGATGTGGCGAGCAGCTATCGCTCACAACCCAGCGAACGATACTTGTTCACTGTTGTGAATAGGCGAGGTCGTTAACAACATTGTTATCGCGGTGTCACACACAACGATGCAGCAGGTCGGCTGAATGACACTCGTCTGATTTGATAACGTTCTCAAATCTGCGATCAACGATCCAACGATTTATCGTAGTCGTATCTCTGTGTAACACGCAACAATGTCCTAACGATGTCGTTTGAACGACTCCAAACCCGTGACGTTTCAGTAATATCGTTCACAATATCTTATCATGTAACTGTACCATTAGTTGTTTAAGTTTATCCCAAACTATTTAAGATTAAACAAGACACTCCCCTCACCTTACGACAAGATTAAAGTATTCACAGATATATCCAAAGAAACAATGGTGAACAGGAAAACTTAAAACCAGTCACCGACATCCTGAGGGCAAGAGAGATCACATACCGATGGGGACGCCCACATACAAGCGTGATCTTCTCCTCCAAACAAAAATTATATAACATTGATGAACAGACCAAAGGCTTAAAAATACTAAAAGATCTACATCTGATTCCTGAAAAAGTTATAACGAACTTTCACGCCTAATCTCATATAACTTTAGTCATACTTGGGCACCCATGGCCATAACATTAGCCCCAAAGGAAGGTTAACACCGGTTCTCTGGAACCCTTCCTCACTTAACTGGTCTAATTAAAGACCTACTTTGTTTAGTTTCTAGCTTAGTTGAAGTTATTTGACTACTCATTTATTAGATTACATTTTTTATCTACTTCTTTCAGAAGTCACAGGTAATGACCCTCCTCCCCCACCCCTTAACTCCTACCCTATAACAAGGGGTGCACCAAGCCCCACTGCCGCCTGAGCCGCGGCAGTGATTACCGGAGGGGGGGGGTTTGCTGGTGGAGCCCAGCGCTGCCGCCCCTTCTACATTGCTCCTCCGGCGGGTCGCCACTGCCGCCTGAGCCGCAGTGATTACTGGGTGGGGGGTGCTAGTGGAGCCCAGCGCTGCCGCCCCTTCTACATTGCTCCTCCGGCGGGACGCCGCTTACCTGCAGTGAGCGGGGTGAGCGGCTGGCGCCATGACGGGGAGGCTGTGTGCATAAGGCGCCGCCCCCTTCTGCACTGCCGCTCCCCCTGCCTCTTGCCGCCTGAATGACAGGGCTCACACTGTCCAATGGACGGTGCGGCCCTGCCTATAACTACCCTAATTATACCTTCAGCAATTCTCAAATCACCAACAAATTAAAATATAGAACATGACAAACAAGTGTATGTCAATTAATGTAAATGGACTAAATACTCCCCCAAAACGCTACTTTGTATGGAAAGAGCTAAAGAAAAACCAAATTGACATTGCGGGTTTGCAGGAAACAAAATGTAGTCTTGAAAACCCGACCAAAGTCACTAACAAAAGCTTCCGGCATGTCTATGTCTCCTCAAATAAGAAAGAGAAAGCAGGAGTGGCCATCCTCATTAGAGACTGCCTCAAATTAGAAGAGATTGAAGTTCTGAAAGATGAGGAGGATACAGCATTAATTTTACAGATGAGAATGATATGATTCACACGCTTGTAAACCTTTATGCCCCTAATAAAGGACAGATCTCATTCCTAAAAACACTGATAAAAATGATTCATGACTCACGAAAAGGTACTCTCTATATTTTCGGCAATTTTAACGCTGTCCCGAACTCTATGATGGAGTCATCCAATTAATTTAGAAATTCAAACCACCCATTAGATCCTATATTTAACAGGGAGGAATTATACAACGCTTTTCCATGCATCAGCTCCTCATCAGTAGAATTTACTCACTTCTCCAACTCACATAAATCTTTTGCCTGCATAGATTTATTATTAAAAGAGATAAGATCCCTTCAGAAAGTTAAATGAGTCACAATTCTCCCCAGAACCTGGTCGGATCACTCGCCGGTAATTTTTGAGACAACTAATGGGTCCCCTATTTATAGCCAAAAACTATGGAGAGCCAACCCATTCTCGTTCAATCACCCGCAATGCCAGGTAGAGATTCAGAATGCCATAAACTATTATTTTAAAGAAAACGACTTGGAGGAAACTCCTATAACAACTCTCTGGACAGCCCATAAGGCGGTTATCAGAGGACATTTGATACGATTGAACTCATGGCTAAAGAAACTTTAGCTAAAGATATGAAAAACATCTGAAAAAAATCAAAGAACTAGAATCCGACGTGATGAAGAGCCACAAAGAATCGACTTATAGGGAAATCCTCAAATTAAGAATATAATTAAAATCACTCTCAACATGGGAATTTGACAGTCTCGCGCATAACCAAATCCAACTTTTACAACTGTGTAAATAAACCATCAAAACGTTTCGCAAAATAATAAAAATCTGCAGAGCCAAGACCAGAATACTGCAAATTAGAAACAAAAATAATGTATTTTACAAATCACCACAATCGGACACATTAGCTGAATTCTAGAGAAGACTGTGTAATCTCAAAGCTGACCCTACAGAAATGATCCCCTCCGCGTCTAAAATCACTTAATTTCTAGACTCCATTAAACTCCAATGCTTTTCTAACGAAGATTTAGATTAGCTCAACTCACCCTACACTGAAATAGAAATAATGGATACTATAAATTCTCTAAAAAAGTGCAAATCTCCAGCACCAGATGGTTTCCAGAATGAATTTTACACCACCTTCAAAGAATCCCTCTCTCCATACCTCACTAGACTACTCAACTCATAAGTGGATAGCAATAATGCAACAAGCCGTCATCACAGTGATTCCAAAAAGCAAAGGAGACAAAGAGAAGATGGAAACTACAGACCCATCTCATTATGAAATACATATCTGAAAATCATTACCAGAACTCTAACCGCTAGGATACAGAAAGTCATATCGAAGCTACTCCATAACGATTAGGTGGGGTTCTTACAGGGGAGGGGCACCGCTGATGCTAAGAGACGAGCCATATAGAGAGAACAAACACTCTAGCCCTAGTGGTCTATGGGGATGCTGAAAAAGCGTTCGACAGGGTCCTCTGGGGCTTTCTATCTGAAACCCTGGGGAGGTTCGGATTCAGAGGGAATATTAGTAACACAATTCACGCTCTTTACTCCAATCCGTCCATGAAAGTTCTTACAAATAATTGACTCTCAGAGGAAATCCTTTTGGTGAATGTTACGCGTCAAGGATGTCCGCTTCCCCCCACCCTTTTCGATCTATTTATAGAGCCACTTGCTGAAAAAATTCGGATAAACTCCCTAATTGAAGGCGTTCACACACAACATAGGCAGTGCAAAATCAGCTTATTTGTGGATGATATCATCCTTACTCTCACAGACCCGCTAAACTCATTACGAAATCTTCTAAGTACTATCAAAGAACTTGTGCATATCTCACACTACACGATCAGCCTACACAAAACCCAAAGTCTCCATTATAACATTGATCCAGAACTCTTAAGCATACTAAGAATGGGAACCAGTTTATCTTGGGAAAGTGAGAATTTAGACTACCTGGCATTAAACTTACTAAACCTCTCACCAACATCACTGACACAAATATGAATGGCATCTTCAAAATGATACAATCAAATATCCTACATGTTTCAAAAATAGACATGTCATGGTTAGGCAGGGTAGAAGCCTACAAAATGTCTATACTACCCAAATTGCTTTATATCTTTCGATCCATTCCTCTACCTATTCCAAAATCCTGGCTACATAGATTACAAATCCAATTAACATCCTTATTTTGGGGGGGAAGGGGGACCCAGGGTGATGAGATAAATTCTGGGAAAAAGCAAAATCAACGGTGGACTTGCAATAGCAAACCTTGCAGCTTATTATCATTCTACCATCATAAAATGTAGCCAATCATGTAGGGAAGAGAAAGACAGACCTATCTGGTTAACTATGGTACAATGGAGGCGGCCTTGCACATGTAGTACTCGCAATAAGCGACTGCCCAGGGAGGGCACAGTCAGAGCTGCTATCCAATCCTGGAGACATCTAGTTACTAAATCTACCAATAGCCACCCCACCTCCCCACCACACTGGATTCCATTAGAGAGTCTTGAATCAATTTCCACAAGATTAAAGATGGACTCCTGGAAAAAATATTTCACATATTCTTGAAAAAAATAATCATTCCCTTCAAGACACGTAAGAATACCGTATATACTCGTGTATAAGCCGAGTTTTTCAGCACAGAAATTGTGCTGAAAAGTGCCCCCCTCGGCTTATACACGAGTCAGTGACAGCTGACTGTGTGGGGCCGGTGTCCGGGGGATGGAGGAGGCAGGGGAGGCTGTACAATGAGCGGCCGGTCACGTGGGGCCGCTCATTAGTGCAATGCAATATGCACTGCATCCCCCTGTCCATCAGCGGCAGGGGGAGCCGTGCATATTACATAGCACTGTCAGTGCTCTCCCGCCCCCCTGTGGTAGTATACAGCAGCCCCCCCGTGGTAGCATACAGCAGCCCCCCCGTAGTATATACAGCAGCCCCCCCCTGTGAGAATACAGCAGATCCCCCGTGGTAGTATACAGCAGCCGCCCCGTAGTATATACAGCAGCCCCCCCGTGGTAGTATACAGCAGCCCCCCTGTGGGTATATAGAGCCCCCCCCCCGTTGCTGCCGCACACCTGTAAAAAGAAGATCTTTCATACTTATCCTCCTGCTGTCACGCGATCATCCTCCGCTCTCCTTGCTTGCACCCGGCGTCCATCCACGTGACCGCGCACAAATAGTGACGTCATTATTTGTGCGCGGTCATATGGATGGACGCCGGGGCCCGGGTGCAAGCAAGAAGAGCGGAGGATGATCGCGTGACAGCAGGAGGATAAGTATGAAAGATCTTCTTTTTACAGGTGTGCGGCAGCAACGGGGGGGGGGGCTCTATATACCCACAGGGGGGCTGCTGTATACTACCACGGGGGGCTGCTGTATATACTACGGGGGGGCTGCTGTATACTACCACGGGGGGGCTGCTGTATTCTCACAGGGGGGGGGCTGCTGTATATACTACGGGGGGGCTGCTGTACACTACCACAGGGGGAGGCACTGCTGTATACTACCACAGGGGAGGGGCTGCTGTATATACCACAGGGGGGGACTGCTGTATACCCACAGGGGAGGGGCTGCTGTATATACCACAGGGGGAGGCACTGCTGTATACTACCACAGGGGAGGGGCTGCAGTATATACCACATGGGGAGGCACTGCTGTATACCCACAGGGGGGGCTGCTGTATACTACCACAGGGGAGGGGCTGCTGTATATACCTCTGTGGCTGCTGTATACTACCACAGGGGGAGGCTGCTGTATACTACCACAGGGGGAGGCTGCTGTACACTACCACAGGGGAGACTGCTGTATACTACCACTAGGGAGGCTGCTGTATACTACCACTGGGGAGGCTGCTGTATACTACTACTGGGGCTGCTGTATATACCTCTGTGGCGGCTGTATACTACCACAGGGGGAGGCTGCTGTATACTACCACAGGGGGAGGCTGCTGTATACTACTACTGGGGGAGACTGCTGTATACTACTACTGGGGGAGACTGCTGTATACTACCACAGGGGGAGACTGCTGTATACTACCACAGGGGGAGACTGCTGTATACTACCACAGGGGGAGACTGCTGTATACTACTACTGGGGGAGACTGCTGTATACTACTACTGGGGGAGACTGCTGTATACTACCACAGGGGGAGACTGCTGTATACTACCACTGGGGAGGCTGCTGTATACTACCACTGGGGAGGCTGCTGTATACTACCACTGGGGCTGCTGTATATACCTCTGGGGCTGCTGTATACTACCACTGGGGCTGTATATACTTCTGGGGCTGCTGTATACTACCACTGGGGCTGTATATACCTCTGGGGCTGCTGGATACTACCACTGGGGCTGTATATACCTCTGGGGCTGCTGGATGCTACCACTGGGGCTGTATATACCTCTGGGGCTGCTGGATACTACCAATGGGGCTGTATATACCTCTGAGGCTGCTGTATACTACCTCTGGGGCTGCTGTATACTACCACTGGGGCTGCTGTATACTACCTCTGGGGCTGCTGTATACTACCACTGGGGCTGCTGTATATACCTTTGGGGCTGCTGTATATACCTTTGGGGCTGCTGTATACTACCTCTGGGGCTGCTGTATACTACCACCGGGGCTGTATATACCTCTGGGGATGCTGTATACTACCACTGGGGCTGTATATACCTCTGGGGCTGCTGTATACTAACTACTGGAGCTGCTGCTGTATATACCACTGGGGCTGCTGCTGTATACTACCACTGGGGAGGCTGCTGTATACTACCATTGGGGGGGCTGTATACCACACTGCTGGGGGCTGTATACCTGTGCTGGAGTCCACCCTCGGCTTATACACGAGTCAATAGGTTTTCCCAGGTTTTGGGGGCAAAAGTAGGGGGGTCGGCTTATACACGGGTCGGCTTATACACGAGTATATACGGTACATAGAAACCAAAAGATAATGAAGAAAGACCGTGGGAAATAATCCATCAAACACAAACTAAACTTCTGTATCCCTCAACATATGATCCTAATGTTACAGTACCCACAGAGATCAATGTACTGGAGAACGAAAAACATTTATCAAAACATAAATCAAGACTCAATTTTCCTTAAAGGGATCCTGTCACCCCCAAATCGCCTCCTAAGCTATCCAATCATGTCCCTGCAGCATCCCATCAGTAATCTCACACTTCTTTTTGCTCAGAAAAGCATCCAGTGAAAGTGTAGAAAAACGTTTTATAACTTACTCATCATTAGTGATGATAATGAGCGGTGACTATATTCTGTAGTCACCAAGGTGGGCCATCTTCGTCTTAATATCACACCTTAATAGGCGTGATCTTCAATGCATATTGTATCAGCGCCTCCCAGCACTCCTGGGCTGCAGTTGGGCTGTAATGACGCGAATCGCGTCATTTCCATCTTCGGGTGATGTCAGTACACCCTTGCCGCTCTGCAGGCTTCAAGCACCGCACAGCGCATGCAGCGTGGGTGTACTGACGTGTAGTGTAGTGACGTGGGTGTAGGACGAAGATGGCCCACCTGGGTGACTAAAGAATATAGCCCCAGCTCATTATCATCACTAATGATGAGTAAGTTATAAAACGTTTTTCTGCACTTTTATAGGATGCTTTTCTGACCCATAAGGAGTGTGAGATTAGTGATAGGATGCTGCAGGGACATGTTTTGGTAGCTTAGGAGGCGTTTTGGGGGTGACAGGATCCCTTTAAATGCTCAAATAGAGGTGTGGGAAAAAGAACTAAAGATCCCCTTTCCTACAGACCTTTTAGAGAAACCCTTTGAAAACCTACATGCCATGCTCTTCTCCTATTGAGAGCCACTATAAAACATACTCACATTGGTACCTTACTCCTTTAAACCTCCATCCAATACAAGACAACCACTCACCTCTCTGCTGGCGAAATTGCAATAAAATAGGAAGCCTAACTCATGTATTTTGGGATTGCAAAAAACTTAACTCATTCTGGAAAGAAATTCAATCTCTAATTAAAGACATTACCGACCTTACCCCAAATCAGTTCTACTGCTACTTGGAATTGACTCCCTACCAAAAAAACACAGACACATTATTGTCCACACCCTTTTGACAGCTAAAAACTACATTGCCTACTTATGGAGAAACCCCCAACCTCCCTCACTTCAAAACACTATAGAAAAGATTGCCACATCATACATACAAATACCCCTGCTCCATCAAAAACAAACCTCCAACAAGTATCAGGAACATGGCACCACTGGAACCTGCACTTTCCATCACATTTACAGAGTCAAACTCATACTCCCTACATGTCAATCACACTCCAACTATTAATTAACATAAAGGTGAAATAGATTGAAGGTAGATTATCAGATAGATTACTAGATTAACATGAAGCCACAATCATACTCCCCACCCTCCACCCGTCTACTGTGTCTTCTGCAACTGTAAATAGTTGATAATTATTGAACTCATTTCATGTGTGTAACCAAGCTATACTGTAGATAAATCAAATTTATATCAGAATCTACTTGAACTTCAATGCTACAAGATATGGTATAATCTGTATTACACAATATTAACCTCAACTAACATCCAAACAAGTTCAAGCTGCTCTGCAGTCCGAGGGTGCAACAGTGTCAGCCCGTACAATCCGTCAGTGTCTGAATGTAAAGGGACTGTATGGTAGGAGACCCAGGAAGACCCCACTTCTTACCCCGAGACATAAAAAAGCCAAGCTGGAGTTTACCAAAACTTACCTGAGAAAGCCTACAACGTTCTGGAAGAATGTTCTCTGGTCAGATGAGACAAAAGTAGAGCTTTTTGGGCAAAGGCATCAACATAGAGTTTACAGGAGAAACAAAGAGGCATTCAAAGAAAAGAACACGCTCCCTACAGTCAGACATGGCGGAGGCTCCCTGATGGTTTGGGGTTGCTTTGCTGCCTCTGGCACTGGACTGCTTGACCGTGTGCATGGCATTATGAAGTCTGAAGACTACCAACACATTGTGCAGCATAATGTAGGGCCCAGTGTGAGAAAGCTGGGTCTCCCTCAGAGGTCATGGGTCTTCCAGCAGGACAATGACCCAAAACACACTTCAAAAAGCTCTAGAAAATGGTGTGAGAGAAAGCACTGGAGACTTGTAAGGTGGCAGCAATGAGTCCAGACCTGAATCCCATAGATCACCTGTGGAGAGATGTAACAATGGCAGTTTGGAGAAGGCGCCTTCACATATCAGGGACATGGAGCAGTTTGCCAAAGAAGAATGGTGTAAAATTCCAGCAGAGCATTGTAAGAAACTCATTGATGGTTACCGGAAGCGGCTGATCGCAGTTATTTTGGCTAAAGGTTGTGCAACCAAGTATTAGGCTGAGGGTGCCAATACTTTTGTCCGGCCCATTTTTGGAGTTTTGTGTGAAATGATCAATGTTTTGCTTTTTGCTTCATTCTCTTTTGTGTTTTTTTCATTGAAGACAAATTAAATGAAGATAATAATACAAAGAATTTGTGATTGCAATCATTACAGGAAGAGACTGAGGATTATCTGACAGAATTGCAGGGGGGTCAATACTTTTGGCCACAACTGTGTATACTATGTTACAGTGTGTATTATACTTCTACATCCAGGTATATAGTATATTACAGTGTGTATTATACTTCTACATCCAGGTATATAGTATATTACAGTGCGTACTATACTTCTACATCCAGGTATATACTATATTACAGTGTGTATTATACTCATACCTCCGGGTGTATACTATATTACAAGTTGACTATTCTCCTACCTCCAGGCATGTACTGTATACCAGCATATGACTCCTGTATACTATATTGCAGCATGCATTATACTGTGTGCATTATGCGAGTGATAAGTTCATTGTTGTTGTGTCTCAGTTCACAGTGTGTGTCCGGCGCGGAGGCCAGACCGTTTACCAGCAGGTCCTCTCCACTGAACGTCCTCACACCCTACAGGGATGGAACTGGGGTTACTGTGGCTCTCAGGCTTACTACCATGCCTTGTACCCCAGAGCGTGGACCGTGTATTACCTGCCCGGGCAGAGCATCACACTAACCTGCCGCCAGGTGTCTCCAGTTATCCCTCATGACTATCAGGTAAGAGGCGTCATGTACAGCCCTGTCATATAGGGTTATGAGGCCACAGTCCCGTCATATAGGGTTACGAGGTAACAATTCCATCATATACTATAAGTTGAAAAAGTATTCATACCCCTTGAACTCTTCCCAATTTTTGTGTGTTAAACACACACGTAACTGTAGTAGGATGTTCTGTAATGTACCAACACTAACACGTATTTGTGAAATGTAAAGGATATTACACATGGTTTTCCGCTACAAAAATGTTGTCAAGAAAAGAGCAGTGTAGAAGGCCCCATAGAGACTGATGTGTGTCAGTGATCAGCGAGGACGAGGCTCTGAGTCTTCTCCACCTCTCACCATGTCCCATAACTAGTAATAGCCGACCATCGCTGATGTGAAAGCGCAGTGTGCACAGTCACCAAGTTCACTGACCACAGAGCCACTGTAAGGTCCTCTCACCACTCTCTAGATCGATATCATCTGAGGCATGGTGATGGTGAAGTTACATGTCATCATTATGCCTTGTAAGGTCAGACCCCCAGGAATAAATCCAGAGATCTTCTCCCCAGTAATTAGATGATTAATGATCATTCATTAGCCGCGTCAACCTCCTCAAGTATGATCCATTCCCGCCATAGATGGAGCCACTCTGAGAACTACCTGGCCGTAGTGTCTCCATCGTGATATTCTGACTCCTTCATGTTGGGTGATCACTGTTGGCTCTGCCTTATATATTATACAATATGGCAGAAGTAGCCTCATGGCATTAGGACTGGGGATTTTAAGAATTATTAGTAAAGCATTTAATCTGGATCTTACTAAGGATATTCCACTCTTTACCAAGTGATGGACTGAAGACATCTGAATTCAAGCAGGTGTCTCTAATCTGGCCAACCAGAGAGGTCAGTAACCTTCTCAATACCTTGCCAGAGAGGTCAGTAACCTTCTCAATACCTTGCCAGAGAGGTCAGTAACCTTCTCAATACCTTGCCAGAGAGGTCAGTAACCTTCTCAGTACCTTGCCAGAGAGGTAAGGCAGTAAAGTATCTGCATTAAAGCGAACCTGTCACCCCCTCCAGACATCTAAAAATACCATAGCCACCTTCTGCAGCACTAAGGCTGCAGTCTGACAAGGCGTCTATAGCATTTATGCTCCCTTGATTCACCGAAATAAAGACTTATATAAAATCTGTTTCAAACCAGATCCAAGACCGGGAGGCGGGTTTTCATGTGTCTGTCTCCAGCCTCTGTGGTGTCAGTCATCCCTCTCTCCTCTCTGTGCACCGCCTCCAGGGCCATCTCCCTGCATTACAGAGCTTTGTCAGCTCTGCTACAACATAGAGCTGCTGTTATAGGAGACCCCACAGTAGTAAATCTAGCGGGAGGATCCTGAGCAGAGAAAGCACTGCCTGCTACATAGCAGCCCTTGAGCTGTCAGCAGTGCAGCAGAGTTGAGTTTGTGCTTTAGATCATAGGCTGAGGAGCAATGCTGCTGGGTACAAGAAACTGAAAGTGAAAACTGCTCAGCTCAAGGGCTATGTAGCAGGCAGTGCTTTGTCTGCTCAGGGTCCTCCTGCTAGATTTACTACTGTGAGGTCTCCTATAACAGCAGCTCTGTGTTGTAGCAGAGCTGACAAAGCTCTGTAATGCAGGGAGATGGCCCTGGAGGCGGCACACAGAGAGCAGAGAGGGATGACTGACACCACAGAGGAGGGAGACAGACGCTTGAAAACCCGCCTCCCGGTCTTGGATCAGGTTTGAAACAGATCTTACAAAAGTCTTTATTTCAGTGAATCAAGGGAGCATAAATGCTATAGACACCTTGTCAGACTGCAGGATTAGTGCTGCAGAAGGTGGCTATGGTATTTTTAGATGCCTGGAGGGGGTGACAGGTTCGCTTTAATACATGGAGGCATAGTGTTATGTCCAGATAGAGACTTCAGTGGGCTCCAGTACATTCATGTCTGTTTATGAAGATGATTTTGTAAATTAATGCACATTTTCTAGATTCGTTAACACCTGCTTCTGCTAGGGAATGACATCCTTCTGTCTCAGGGTCGGCCTCATGGAGAATTGCCATAATTTCTATGGATGACCGTAACCAGTTCAGATTGGTAATGGAGAGATGATGTCACTTAGAGGTTGGATTCATGAAGAAGCGCCATCTGTACCTTCATATTCAAAGACGTGACACAGCCCAAACCTGGATAGGTGTCATAAGAAGAGAGCTAGTCCTTTACTGTGGGGGGAAAAGTGGTAACTGATCATGGTGGAAATCACAAAGAAATAGGCAAAGTACAGAGGCATGCAAAAGTTTGTGCACCCCTGGTCACAATTACTGTTATTAGAAACAAAGCCCCTTGAGGAAGCTGTGGTTACCACACCAGCACAGCGAAACGCCGCGTCGGGGCTCCCAGCCGTGACCAGGCTACAGGGAATCTGTATGTTTACATGGGTATACTCTACTAACTGAGTTTTTCCTGTCTGTTTTGCTTCAGGTATCTATTGCAATTACATATCTGATGAGTCTTCTCCTCTGCACTGGCAGTCTTGTAGCTGGTTTCATTGACTGGCTTTTACTGCACTGCACTATGCACTTTATTTGTCTATGACTGCCTTGTGTATGTGGGGATAAACTATTGATTATTAAAACTTATGTATTTGCCTTGAATCCTGTATGTAGTAAACATTGAAACAGCTATGTAAAAACTGGAATATATCCTGTATTTATATTTTTTACCCCTTGTTTTTCTGCAACCGGCTTCTTTTGTGTACACCGCTGTTTGTCACTCCTAAATTTTAAATATGTCATTCATCTAATAAAAATCATAGTTTGCATCGTATTCAGTTCCTCCTGTTTTCAAACAATTACTGTTATTGTAAACTGTTAAATGATCTCTAAAAGGCCTACATTTAAAGATGACACATTGCCTTTGTATTTTAGGCCAAAACATATTTTTTCATTTTTCACATTTCTAAAAATAACATGAAAAATTTGGACCAATGCAAAAGTTACGACACCCTGCATGGTCAGTGCCTAGTAACACTCCCTTTTGCAAGTATAACAGCTTGTAAATGCTTATAATAACAGCCAAACGTCTTTTACAATTCTTGTTTGAGGGATTTTCATCCATCCATCCATTCTTCCTTGGAATCATGTTCCAGTTCTGTGAGAATCCTGACTCTTCTTCCAGTTCTGTGAGATTCCTGGCTCATCTTCCAGTTCTGTGAGATTCTTTGCTCTTCTTCCAGTTCTGTGAGATTCCTGGCTCATCTTCCAGTTCTGTGAGATTCCCGGCTCATCTTCCAGTTCTGTGAGATTCCAGGCTCGTCTTCCAGTTCTATGAGAATCCTGGCTCTTCTTCCAGTTCTGTGAGATTCCAGGCTCGTCTTCCAGTTCTATGAGAATCCTGGCTCTTCTTCCAGTTCTGTGAGATTCCTGGCTCTTCTTCCAGTTCTGTGAGATTCCTGGCTCTTCTTCCAGTTCTGTGAGATTCCTGGCTCATCTTCCAGTTCTGTGAGATTCTTGGCTCTTCTTCCAGTTCTGTGAGATTCCTGGCTCATCTTCCAGTTCTGTGAGATTCCCGGCTCATCTTCCAGTTCTGTGAGATTCCAGGCTCGTCTTCCAGTTCTATGAGAATCCTGGCTCTTCTTCCAGTTCTGTGAGAATCCTGGCTCTTCTTCCAGTTCTGTGAGATTCCTGGCTCATCTTCCAGTTCTGTGAGATTCTTGGCTCTTCCAGTTCTGTGAGATTCCTGGCTCATCTTCCAGTTCTGTGAGATTCCCGAGTCATCTTCCAGTTCTGTGAGATTTCAGGCTCGTCTTCCAGTTCTATGAGAATCCTGGTTCTTCTTCCAGTTCTGTGAGATTCCTGGCTCTTCTTCCAGTTCTGTGAGAATTCTGACCCGTCTTCTGGTTCTGTTAGATTCCTGACCCGTCTTCCAGTTCTGTGACAATCCTGACTCGTCTTCCGGTTCTATGAGAATCCTGGCTCTTCTTCTGGTTCTGTGAGATTCCTGGCTTGTCTTCTGGTTCTGTGAGGTTCTTGGCTCGTCTTCCGGTTCTGTGAGAATCCTGACTCGTCTTCCAGTTCTGTGAGAATCCTGACTCGTCTTCCAGTTCTGTGAGATTCCTGGCTCTTCTTCCAGTTCTATGAGAATCCTGACTCGTCTTCCAGTTATGTGAGATTCCTGGCTCTTCTTCCGTTTCTGTGAGAATCCTGGCTCCTCTTCTGGTTCTGTGAGATTCCTGACCCGTCTTCCAGTTCTGTGAGAATCCTGGCTCCTCTTCTGGTTCTGTGAGATTCCTGACTCGTCTTCTGGTTCTGTGAGAATCCTGGCTCGTCTTCCGGTTCTGTGAGATTCCTGGCTCTTCTTCCGTTTCTGTGAGAATCCTGGCTCTTCTTCTGGTTCTGTGAGATTCCTGACTCGTCTTCTGGTTCTGTGAGAATCCTGACCCGTCTTCCGGTTTTGTGAGAATCCTGGCTCGTCTTCTGGTCCGGTGAGAATCCTGGCTCGTCTTCCGGTTCTGTGAGATTCCTGGCTCTTCTTCCGTTTCTGTGAGAATCCTGGCTCTTCTTCTGGTTCTGTGAGATTCCTGGCCCATCTTCCGGTTCTGTGAGAATCCTGGCCCGTCTCCCGGTTCTGTGAGATTCCTGGCCCGTCTTCCGGTTCTGTGAGAATCCTGACCCATCTTCCGGTTCTGTGAGATTCCTGGCTCGTCTTCCGGTTCTGTGAGAATCCTGACTCGTCTTCTGGTTCTGTGAGAATTCTGACCCGTCTTTCGGTTCTGTGAGATTCCTGGCTCGTCTTCCGGTTCTGTGAGATTCCTGGCTCGTCTTCCGGTTCTGTGAGATTCCTGGCCCGTCTTCTGGTTCTGTGAGATTCCTGGCTCGTCTTCTGGTTCTGTGAGATTCTTGACTCGTCTTCCGGTTCTGTGAGAATTCTGACCCGTCTTCTGATTCTGTGAGAATCCTGGCCCGTCTTCTGGTTCTGTCAGATTCCTGGCTCATCTTCCAGTTCTGTGAGATTCTTGGCTCTTCTTCCAGTTCTGTGAGATTCCTGGCTCATCTTCCAGTTCTGTGAGATTCCCGGCTCATCTTCCAGTTCTGTGAGATTCCAGGCTCGTCTTCCAGTTCTATGAGAATCCTGGCTCTTCTTCCAGTTCTGTGAGAATCCTGGCTCTTCTTCCAGTTCTGTGAGATTCCTGGCTCATCTTCCAGTTCTGTGAGATTCTTGGCTCTTCCAGTTCTGTGAGATTCCTGGCTCATCTTCCAGTTCTGTGAGATTCCCGAGTCATCTTCCAGTTCTGTGAGATTTCAGGCTCGTCTTCCAGTTCTATGAGAATCCTGGTTCTTCTTCCAGTTCTGTGAGATTCCTGGCTCTTCTTCCAGTTCTGTGAGAATTCTGACCCGTCTTCCAGTTCTGTGACAATCCTGACTCGTCTTCCGGTTCTATGAGAATCCTGGCTCTTCTTCTGGTTCTGTGAGATTCCTGGCTTGTCTTCTGGTTCTGTGAGGTTCTTGGCTCGTCTTCCGGTTCTGTGAGAATCCTGACTCGTCTTCCAGTTCTGTGAGAATCCTGACTCGTCTTCCAGTTCTGTGAGATTCCTGGCTCTTCTTCCAGTTCTATGAGAATCCTGACTCGTCTTCCAGTTATGTGAGATTCCTGGCTCTTCTTCCGTTTCTGTGAGAATCCTGGCTCCTCTTCTGGTTCTGTGAGATTCCTGACCCGTCTTCCAGTTCTGTGAGAATCCTGGCTCCTCTTCTGGTTCTGTGAGATTCCTGACTCGTCTTCTGGTTCTGTGAGAATCCTGGCTCGTCTTCCGGTTCTGTGAGATTCCTGGCTCTTCTTCCGTTTCTGTGAGAATCCTGGCTCTTCTTCTGGTTCTGTGAGATTCCTGACTCGTCTTCTGGTTCTGTGAGAATCCTGACCCGTCTTCCGGTTTTGTGAGAATCCTGGCTCGTCTTCTGGTCCGGTGAGAATCCTGGCTCGTCTTCCGGTTCTGTGAGATTCCTGGCTCTTCTTCCGTTTCTGTGAGAATCCTGGCTCTTCTTCTGGTTCTGTGAGATTCCTGGCCCATCTTCCGGTTCTGTGAGAATCCTGGCCCGTCTCCCGGTTCTGTGAGATTCCTGGCCCGTCTTCCGGTTCTGTGAGAATCCTGACCCATCTTCCGGTTCTGTGAGATTCCTGGCTCGTCTTCCGGTTCTGTGAGAATCCTGACTCGTCTTCTGGTTCTGTGAGAATTCTGACCCGTCTTTCGGTTCTGTGAGATTCCTGGCTCGTCTTCCGGTTCTGTGAGATTCCTGGCTCGTCTTCCGGTTCTGTGAGATTCCTGGCCCGTCTTCTGGTTCTGTGAGATTCCTGGCTCGTCTTCTGGTTCTGTGAGATTCTTGACTCGTCTTCCGGTTCTGTGAGAATTCTGACCCGTCTTCTGATTCTGTGAGAATCCTGGCCCGTCTTCTGGTTCTGTCAGATTCCTGACCCGTCTTGCATGCTCTGCTCTTTTGAGGTCTAGCCCCATATTGTCAATGATGATCAGATCAGGGGACTGTGAGGCCATTGTATACCCTTCAGCTTGCTCCTCTTGATGTCGTCTATTGTGTGACCTGTGTTTAGGATCATTATCCATTTATCGTCCTCTTTTCACCTTCAACTGTTTTTACTAATGGTGTCATGTTTGCATCAAGAATCTGTTGAAGTTTAATTGAATCCATTCTTCCCTCCACTCGTAAAATGTTCCCATTGTCTGCAACACAACCCCAAAACATGATTGACCCCCAAGCTTAATGGTTGGTGAGGTGTTCTTTTCCTGAATTCTACGCCCTTTTTTCTGCACACCTACCATTTCTTCATTGTGGCCAAAGAGATCTATTGTAACCTTATTAAATGAATTGTTTTCCAAATGCATCGGGCTTGTTTAGATGTTGTTTTGCACACTTCTGATGCTGAATGGCCCAGGAGCTTTTCTTCTGATGACTTGTTTATGAAGGCATATTTGTGCCTAAAATACAAAGAAAATGCGTTATCTATCACTTTCTTTGGCAATTATTTCAGCTTCAACTTTCTTAAAGGGAACCTGACCTCTAAAAATGATCCCCCAGGCTCTTTTAACCTGTCCCTGCACCGTGTTAATACATTTCTAGGCATCCCTTTGTGTTATTAATTCGCTATAGTAAAGTTTCTAAAAGTTGTCTTAATACCTGTAGATCTGTGGCTTCTCATTATTTGAGGCGATCTTTTGTGCTTCTCCCCGCCGCCTGCTTGTAAATTATTCACGCCCAGATGGGTGAGCTACAGAGTAGAGAGGCTGTGCTTGGGGCGCAAGGGGCGGTAAAGCCGATATGACGCAAATCGCGCCGTATCCGGCTTTACCACGTCAATACACCCATTAGGTGTACAGTGAACACACCCGCGCATGCGCAATCGGCAGCGCGAGGTTGGCAGTACACCCTAATGGGTGTATTGATGTGGTAAAGCCGGATACGGCGCGATTTGCGTCATATCGGCTTTACCGCCCCTTGCGCCCCAAGCACAGCCTCTCTACTCTGTAGCTCACCCATCTGGGCGTGAATAATTTACAAGCAGGCGGCGGGGAGAAGCACAAAAGATCGCCTCAAATAATGAGAAGCCGCAGATCTACAGGTATTAAGACAACTTTTAGAAACTTTACTATAGCGAATTAATAACACAAAGGGATGCCTAGAAATGTATTAACACGGTGCAGGGACAGGTTAAAAGAGCCTGGGGGATCATTTTTAGAGGTCAGGTTCCCTTTAACAAAAACAGTAATGTTGACCAGCGGTGCACAAACGTTTGTATGCTACCATGTTCTGTATTATAGAAAGGGGTGTCTAGAAGTAGCATGAGACACAGCATGAAAAGCGAGCAATGAGTCTCCGGCCCTCCGAGAGTCCGCTAACAGCCAATCCACGGGGTGATTTAGCGGCACCCCAAGTGCGGGGCAATGTTTAATATCCCGCAGATTAGTTTACAATGTTATTACTTGATTAGGCATTAAAACATATAGATATTCAAGCAGACAGTTCTCCAAACTCGGGAGATGTGGTCCACGTCGTTCTTGTCTGAATTGCCTGTAATAATTCACATCCAGTAAAGGGCACAACGGGCAACAGCCATGTATCACTTCGCTGTTGTCCTAATGCTGTTAGGGTGCTTTCACATCAGCGTTTTTCGTAATTCGCGGCAGATGCGGTGAAAAAACCGCATCTGCCGCGTTTGCCGCATAACGGTTCCACTTGCGGCACGGTTGCGGTTTTTTCCATAGGAAGTATAGGGGGACTTGCGGCAGATGCGGCAAGTGCGGTTTTGCACTTGCGGCAGGTGCGGCAGCGAAAAAAACCGCGTTTTTTTTCGCTGCCGCACCTGCCGCAAGTGCAAAACCGCACTTGCCGCATCTGCCGCAAGTCCCCCTATACTTCCTATGGAAAAAACCGCAACCGTGCCGCAAGTGGAACCGTTATGCGGCAAACGCGGCAGATGCGGTTTTTTCACCGCATCTGCTGCGAATTACGAAAAACGCTGATGTGAAAGGGCCCTTAGTGTACTAATGCTGCTTTGTGGGGGACAACACTTCTGTCCAATCACCAATGATAAGGTGCGGTGACACCAACAGCGATCAGCCACCCTGACACATGACCTGGGGTCAGAAGACATACGCACAATATCAGCAGTCACACTACGGCCTGGTCACATCTCAGGACTGAGCCTCTCTATGCCTGGAATGATTCACCCTTCCGGTTCAGATCATTAACAAACATTAAACATCTAATTGGAAATACAGTTTGGGGATTTTGCCTTTGGGTACCATCACACTTGGCGACGCACCAGTGATCCTGACAATGATACGACCTGGTAGGGATCGCTGGTGCGTCGCTATGTGGTCGCTGGTGAGATGTCAAACAGTCAGATCTCACTAGCGATGCAGCAACGATCCAGAATGATGTGGAAGTCATTGGGACCCTGTTTTTCAGACTTGTAGTATTGAGGTCGTTGGTTGTTGTCCCTGTCAAACACTGATGCAGCTGCCCAGCGGGGGACCCCAGCGATCAAAAAATAGTCCAGGCAACTCCGACACGACTTGCGATTTCACAGCAGGGGCCCGGTCGCTGCTAAGTGTCAAACATAGCGAGATCGCTGTCGAGGTCGCTGATGTATCATCAAACTTGTGACTCAGCAGTGATCTCGCTAGGGATCTCGCTTAGTGTGACGGGGACTTTTGAGTCTTTGCACAAAAGACCTAGGAGAGACATGTAATGTCGACATCTTCCAGTACTTCCCATCACCTTCCCCTTGGCTGAGTGATGTAGAGTACGGTGAGAGGACATCTTACATGTCTGTGGTCATTCTGTGTGCTTGGTGACTGTGCAAATTGTGCATTTTCACTCTGGCATCTGTGCATTATCTACCAATTGTGTGAGGTTAGGGCTCCGCCAAGTACTGTTCTCCAGTATGGAGGAGAGTCGGTGGTTGGGCTCCCACAGACCCTCTCATCTATCCTCTTTTCCTCACACAAACCCCTCTCCTTCTGTTACAGGCTACTCTCCTCCTTTCCTCCCCTCTCCTCACGCAGGCCGTTCCCCTGCTTTCCTTTCCTCTCCTCCTCACATACAGACCCCTCTCCTCACACACAGGCTCCTTCAGTCTCCTCCTCACCCAGGCTCCCACTGTCCCCCTCAGGTGCAGCTCCTCTCCTCCTCCCACTGTGCCCTGTCCTCCTCCCACAGGCCTTCCTTCTCTTCTCACAGCTCCTCTCTTCCTCACACAGGACTCCTCTCTGCCACTGGCCGTCTTTGTCTGGGACGTGGAGAACTCAGCTGCCGAGGAGGTAGAAGTTTCCATCATGTTCACGTTGAGGAACGGAAGTGGACGTAGCAGTGACCGGGCCGGAGGACACTGGAATGAGCCGTTTCATTTGGACCAGAATGGAGTTCCTGTGTCTGGCGTCCTCCTCCATCATTGTACCAGCGCCAATCCCCTTACCTTAGGTATCGCGGTGCGAGAGAGGGTAAGTCTTTACCTTATTAATATTAAATTATTATTTCCTCCATACATCTATGACATGATCTCCTGGACTTGCCTACAAGCAACCTTCTATCCTCTCAAGATCTCCTTCTCTACTCCCCTCTTATATCTTCTTCCCACAACCACATATAAGATTTCTCCCGTGCTTCCCCCATACTCTGGAATTCTCTGCTCCAACATAACAGACTCTCGCCCACCGTGGAAACCTTCAAAAGGAACCTGAAGACCCACATCTTCCAACAAGCCTATAACCTGCAGTGATCCTCAGTCTACTGAGCCACTGCACAACCAACTCTACCCTGTCCTAGAGTATCCTCACCCATCCCTTGTAGACTGTGGGCCCTTGCAGGCAGGGTGTCTTATCTTCCTGTACTTGTGTGTGCCTTTCTATTGCTCATGTTAGTGTACTTGTCTATATATGCCCCTTTTCACATGTAAAGCACCATGGGATAAATGGCGCTATAATAATGAATAATAATAATAATAGGGCAAGAAAACTGAAGCTATTAAATTTTATAGATTTTATCCGAAAGATTTAGCAATGTTTACAAAAAGGTATACAAGATATTACAAAGAGACAATGTACAATACAATATAGAAAATTATCTAAAAATAATAGGGATTAAAATAAGAAACTAAGTAAATCTGTGTTGCAGTTACGGCATCCAGACATAGGGAAGGCAGAGTGTTTTGAAGAAATGTGTTTCGGGCCCCCAGCGTCTCTCCATGGATCTGAATGGCCTCCAAATCCAGAGTCTTTTTATATTTCCAATCTAACATTAGAACCCCCCCTCTGCTGACCTCACACATGAGCCGTCTCTGGGAGGTGCAGATAATTCTGAGAGCTATCAATTTCTCTTTTTGTTCAGATCTTTGGCCTTGACGCTCACAGTCCAATGATATTAGCATCATTTTTCTGCTTATGATTTTATCCTTTGATAGAGACCAGACACCATATGGCTGTGTTTTACTGATGGACAGAAATTAATTTCTTATGATTCTGGCGCCCCTCAGAGAAGCAGACTGATGCCTTGCATTCACCAGTGTGTGTGGACTCTGAAAAGATCATTTTTGTCATCCAGTTTTTAATTTGTATTATTGAATTCGACTTTAAGAGTGTATTTGCTTAGAAGACAAAGAACCTGAGTTTTTGTTTCCCTCTGCAGGGCCATAAACTGCCATTCTTTCAAGTCATAAACCTGGCATACCTTAGGCTTGTACTAATTACCTGAAGGGAGGGGGAAATAAGAGAGAGGAAAAATAATGTCTCTGTGTTACACAGAACCCATAAGGCGAAGGGAGTAGATTGTCAGCTCTTGCTGTGCTTCTAGAAAAATGGAAGATATTTTTTATATTTTTCTGATGGGACACACAGTGCTGAGACTTGTAGTAGAGCAGCACTTCATAGCCCTAAAACATACATTTATAGGGCATCAAGTACCATAAGTACCATTCTGCCAAGGCCTCACCTGTCTCTCCTCCTACAGCCAGGAAACCATTCTTCTCACTGCACAGAGTTCGATCCAACTGGATTGGGACATGAAATATGGAAGGACCTCCTAGAGGATGGACGCCTAAACTCCCCCGCAGGTAACAACTCGCTTCTCCTCTAACCTCCCTCTAATATTAATAAGGTCTCCTAGAAATATTGAGGAACCTCTTAACTAATGACTGCTTCCCCACAGGTAACAATCCACTGAACCCTGCTTCTCCCCAGAAGAATAGGGTCTCCTAGAAATATGGTGGAACTTCCTAACTAGAGAATGGCGGTAACAATCTGCTGACCTCCTGCTTCTCCCCAGACCTTCCACTAATATTAATAGGGTCTCCTAGAAATATGGTGGAACTTCCTAACTAGAGAATGGCGGTAGCAATCTGCTGACCTCCTGCTTCTCCCCAGTCCTTCCACTAATATTAATAGGGTCTCCTAGAAATATGGTGGAACTTCCTAACTAGAGAATGGCGGTAGCAATCTGTTGACCACCTGCTTCTCCCCGAACCCTCCATTAATATTAATAGGGTCTCCTAGAAATATGGTGGAACTTCCTAACTAGAGAATGGCGGTAGCAATCTGCTGACCTCCTGCTTCTCCCCGAACCCTCCACTAATATTAATAGGGTCTCCTAGAAATATGGTGGAACTTCCTAACTAGAGAATGGCGGTAGCAATCTGTTGACCACCTGCTTCTCCCCGAACCCTCCACTAATATTAATAGGGTCTCCTAGAAATATGGTGGAACTTCCTAACTAGAGAATGGCAGTAGCAATCTGCTGACCTCCTGCTTCTCCCCGAACCTTCCACTAATATTAATAGTGTCTCCTAGAAATATGGTGGAACTTCCTAACTAGAGAATGGCGGTAGCAATCTGCTGACCTCCTGCTTCTCCCCAGAAGAATAGGGTCTCCTAGAAATATGGTGGAACTTCCTAACTAGAGAATGGCGGTAGCAATCTGCTGACCTCCTGCTTCTCCCCAGACCTTCCACTAATATTAATAGTGTCTCCTAGAAATATGGTGGAACTTCCTAACTAGAGAATAGCGGTAGCAATCTGCTGACCTCCTGCTTCTTCCCAGACCTTCCACTAATATTAATAGGGTCTCCTAGAAATATGGTGAAACTTCCTAACTGGAGAATGGCGGTAGCAATCTGCTGACCTCCTGCTTCTTCCCAGACCTTCCACTAATATTAATAGGGTCTCCTAGAAATATGGTGAAACTTCCTAACTAGAGAATGGCGGTAGCAATCTGCTGACCTCCTGCTTCTCCCCGTCCTTCCACTAATATTAATATGGTCTCCTAGAAATATGGTGGAACTTCCTAATTAGAGAATAGCGGTAGCAATCTGCTGACCTCCTGCTTCTTCCCAGACCTTCCACTAATATTAATAGTGTCTCGTAGAAATATGGAGGGATGTCCTAACTAGAGGGTGGCCTTCCTCCAGGTAACGATCTACTGACCTCCCACTAATGTTAAGAGTCTCTCCTAGAAATATGGAGGGACCTCTTAACTAAAGGATGGCCTCCCCATACTCAACGACCCACTGACCTCCCACTTCTCTGTGGACCTCCCAGTAATGGGGAGCAGCACTCGGCCCACTGCTGTTGGTGCAGCTCCCTCTTCAGGACACTTACTGTAAATCACCACACAGGTGCAAGTTCTCCCACCATGAAAGGAAAGAAGACTGCAGCAGCGGTGGCTGCCGGCTGCACGGTGAGTCCGGGAGGTCGCGGCACCCTGGAGTTCTGTCTGTGTTGGGATATGCCCCGGATCCGCTTTGGTTCTGGAGATAAGGAGTATTTCAGGTATGACATTGTCCACTTGTACCCGCGTCTCCTGTTACCCCTCTAATGTGTCTCCTTTACTCTGTCAGGCGCTACACGCGGTTTTTCGGCAGTGAGGGGACGGCTGCTCCCGCCCTGTGTCAGTATGGCCTGTCCCACTATGAAGAATGGGAGCAGAAGATCAGCACATGGCAGGATCCGATCCTACAGGATGAGTATGTAATGTTTGCTGCCGGATTAGACAGTCGGTGCTGTACAACTGAGCTTCTGCTACTGTATATATTTGTATTTCTGGATGGCCCTGACTAGATAGGAATCCATTACAATTTCAATAATTTTAAAGTGAGCAGTGCTCTGCTCTTATAGAGGAGAGAGCGGACCCATCCACACAGTGCTCTGCTCTTATAGAGGAGAGAGCGGACCCATCCACACAGTGCTCTGCTCTTATAGAGGAGAGAGCGGACCCATCCACACAGTGCTCTGCTCTTATAGAGGAGAGAGCGGACCCATCCACACAGTGCCCTGCTCTTACACAGGAGAGAGCGGACCCATCCCCACAGTGCTCTGCTCTTACACAGGAGAGAGCGGACCCACACAGTGCTCTGCTCTTATAGAGGAGAGAGCGGACCCATCCCCACAGTGCTCTGCTCTTATAGAGGAGAGAGCGGACCCATCCCCACAGTGCTCTGCTCTTATAGAGGAGAGAGCGGACCCACCCACACAGTGCTCTGCTCTTACACAGGAGAGAGCGGACCCATTCACACATTACTCTGCTCTTATAGAGGAGAGAGCGGACCCATCCACACAGTGCTCTGCTCTTATAGAGGAGAGAGCGGACCCATCCACACAGTGCTCTGCTCTTATAGAGGAGAGAGCGGACCCATCCA
Source organism: Allobates femoralis (assembly GCA_033576535.1). Classification (NCBI taxonomy): domain Eukaryota; kingdom Metazoa; phylum Chordata; class Amphibia; order Anura; family Aromobatidae; genus Allobates; species Allobates femoralis. Next base: position 879,558,159 of record JARQOC010000003.1, on the reverse strand, counting down.
CACGTTACTCTGCTCTTATAGAGGAGAGAGCGGACCCATCCACACATTACTCTGCTCTTATAGAGGAGAGAGCGGACCCATCCACACAGTGCTCTGCTCTTATAGAGGAGAGAGCGGACCCGTCCACACAGTGCTCTGCTCTTATAGAGGAGAGAGCGGACCCATCCACACAGTGCTCTGCTCTTATAGAGGAGAGAGCGGACCCATCCACACAGTGCTCTGCTCTTACACAGGAGAGAGCGGACCCATCCACACAGTGCTCTGCTCTTATAGAGGAGAGAGCGGACCCATCCACACAGTGCTCTGCTCTTATAGAGGAGAGAGCGGACCCATCCACACAGTGCTCTGCTCTTACACAGGAGAGAGCGGACCCATTCACACATTACTCTGCTCTTATAGAGGAGAGAGCGGACCCATCCACACATTACTCTGCTCTTATAGAGGAGAGAGCGGACCCATCCACACATTACTCTGCTCTTATAGAGGAGAGAGCGGACCCATCCACACAGTGCTCTGCTCTTATAGAGGAGAGAGCGGACCCATCCACACAGTGCTCTGCTCTTATAGAGGAGAGAGCGGACCCATCCACACAGTGCTCTGCTCTTATAGAGGAGAGAGCGGACCCATCCACACAGTGCTCTGCTCTTATAGAGGAGAGAGCGGACCCATCCACACAGTGCTCTGCTCTTACACAGGAGAGAGCGGACCCGTCCACACTGTGCTCTGCTCTTATAGAGGAGAGAGCGGACCCATCCACACAGTGCTCTGCTCGTATAGAGGAGAGAGCGGACCCATCCACACAGTGCTCTGCTCTTATAGAGGAGAGAGCGGACCCATCCACACAGTGCTCTGCTCTTATAGAGGAGAGAGCGGACCCATCCACACAGTGCTCTGCTCTTATAGAGGAGAGAGCGGACCCATCCACACAGTGCTCTGCTCTTATAGAGGAGAGAGCGGACCCATCCACACAGTGCTCTGCTCTTATAGAGGAGAGAGCGGACCCATCCACACAGTGCTCTGCTCTTATAGAGGAGAGAGCGGACCCATCCACACAGTGCTCTGCTCGTATAGAGGAGAGAGCGGACCCATCCACACAGTGCTCTGCTCTTATAGAGGAGAGGCGGACCCATCCACACAGTGCTCTGCTCTTATAGAGGAGAGAGCGGACCCATCCACACAGTGCTCTGCTCTTATAGAGGAGAGAGCGGACCCATCCACACAGTGCTCTGCTCTTATAGAGGAGAGAGCGGACCCACACAGTGCTCTGCTCTTATAGAGGAGAGAGCGGACCCATCCACACAGTGCTCTGCTCTTATAGAGGAGAGAGCGGACCCATCCACACAGTGCTCTGCTCTTATAGAGGAGAGAGCGGACCCATCCACACAGTGCTCTGCTCTTATAGAGGAGAGAGCGGACCCATCCACACAGTGCTCTGCTCGTATAGAGGAGAGAGCGGACCCATCCACACAGTGCTCTGCTCTTATAGAGGAGAGAGCGGACCCATCCACACAGTGCTCTGCTCTTATAGAGGAGAGAGCGGACCCATCCCCACAGTGCTCTGCTCTTATAGAGGAGAGAGCGGACCCATCCACACAGTGCTCTGCTCTTATAGAGGAGAGAGCGGACCCATCCACACAGTGCTCTGCTCTTATAGAGGAGAGAGCGGACCCATCCACACAGTGCTCTGCTCTTATAGAGGAGAGAGCGACCCATCACACAGTGCTCTGCTCTTAAAGGAGAGAGTCAGACCCGTCCACACAGTGCTCTGCTCTTACACAGGAGAGGCGGACCCATCCACACAGTGCTCTGCTCTTAAGAGGAGAGAGCGGACCCATCCACACAGTGCTCTGCTCTTACAGAGGAGAGAGCGGACCCGTCCACACAGTGCTCTGCTCTTACAAGGAGAGAGGCGGACCTACGTCGCACACAGGAGCGGACCTCCTGCTCTGCTTTATAGAGGAGAGAGCGGACCCGTCCACACAGTGCTGCTGCTCTTATAGAGGAGAGAGCGGACCCTCCACACAGTGCTCTGCTCTTATCAAGGAGAGGCGACCCGTCCACACAGTGCTCTGCTCTTAAAGGAGAGAGCGGACCCGATCCACACAGTGCTCTGCTCTTATAGAGGAGAGAGCGGACCCGTCCACACATGTGCTCTGCTCTTATAGAGGAGAGAGCGGACCCGTCCCACAAGTGCTCTGCTCTTATAGAGGAGAGAGCGGACCCATCCACACAGTGCTCTGCTCTTATAGAGGAGAGAGCGCACCACGTCCCACACAGTGCTCTGCTCTTAAGAGGAGAGAGCGGACCCGTCTACACAGTGCTCTGCTCTTATAGAGGAGAGAGCGGACCCATCCACACAGTGCTCTGCTCTTATAGAGGAGAGAGCGGACCCATCACACAGTGCTCTGCTCTTACACAGGAGAGAGCGGACCATCCACACAGTGCTCTGCTCTTATAGAGGAGAGAGCGGACCCATCCACACAGTGCTCTGCTCTTAAAGGAGAGAGCGGACCCATCCACACAGTGCTTTGCTCTTATAGAGGAGAGAAGCGACCCATCCACACAGAGCCTCTGCTCTACACAGGAGAGAGCGGACCCGTCCACACAGTGCTCTGCTCTTACAGAGGAGAGAGCGGACCCGTCCACACAGTGCTCTGCTCTTATAGAGGAGAGAGCGGACCCATCCACACATTACTCTGCTCTTATAGAGGAGAGAGCGGACCCATCCACACATTACTCTGCTCTTATAGAGGAGGAGAGCGGACCCGTCCACACTGTGCTCTGCTCTGCTCTTATAGATGAGAGAGCCGACCCGTCGACACAGTGCTCTGCTCTGCTCTTACTCAGGAGAGAGCGGACCCAACCACACATTACTCTGCTCTTACTCAGGAGAGAGCGGACCCAACCACACATTACTCTGTTCTTACTCAGGAGAGAGCGGACCCAACCACACATTACTCTGCTCTTACTCAGGAGAGAGCGGACCCATCCACACAGTGCTCTGCTCTTACACAGGAGAGAGTGGATCCATCCACACAGTGCTCTGCTCTAACACAGAAGAGATGACCCATCCACACAGTGCTCTGCTCTTACACAGGACAGTGGACCCGCCCAAACAGTGCTCTGCTCTTACACAGTAGTGCGGACCCCTCCACACTGTGCTCTGCACTAACACAGGAGAGGTCAGACCCATCCATACAGTGCTCTGCTCTTACACAGGAGAGAGTTGACCCATCCACACAGTGCTCTGCTCTTACACAGGAGAGAGTGGATCCATCCGCACAGTGCTCTGCTCTTACACAGGAGAGAGCGGACCCATCCACACAGTGTTCTGCTCTTATAGAGGAGAGAGCGGACCCATCCACACAGTGCTCTGCTCTTACACAGGAGAGAGTGGACCCCTCCACACTGTGCTCTGCCCTAACACAGGAGAGGTCAGACCCGTCCACACATTACTCTGCTCTTACACAGGAGAGGTCAGACCCATCCACACAGTGCTCTGCTTTTACACAGGAGAGGTCAGACCCGTCCACACAGTGCTCTGCTCTTACACAGGAGAGAGCGGACCCGTCCACACAATGCTCTGCTCTTACACAGGAGAGAGCGGACCCGTCCACACAGTGCTCTGCTCTTATAGAGGAGAGAGCGGACCCATCCACACATTACTCTGCCCTAACACAGGAGAGGTCAGACCCATCCACACAGTGCTCTGCTCTTACACAGGAGAGAGCAGACCCGTCCACACAGTGCTCTGCTCTTACACAGGAGAGAGCGGACCCATCTACACAATGCTCTGCTCTTACACAGGAGAGAGCGGACCCGTCCACACAGTGCTCTGCTCTTATAGAGGAGGAGCGGACCCATCCACACATTACTCTGCTCTTAAGAGGAGAGAGCGGACCCGTCCACACAGTGCTCTGCTCTTACACAGGAGAGAGCAGACCCGTCCACACAGTGCTCTGCTCTTACACAGGAGAGAGCAGACCCGTCCACACAGTGCTCTGCTCTTACACAGGAGAGAGCGGACCCGTCCACACAGTGCTCTGTTCCTACACAGGAGAGAGCGGACACCATCCACACAGTGCTCTGCTCTTATAGAGGAGAGAGCAGACCCGTCTACACAGTGCTCTGCTCTTACACAGGAGAGAGCGGACCCATCCACACAGTGCTCTGCTCTTACACAGGAGAGAGCGGACCCATCCACACATTACTCTGCTCTTATAGAGGAGAGAGCGGACCCGTCCCACACAGTGCTCTGCTCTTACACAGGAGAGAGCAGACACCGTCCACACAGTGCTCTGCTCTTACACAGGAAGAGAGCGGACCCGTCCACACAGTGCTCTGCTCTTATAGAGGAGAGAGCGGACCGATCCACACATTACTCTGCTCTTACACAGGAGAGAGCGGACCCCGTCCATCACAGTGCTCTACTCTTACACAGAGACAGTGGAACCATCCACACAGTGCTCTGCTCTTACACAGAAGAGAGTGGACCTGTCCACACAGTGCTCTGCTCTTATAGAGGAGAGAGCGGACCCATCCACACAGTGCTCTGCTCTTACACAGTAGTGCGGACCCCTCCACACTGTGCTCTGCCCTAACACAGGAGAGGTCAGACCACGTCCACACAGTGCTCTGCTTTTACTCAGGAGGACGGACTCATCCACACAATGCTCTGCTCTTAGAGGAGAGAGTGGATCCATCCACACTGTGCTCTGCTCTTACTCCAGGAGAACGGACCCATCCACACAATGCTCTGCTCTTACTCGGAAAGAACAGACCCATCCACACATTACTCTGCTCTTACTCAGGAGAGAGGGACCCATCCACACAGTGCTCTGCTCTTACTCGGGAGAGAGACAGACCCATCCACACAATGCTCTGCTCTTACTCGGGAAAGAACAGACCCATCCACACATTACTCTGCTCTTACTCAGGAGAGAGCGGACCCAACCACACATTACTCTGCTCTTACTCAGGAGAGAGCGGCACCCAACCACACATTACTCTGCTCTTACTCAGGAGAGAGCGGACCCAACCACACATTACTCTGTTCTTACTCAGGAGAGAGCGGACCCAACCACACATTACTCTGCTCTTACTCAGGAGAGAGCGGACCCATCCACACAGTGCTCTGCTCTTACACAGGAGAGAGTGGATCCAACCACACAGTGCTCTGCTCTTACACAGGAGCGCAGTGCCATCCACACAGTGCTCTGCTCTAACACAGAAGAGATGACCCATCCACACAGTGCTCTGCTCTTACACAGGACAGTGGACCCCCCAAACAGTGCTCTGCTCTTACACAGTAGTGCGGACCCCTCCACACTGTGCTCTGCACTAACACAGGAGAGGTCAGACCCATCCATACAGTGCTCTGCTCTTACACAGGAGAGAGTTGACCCATCCACACAGTGCTCTGCTCTTACACAGGAGAGAGTGGATCCATCCGCACAGTGCTCTGCTCTTACACAGGAGAGAGCGGACCCATCCACACAGTGTTCTGTTCTTATAGAGGAGAGAGCGGACCCGTCCACACAGTGCTCTGCTCTTACACAGGAGAGAGTGGACCCCTCCACACGTGCTCTGCCCTAACACAGGAGAGGTCAGACCTATCCACACAGTGCTCTGCTCTTACACAGAAGAGAGCAGACCCATCCACACAGTGCTCTGCTCTTACACAGTAGTGGCGACCCCTCCACACAGTGCTCTGCTCTTATAGAGGAGAGAGCGGACCCATCCACACAGTGCTCTGCTCTTATAGAGGAGAGAGCGGACCCTCCACACAGTGCTCTGCTCTTAACAGGAGAGAGCGGACCCATCCACACAGTGCTCTGCTCTTATAGAGGAGAGAGCGGACCCATCCACACAGTGCTCTGCTCCTACACAGGAGAGAGCGGACCCATCCACACAGTGCTCTGCTCTTACACAGGAGAGAGCGGACCCATCCACACAGTGCTCTGCTCTTATAGAGGAGAGAGCGGACCCGTCCACACAGTGCTCTGCTCTTATAGAGGAGTGAGCGGACCCATCCACACAGTGCTCTGCTCTTATAGAGGAGAGAGAGGACCCATCCCCACAGTGCTCTGCTCTGCTCTTATAGATGAGAGAGCCGACCCGTCGACACAGTGCTCTGCTCTGCTCTTACTCAGGAGAGAGCGGACCCAACCACACATTACTCTGCTCTTACTCAGGAGAGAGCGGACCCAACCACACATTACTCTGTTCTTACTCAGGAGAGAGCGGACCCAACCACACATTACTCTGCTCTTACTCAGGAGAGAGCGGACCCATCCACACAGTGCTCTGCTCTTACACAGGAGAGAGTGGATCCATCCACACAGTGCTCTGCTCTAACACAGAAGAGATGACCCATCCACACAGTGCTCTGCTCTTACACAGGACAGTGGACCCGCCCAAACAGTGCTCTGCTCTTACACAGTAGTGCGGACCCCTCCACACTGTGCTCTGCACTAACACAGGAGAGGTCAGACCCATCCATACAGTGCTCTGCTCTTACACAGGAGAGAGTTGACCCATCCACACAGTGCTCTGCTCTTACACAGGAGAGAGTGGATCCATCCGCACAGTGCTCTGCTCTTACACAGGAGAGAGCGGACCCATCCACACAGTGTTCTGCTCTTATAGAGGAGAGAGCGGACCCATCCACACAGTGCTCTGCTCTTACACAGGAGAGAGTGGACCCCTCCACACTGTGCTCTGCCCTAACACAGGAGAGGTCAGACCCGTCCACACATTACTCTGCTCTTACACAGGAGAGGTCAGACCCATCCACACAGTGCTCTGCTTTTACACAGGAGAGGTCAGACCCGTCCACACAGTGCTCTGCTCTTACACAGGAGAGAGCGGACCCGTCCACACAATGCTCTGCTCTTACACAGGAGAGAGCGGACCCGTCCACACAGTGCTCTGCTCTTATAGAGGAGAGAGCGGACCCATCCACACATTACTCTGCCCTAACACAGGAGAGGTCAGACCCATCCACACAGTGCTCTGCTCTTACACAGGAGAGAGCAGACCCGTCCACACAGTGCTCTGCTCTTATAGAGGAGAGAGCGGACCCATCCACACAGTGCTCTGCTTCTATAGAGGAGAGAGCGGACCCGTCCACACAGTGCTCTGCTCTTACACAGGAGAGAGCAGACCCGTCCACACAGTGCTCTGCTCTTACACAGGAGAGAGCAGACCCGTCCACACAGTGCTCTGCTCTTACACAGGAGAGAGCGACCCGTCCACACAGTGCTCTGTTCCTACACAGGAGAGAGCGGACCCATCCACACAGTGCTCTGCTCTTATAGAGGAGAGAGCAGACCCGTCTACACAGTGCTCTGCTCTTACACAGGAGAGAGCGGACCCATCCACACAGTGCTCTGCTCTTACACAGGAGAGAGCGGACCCATCCACACATTACTCTGCTCTTATAGAGGAGAGAGCGGACCCGTCCACACAGTGCTCTGCTCTTACACAGGAGAGAGCAGACCCGTCCACACAGTGCTCTGCTCTTACACAGGAGAGAGCGGACCCGTCCACACAGTGCTCTGCTCTTATAGAGGAGAGAGCGGACCGATCCACACATTACTCTGCTCTTACACAGGAGAGAGCGGACCCGTCCTCACAGTGCTCTACTCTTACACAGGAGACAGTGGAACCATCCACACAGTGCTCTGCTCTTACACAGAAGAGAGTGGACCTGTCCACACAGTGCTCTGCTCTTATAGAGGAGAGAGCGGACCCATCCACACAGTGCTCTGCTCTTACACAGTAGTGCGGACCCCTCCACACTGTGCTCTGCCCTAACACAGGAGAGGTCAGACCCGTCCACACAGTGCTCTGCTTTTACTCAGGAGGACGGACTCATCCACACAATGCTCTGCTCTTAGAGGAGAGAGTGGATCCATCCACACAGTGCTCTGCTCTTACTCAGGAGAGAACGGACCCATCCACACAATGCTCTGCTCTTACTCGGGAAAGAACAGACCCATCCACACATTACTCTGCTCTTACTCAGGAGAGAGCGGACCCATCCACACAGTGCTCTGCTCTTACTCGGGAGAGAACAGACCCATCCACACAATGCTCTGCTCTTACTCGGGAAAGAACAGACCCATCCACACATTACTCTGCTCTTACTCAGGAGAGAGCGGACCCAACCACACATTACTCTGCTCTTACTCAGGAGAGAGCGGACCCAACCACACATTACTCTGCTCTTACTCAGGAGAGAGCGGACCCAACCACACATTACTCTGTTCTTACTCAGGAGAGAGCGGACCCAACCACACATTACTCTGCTCTTACTCAGGAGAGAGCGGACCCATCCACACAGTGCTCTGCTCTTACACAGGAGAGAGTGGATCCAACCACACAGTGCTCTGCTCTTACACAGGAGCGCAGTGCCATCCACACAGTGCTCTGCTCTAACACAGAAGAGATGACCCATCCACACAGTGCTCTGCTCTTACACAGGACAGTGGACCCGCCCAAACAGTGCTCTGCTCTTACACAGTAGTGCGGACCCCTCCACACTGTGCTCTGCACTAACACAGGAGAGGTCAGACCCATCCATACAGTGCTCTGCTCTTACACAGGAGAGAGTTGACCCATCCACACAGTGCTCTGCTCTTACACAGGAGAGAGTGGATCCATCCGCACAGTGCTCTGCTCTTACACAGGAGAGAGCGGACCCATCCACACAGTGTTCTGTTCTTATAGAGGAGAGAGCGGACCCGTCCACACAGTGCTCTGCTCTTACACAGGAGAGAGTGGACCCCTCCACACTGTGCTCTGCCCTAACACAGGAGAGGTCAGACCTATCCACACAGTGCTCTGCTCTTACACAGAAGAGAGCAGACCCATCCACACAGTGCTCTGCTCTTACACAGTAGTGCTGACCCCTCCACACAGTGCTCTGCTCTTATAGAGGAGAGAGCGGACCCATCCACACAGTGCTCTGCTCTTATAGAGGAGAGAGCGGACCCCTCCACACAGTGCTCTGCTCTTACACAGGAGAGAGCGGACCCATCCACACAGTGCTCTGCTCTTATAGAGGAGAGAGCGGACCCATCCACACAGTGCTCTGCTCTTACACAGGAGAGAGCAGACCCGTCCACACAGTGCTCTGCTCTTACACAGGAGAGAGTTGACCCCTCCACACAGTGCTCTGCTCTTACACAGGAGAGAGTTGACCCCTCCACACAGTGCTCTGCTCTTATAGAGGAGAGAGCGGACCCATCCACACAGTGCTCTGCTCTTATAGAGGAGAGAGCGGACCCATCCACACAGTGCTCTGCTCTTATAGAGGAGAGAGCGGACCCATCCACACAGTGCTCTGCTCTTATAGAGGAGAGAGCGGACCCATCCACACAGTGCTCTGCTCTTATAGAGGAGAGAGCGGACCCATCCACACAGTGCTCTGCTCTTACACAGGAGAGAGCGGACCCATCCACACAGTGCTCTGCTCTTACAGAGGAGAGGTCAGACCCGTCCACACATTACTCTGCTCTTACACAGGAGAGGTCAGACCCGTCCACACAGTGCTCTGCTCTTACACAGGAGAGAGCGGACCCGTCCACACAGTGCTCTGCTCTTACAGAGGAGAGAGCGGACCCGTCCACACAGTGCTCTGCTCTTATAGAGGAGAGAGCGGACCCATCCACACATTACTCTGCTCTTATAGAGGAGAGAGCGGACCCATCCACACATTACTCTGCTCTTATAGAGGAGAGAGCGGACCCGTCCACACTGTGCTCTGCTCTGCTCTTATAGATGAGAGAGCGGACCCATCCACACTGTGCTCTGCTCTGCTCTTATAGATGAGAGAGCCGACCCGTCGACACAGTGCTCTGCTCTGCTCTTACTCAGGAGAGAGCGGACCCAACCACACATTACTCTGCTCTTACTCAGGAGAGAGCGGACCCAACCACACATTACTCTGTTCTTACTCAGGAGAGAGCGGACCCAACCACACATTACTCTGCTCTTACTCAGGAGAGAGCGGACCCATCCACACAGTGCTCTGCTCTTACACAGGAGAGAGTGGATCCATCCACACAGTGCTCTGCTCTAACACAGAAGAGATGACCCATCCACACAGTGCTCTGCTCTTACACAGGACAGTGGACCCGCCCAAACAGTGCTCTGCTCTTACACAGTAGTGCGGACCCCTCCACACTGTGCTCTGCACTAACACAGGAGAGGTCAGACCCATCCATACAGTGCTCTGCTCTTACACAGGAGAGAGTTGACCCATCCACACAGTGCTCTGCTCTTACACAGGAGAGAGTGGATCCATCCGCACAGTGCTCTGCTCTTACACAGGAGAGAGCGGACCCATCCACACAGTGTTCTGCTCTTATAGAGGAGAGAGCGGACCCATCCACACAGTGCTCTGCTCTTACACAGGAGAGAGTGGACCCCTCCACACTGTGCTCTGCCCTAACACAGGAGAGGTCAGACCCGTCCACACATTACTCTGCTCTTACACAGGAGAGGTCAGACCCGTCCACACAGTGCTCTGCTCTTACACAGGAGAGAGCGGACCCGTCCACACAATGCTCTGCTCTTACACAGGAGAGAGCGGACCCGTCCACACAGTGCTCTGCTCTTATAGAGGAGAGAGCGGACCCATCCACACATTACTCTGCCCTAACACAGGAGAGGTCAGACCCATCCACACAGTGCTCTGCTCTTACACAGGAGAGAGCAGACCCGTCCACACAGTGCTCTGCTCTTACACAGGAGAGAGCGGACCCATCTACACAATGCTCTGCTCTTACACAGGAGAGAGCGGACCCGTCCACACAGTGCTCTGCTCTTATAGAGGAGAGAGCGGACCCATCCACACATTACTCTGCTCTTATAGAGGAGAGAGCGGACCCGTCCACACAGTGCTCTGCTCTTACACAGGAGAGAGCAGACCCGTCCACACAGTGCTCTGCTCTTACACAGGAGAGAGCAGACCCGTCCACACAGTGCTCTGCTCTTACACAGGAGAGAGCGGACCCGTCCACACAGTGCTCTATTCCTACACAGGAGAGAGCGGACCCATCCACACAGTGCTCTGCTCTTATAGAGGAGAGAGCAGACCCGTCTACACAGTGCTCTGCTCTTACACAGGAGAGAGCGGACCCATCCACACATTACTCTGCTCTTATAGAGGAGAGAGCGGACCCGTCCACACAGTGCTCTGCTCTTATAGAGGAGAGGTCAGACCCGTCCACACATTACTCTGCTCTTACACAGGAGAGAGCAGACCCGTCCACACAGTGCTCTGCTCTTACACAGGAGAGAGCGGACCCGTCCACACAGTGCTCTGCTCTTATAGAGGAGAGAGCGGACCGATCCACACATTACTCTGCTCTTACACAGGAGAGAGCGGACCCGTCCTCACAGTGCTCTACTCTTACACAGGAGACAGTGGAACCATCCACACAGTGCTCTGCTCTTACACAGAAGAGAGTGGACCTGTCCACACAGTGCTCTGCTCTTATAGAGGAGAGAGCGGACCCATCCACACAGTGCTCTGCTCTTACACAGTAGTGCGGACCCCTCCACACTGTGCTCTGCCCTAACACAGGAGAGGTCAGACCCGTCCACACAGTGCTCTGCTTTTACTCAGGAGGACGGACTCATCCACACAATGCTCTGCTCTTAGAGGAGAGAGTGGATCCATCCACACAGTGCCCTGCTCTTACTCAGGAGAGAACGGACCCATCCACACAATGCTCTGCTCTTACTCGGGAAAGAACAGACCCATCCACACATTACTCTGCTCTTACTCAGGAGAGAGCGGACCCATCCACACAGTGCTCTGCTCTTACTCGGGAGAGAACAGACCCATCCACACAATGCTCTGCTCTTACTCGGGAAAGAACAGACCCATCCACACATTACTCTGCTCTTACTCAGGAGAGAGCGGACCCAACCACACATTACTCTGCTCTTACTCAGGAGAGAGCGGACCCAACCACACATTACTCTGCTCTTACTCAGGAGAGAGCGGACCCAACCACACATTACTCTGTTCTTACTCAGAGAGAGCGGACCCAACCACACATTACTCTGCTCTTACTCAGGAGAGAGCGGACCCATCCACACAGTGCTCTGCTCTTACACAGGAGAGAGTGGATCCAACCACACAGTGCTCTGCTCTTACACAGGAGCGCAGTGCCATCCACACAGTGCTCTGCTCTAACACAGAAGAGATGACCCATCCACACAGTGCTCTGCTCTTACACAGGACAGTGGACCCGCCCAAACAGTGCTCTGCTCTTACACAGTAGTGCGGACCCCTCCACACTGTGCTCTGCACTAACACAGGAGAGGTCAGACCCATCCATACAGTGCTCTGCTCTTACACAGGAGAGAGTTGACCCATCCACACAGTGCTCTGCTCTTACACAGGAGAGAGTGGATCCATCCGCACAGTGCTCTGCTCTTACACAGGAGAGAGCGGACCCATCCACACAGTGTTCTGTTCTTATAGAGGAGAGAGCGGACCCGTCCACACAGTGCTCTGCTCTTACACAGGAGAGAGTGGACCCCTCCACACTGTGCTCTGCCCTAACACAGGAGAGGTCAGACCTATCCACACAGTGCTCTGCTCTTACACAGAAGAGAGCAGACCCATCCACACAGTGCTCTGCTCTTACACAGTAGTGCTGACCCCTCCACACAGTGCTCTGCTCTTATAGAGGAGAGAGCGGACCCATCCACACAGTGCTCTGCTCTTATAGAGGAGAGAGCGGACCCCTCCACACAGTGCTCTGCTCTTACACAGGAGAGAGCGGACCCATCCACACAGTGCTCTGCTCTTATAGAGGAGAGAGCGGACCCATCCACACAGTGCTCTGCTCTTACACAGGAGAGAGCAGACCCGTCCACACAGTGCTCTGCTCTTACACAGGAGAGAGTTGACCCCTCCACACAGTGCTCTGCTCTTACACAGGAGAGAGTTGACCCCTCCACACAGTGCTCTGCTCTTATAGAGGAGAGAGCGGACCCATCCACACAGTGCTCTGCTCTTATAGAGGAGAGAGCGGACCCATCCACACAGTGCTCTGCTCTTATAGAGGAGAGAGCGGACCCATCCACACAGTGCTCTGCTCTTATAGAGGAGAGAGCGGACCCATCCACACAGTGCTCTGCTCTTATAGAGGAGAGAGCGGACCCATCCACACAGTGCTCTGCTCTTACACAGGAGAGAGCGGACCCATCCACACAGTGCTCTGCTCTTACAGAGGAGAGGTCAGACCCGTCCACACATTACTCTGCTCTTACACAGGAGAGGTCAGACCCGTCCACACAGTGCTCTGCTCTTACACAGGAGAGAGCGGACCCGTCCACACAGTGCTCTGCTCTTACAGAGGAGAGAGCGGACCCGTCCACACAGTGCTCTGCTCTTATAGAGGAGAGAGCGGACCCATCCACACATTACTCTGCTCTTATAGAGGAGAGAGCGGACCCATCCACACATTACTCTGCTCTTATAGAGGAGAGAGCGGACCCGTCCACACTGTGCTCTGCTCTGCTCTTATAGATGAGAGAGCGGACCCATCCACACTGTGCTCTGCTCTGCTCTTATAGATGAGAGAGCCGACCCGTCGACACAGTGCTCTGCTCTGCTCTTACTCAGGAGAGAGCGGACCCAACCACACATTACTCTGCTCTTACTCAGGAGAGAGCGGACCCAACCACACATTACTCTGTTCTTACTCAGGAGAGAGCGGACCCAACCACACATTACTCTGCTCTTACTCAGGAGAGAGCGGACCCATCCACACAGTGCTCTGCTCTTACACAGGAGAGAGTGGATCCATCCACACAGTGCTCTGCTCTAACACAGAAGAGATGACCCATCCACACAGTGCTCTGCTCTTACACAGGACAGTGGACCCCGCCCAAACAGTGCTCTGCTCTTACACAGTAGTGCGGACCCCTCCACACTGTGCTCTGCACTAACACAGGAGAGGTCAGACCCATCCATACAGTGCTCTGCTCTTACACAGGAGAGAGTTGACCCATCCACACAGTGCTCTGCTCTTACACAGGAGAGAGTGGATCCATCCGCACAGTGCTCTGCTCTTACACAGGAGAGAGCGGACCCATCCACACAGTGTTCTGCTCTTATAGAGGAGAGAGCGGACCCATCCACACAGTGCTCTGCTCTTACACAGGAGAGAGTGGACCCCTCCACACTGTGCTCTGCCCTAACACAGGAGAGGTCAGACCCGTCCACACATTACTCTGCTCTTACACAGGAGAGGTCAGACCCGTCCACACAGTGCTCTGCTCTTACACAGGAGAGAGCGGACCCGTCCACACAATGCTCTGCTCTTACACAGGAGAGAGCGGACCCGTCCACACAGTGCTCTGCTCTTATAGAGGAGAGAGCGGACCCATCCACACATTACTCTGCCCTAACACAGGAGAGGTCAGACCCATCCACACAGTGCTCTGCTCTTACACAGGAGAGAGCAGACCCGTCCACACAGTGCTCTGCTCTTACACAGGAGAGAGCGGACCCATCTACACAATGCTCTGCTCTTACACAGGAGAGAGCGGACCCGTCCACACAGTGCTCTGCTCTTATAGAGGAGAGAGCGGACCCATCCACACATTACTCTGCTCTTATAGAGGAGAGAGCGGACCCGCCCACACAGTGCTCTGCTCTTACACAGGAGAGAGCAGACCCGTCCACACAGTGCTCTGCTCTTACACAGGAGAGAGCAGACCCGTCCACACAGTGCTCTGCTCTTACACAGGAGAGAGCGGACCCGTCCACACAGTGCTCTATTCCTACACAGGAGAGAGCGGACCCATCCACACAGTGCTCTGCTCTTATAGAGGAGAGAGCAGACCCGTCTACACAGTGCTCTGCTCTTACACAGGAGAGAGCGGACCCATCCACACATTACTCTGCTCTTATAGAGGAGAGAGCGGACCCGTCCACACAGTGCTCTGCTCTTATAGAGGAGAGGTCAGACCCGTCCACACATTACTCTGCTCTTACACAGGAGAGAGCAGACCCGTCCACACAGTGCTCTGCTCTTACACAGGAGAGAGCGGACCCGTCCACACAGTGCTCTGCTCTTATAGAGGAGAGAGCGGACCGATCCACACATTACTCTGCTCTTACACAGGAGAGAGCGGACCCGTCCTCACAGTGCTCTACTCTTACACAGGAGACAGTGGAACCATCCACACAGTGCTCTGCTCTTACACAGAAGAGAGTGGACCTGTCCACACAGTGCTCTGCTCTTATAGAGGAGAGAGCGGACCCATCCACACAGTGCTCTGCTCTTACACAGTAGTGCGGACCCCTCCACACTGTGCTCTGCCCTAACACAGGAGAGGTCAGACCCGTCCACACAGTGCTCTGCTTTTACTCAGGAGGACGGACTCATCCACACAATGCTCTGCTCTTAGAGGAGAGAGTGGATCCATCCACACAGTGCCCTGCTCTTACTCAGGAGAGAACGGACCCATCCACACAATGCTCTGCTCTTACTCGGGAAAGAACAGACCCATCCACACATTACTCTGCTCTTACTCAGGAGAGAGCGGACCCATCCACACAGTGCTCTGCTCTTACTCGGGAGAGAACAGACCCATCCACACAATGCTCTGCTCTTACTCGGGAAAGAACAGACCCATCCACACATTACTCTGCTCTTACTCAGGAGAGAGCGGACCCAACCACACATTACTCTGCTCTTACTCAGGAGAGAGCGGACCCAACCACACATTACTCTGCTCTTACTCAGGAGAGAGCGGACCCAACCACACATTACTCTGTTCTTACTCAGGAGAGAGCGGACCCAACCACACATTACTCTGCTCTTACTCAGGAGAGAGCGGACCCATCCACACAGTGCTCTGCTCTTACACAGGAGAGAGTGGATCCAACCACACAGTGCTCTGCTCTTACACAGGAGCGCAGTGCCATCCACACAGTGCTCTGCTCTAACACAGAAGAGATGACCCATCCACACAGTGCTCTGCTCTTACACAGGACAGTGGACCCGTCCACACAGTGCTCTGCTCTTACACAGTAGTGCGGACCCCTCCACACTGTGCTCTGCACTAACACAGGAGAGGTCAGACCCATCCATACAGTGCTCTGCTCTTACACAGGAGAGAGTTGACCCATCCACACAGTGCTCTGCTCTTACACAGGAGAGAGTGGATCCATCCGCACAGTGCTCTGCTCTTACACAGGAGAGAGCGGACCCATCCACACAGTGTTCTGCTCTTATAGAGGAGAGAGCGGACCCGTCCACACAGTGCTCTGCTCTTACACAGGAGAGAGTGGACCCCTCCACACTGTGCTCTGCCCTAACACAGGAGAGGTCAGACCTATCCACACAGTGCTCTGCTCTTACACAGAAGAGAGCAGACCCATCCACACAGTGCTCTGCTCTTACACAGTAGTGCTGACCCCTCCACACAGTGCTCTGCTCTTATAGAGGAGAGAGCGGACCCATCCACACAGTGCTCTGCTCTTACACAGGAGAGAGCGGACCCATCCACACAGTGCTCTGCTCTTATAGAGAGAGAGGCGGACCCATCCACACAGTGCTCTGCTCTTACACAGGAGAGAGTTGACCCCTCCACACAGTGCTCTGCTCTTACACAGGAGAGAGCAGACCCATCCACACAGTGCTCTGCTCTTACACAGGAGAGAGTTGACCCATCCACACAGTGCTCTGCTCTTACACAGGAGACTGTAGAATGCGGTCAGATACACTATAATTACTCATGCTCGGTTATCTCCTCCTAGGCTCCTGCCATCCTGGTATAAGTCAGCCCTTTTCAATGAGCTGTATTTTGTGGCTGATGGTGGCACCATCTGGGTGGAAGTATTAGCAGATGATGCCAATGATCATCTGATGAAAGCCGGGCAACAACAGATGGCGGGCATGAAAAGAGTGCTGGAAGAATATGGCCGCTTTGCTTACTTGGAAGGTGGGACCCTGCTTATCCACCCTGTATTCACTATACATCTCCCTGCCCCTCCTTGTACCTTTCCTTTAGATTGATGTGGTTTTCCTTGTGTCTCCTCAGGACAGGAGTACCGTATGTACAACACATATGACGTGCATTTTTACGCCTCCTTTGCTCTCATCATGTTATGGCCCCAGCTGGAGATCAGTCTTCAGTATGACATGGGTGAGTATAATTGTTTCCCAAAGTGGCCCACCCATGCAGGGTATACACTCGGTGAGACCCGCCACATACCGGACACACTGCAAAAGACCTGCCGTGTACCAGAAATGTAAAACTAAATAACAAAAATGCAACGCGAAATTCAACATATATTGTACATGCATCGGTAGACTTACTTGCCATACAGCGGGTACGGAAAGGATCCAGACTCCTTTACATTTTTAACTCGTTTCATTGCTGCCATTTGGTAAATTCAAAAAAGTTCATTTTTTTTCTCATTAATGTACACTCTGCCCCCCATCTTGACTGTAAAAATCAGAAATGTAGATATTTGTGCAAATTTGTTAAAAAAGAAAAACTGATATCACATGGTCATACATATTCGTCCCCTTTGCTCATATTTAAGTCACACACTGTCCATTCCCTTGTGATCCTCCTTGAGATGGTTCTACTCCTTCATTGGTGTCCAGCTGTGTTTAATTAAACTGATGGGACTTGATTTGGAAAGTCGCACACCTGTCTATATAAGACCTCACAGCTCACAGTGCATGTCAGACCAAATGAGAATCATGAGGTCAAAGGAACTGCCCAAGGAGCTCAGAGACAGAATTGTGACAAGGCACAGATCTGGCCGAGGTTACAGAAGAATTTCTGCAGTACTCAAGGATCCTAAGAGCACAGAGGCCTCCATAATCCTTAAATGGCAGAAGTTTGGGACCACCATACGTCTTCCTAGACCGGGCCGTCCATCCAAACTGAGCAATGGTGGGAGAAGAGCATTCATGAGACGTAAAGAACCCCAAGATCATTGTGTCTGAGCTCCAGAGATGCAGGAGGGAGATGGGAGAAAGTTCCACAATGTCACCTATCACTGCAGCCTCCACCAGTCGGGCCTTTATGGCAGAGTGGCCTGACAGAAGCCTCTCCTCCGTGCACGACATAGGAAAGCCGCATAGAGATTACAAGAAAACACATGAAGGATCCCAGACTATGAGGAATAAGATCCTTTGCTCTGATGAGATGAAGATAGAACTTTCTGGTGATAATTGTAAGCGGTGGAGAAAACCAGGCACCGCTCATCACCTGCCCAACACCATCCCAACAGTGAGACATGGTGGAGGCAGCATCATGATATGGGGGGGCTCAGCTGCAGGGACAGGATGACTGGTGGCAGCATCATGGTATGGGGGGGTTCAGCTGCAGGGACAGGACGACTGGTGGCAGCATCATGCTATGGAGGGTTCAGCTGCAGGGACAGGACGACTGGTGGCAGCATCATGCTATGGGGGGGTTCAGCTGCAGGGACAGGACGACTGGTGGCAGCATCATGCTATGGGGGGGTCAGCTGCAGGGACAGGACGACTGGTGGCAGCATCATGCTATGGAGGGTTCAGCTGCAGGGACAGGACGACTGGTGGCAGCATCATGCTATGGAGGGTTCAGCTGCAGGGACAGGACGACTGGTGGCAGCATCATGCTATGGGGGGTTCAGCTGCAGGGACAGGATGACTGGTGGCAGCATCATGCTATGGGGGTTCAGCTGCAGGGACAGGACGACTGGTGGCAGCATCATGCTATGGGGGGTTCAGCTGCAGGGACAGGACGACTGGTGGCAGCATCATGCTATGGGGGGGTTCAGCTGCAGGGACAGGACGACTGGTTGTAATTCAAGGAAACACGAATGCGGCTAAGTACAGAGATATTGTCAGGAAAGTATGATAAAACATCTTCCATTTTTTTGGGCAGCACAGCCAGCTGACACACTTCACCGCCCCTTGCAGGTTTGTAGAAACACCTAATGAGTCTGTCTTCCTCTTCACTTCTCCCCAGGGCTGTGGAGTTGAGTCATGGAGTCGGAGTCTATGTCCATTTTGGTGGGGTCGGAGTCGGTATAAAATGGACCGACTCGGAGTCCTAAAATATATAATAAATTGGGTACAGTAGTTCAATGCAGAATGTGCTGAATATTTTTCCATAGGAATTTGGGAATGTTATGAAATGTCCTATAAATGGCTGTTCTATTCCAGATCTAAGGCTACATTCACACACAGCATTTTTGCTGGGTTTTTTTGAGGATACGTTTTTCAGCTGCAAAAACAGATTAGCTTTTATAAAAAAAAAACACATCCCCCAAAGGTGATCCGTTTTTGCTGTGTTTTTCATGCACTTGCGTTTTTTGAGCTCATACATAATGGTTTCAATGGCAAAAGCAGATTAGAAAAACTCTGCACAGACTGACCTGCTCATTTTTTGTGAGGATCCCAAAAACGGATCCTTATAAAATGTTATGTCTGAATGTCATATCTTGAAACCCATTTACTTTGCTGGGATGCCCAGAGTCACTGCAATAAACATCCGCAAAACAATGCAGCAAAGACGCTGTGTGAATAAAGCCTAAGGATTTAGGCTTTGTCTTAGCTGAGAGAAGTGTGTGCTGCACTCCAGCACCAGTGAAGCTCCTCTACAGACAAGGGTAAAAAGTAACCACACTCCGGAGAGAAGGCCTGCACTCATCGCAGAATTGCTGGAGTGAACAGGATAACAACATTAAGGTCATTACTTCTTAAAGCATATTTCAACTTTCCAAAAACTGTGCATAAATCAATAGTCCTGTATACTGTATGTTCTCTCTGTATGCTTGATGCTTCTATACAGTATACATACAATATGCAGGGAAAATACAGCAACAGGATTGATGAGGACTTGTATAGTTATAGAAGCCAAAACATCAAGTTATTAGCTGTGTGTTCTCGGTTTCTTTGTTCCTGGAGTATGATACATAACAAACCTGCTCCCTCCCTCCTCCTCTCTTCATAGACTGTGAAGCAATCTGATGTGAGACATTTAGTGAGCTGTATCCTAAGAAAAGCCTGAGATTGGACATTTAAAGTAAAGCTAGCTAATGACAAATACAAAGTTTGTAAAATCTGCTATCTGTACTATTGATTTAGGCAAAGTTTGTTTTATTTCTATCTAAAATTATACAGTGGGGAAAATAAATATTTGATACACTGTCAATTCTGCAAGTTTTCCCACCTACAAAGAATGGGGGTCTGTAATTGTTATCATAGGCCACTTCAACTCAGAGAGACAGAATCTACAGGAAACCTCTGACCTCTGTATTTGCAAACAAAGGTTTCTGTACCAAATATTAAGTTCTGTTTTTCTACTGTATCAAATACTTATTTCATGCAATAAAATGCAAATTATTTAAATCATGCAATGTGATTTTCTTGCTTCTGTCTCACACAGGTGAAGTGTACCTACAATAACAATTACAGACCTCCATTCTTTGTAGGTGGAGACACTTGCAAAATTGTCAGTTTATCAAATACTTAATTTCCCCACTGTACATGATTCCATGTTCTTGATGGAATTATAATATACATTATATTTTTATTGGACAAAATGATTTTGCAAGTGAATTTATATGATTACAATATGTCTAAGAAGCTTTTTATGAAGTCAGCTGTATTTGAGCATTTCACCGTGACTCAAGATGAAAAATATTTTGTGTCAATGTGTGACAAGTGACCCAAATGAAAACAAATGCTGTGATGCCAAAATCAGTGCATTCTCAGGCAGTGATAAAAATGCTTCTACAAGAGCTAGCAATCTAAGAAGACATTTACAACGCTTCCACCCAGAGGTTTTCAAAGCTGTGACTGAGAAAGATAACAGCAGCACCAAGAAACCCGCGCCCAGCACGTCTTGGCAGACAAAGGTGGAGGAAAGAGCATCTCAAACATCATTAACAAGATATTGTGTAAGTGACACAGTTACTGTAACAATGACAGAACATATGTTTAAAAGACCGCTCATACAGCTTGTTGTGAAGGACGGTGTACCATTGTCATTATGTCACAAATAGCTTTTACAGCTCCTAATGGACAAATGGCCCGCAAACATGGCGTTTCTCTGGAAAGAGAAAGTATTAGATAATCAGTGATTGAAGAAGCTCTTAAACAAAAGGAAGATCTTAAAAAGACTCTTAAAAGCTACTTCATGTTTCTTAAAATGGATGCCTGCACACGTCACAGAGTGAAGTATTTTGCCATCATTGGTCGATATGTTTGTGACAACAAAGAAATTGTTACCAAGACACTGGCAGTAAAAGATACTAAAGCTCCTCACACCAGCCAGTTTCTCCAGGCCTTAGTGGAAAACGTTTTGCAAAATTACAAACTCAAAAAAGAACAGGTTCTTGCTATAGTAACAGACAATGCTTCATCAAACATGATAAGTATAATTAAACTGATGAATGAGAGTAATGAACAACAGCTAGAAGAAAAATTAGGATTGAGTATGTTTGAGATGGAAGGCCACAGTACTGCTCATGTAGCTGAGGAGCAAACAGATATTACAACAGGAGAACAGCAAAATGATACTTTAGCATTAGATGATCTTGTTGAAGCTCCTTCAGTAATCATATTCATCACATGTGCTGTGTTGTGCACATGCTGCAGCTGGCAATAAGAGAGAGTCTGCAAGAGGGACATGCTGGAAATGTGATTGGAAAAGTGAGGAAATTGGTTATTGCCGCCAGAACCCCTAAAATTGATTCCATCTTGAAGAGACGAGCTGGGAAAGGGGCAATTGTCGATCAAGCCACTTAGTGGGGCAGCACTTATTTAATGATTGAGAGATGGCTTGAACTTAAACAATTTTTTATAGATATGGCAAACCCTCAGGTAACCTTAAATGAAGGTCAATGGACACAGGTGGATGAACTGAAGAAATTTCTTCATCACCGATTTACCGTGACTAAAAAATTACAAGCTGAGGATTTAACTCCTGGCATTTTCATAAGGGAGTGGAAGAAACTTGCCGTTTTGCCTGTTCCAAAAAGGAGGTTTAATCGCAGATGGCATTTCTGCTTCAATGAAATGGAGAGAGACACAGCTATTGGAAAATAAAATTCTTCTGGCAGCTGTTTATGTGGACCCAAGTCATCGTATACTGCTTGATGATCAACAGATTACTAAAGGAAAAGAAGCTCTGACTGAGGTAGCAGTTAGGATGAGTGGCCTACTGGACTGCCAAGTGCAAGAGGACTTGGGTCCTGACAGTGCTACTGCTGCCATATCTTCATCCTCATCAGATGAGGAGTTTAACTTTGACAAGTATTTGGATGACATGGAGCAGGCAAAGCGTTGCCACAAGGAAAAAGATTTCACTCCATCTCCTATAGCAGCAGATTGGCCAGATTTCAGCAAAATCTTTCACTTACTCTCAAAGAAATAGAAAAATGCAACCGTTCATCAAAACTGACTGTGCATGAGGCAATTCCTTTATACCCGGAGATTTAGAGATGTTGCCCATGTGGGTTATGGCTTTGCCTCCAACCCAAGTTAGTGTAGAGAGGTTGTTCTCTAGCCTTAAGGGCCCGTTTCACGCTACGATATTGTTAACTATATCATTGAAACGTCACGGGTTTTCAGTCGTTCAAACGACGTTGTAACGACGTCGTTCAGTGTGCCATGTACATCCGATCAACGATAATCAGGCAGATCGTTCATCGGAGGTTTTGAACCGGACTTAAAACCAAATGATGAGCTTTCGTCCAACCTGCAGCATGGGTGTGCAATATTGCCGCGTGTGGACTGTACCTTTAGTGTTCGGTGGTGGCAGCATAATTTTCAGATTTCTGTGGTGTTGTGAACCTGAGGGTGACTGAATAGAGGTGAATATATGTTCTTAGCAGGAACTGGTGGTATACATACATCTCGTCACATTATGTGCCGCAATAGTCGTCATAAATTAGATCAGTTGCGCTCCTTTCCTTACCCTTTGTCAATACTCTGATTGGCCAGCAGGATAAGAGGCTTATCATCAATACTGAGCAAAGGGGCTGAATGGTTATCATGCACTGAGCAAAGGGGCTGAATGGTTATCATGCACTGAGCAAAGGGGCTGAATGGTTATCATCAACACTGAGCAAAGGGGGTGAATGGTTATCATGCACTGAGCAAAGGGGCTGAATGGTTATCATCAACACTGAGCAAAGGGGCTGAATACTTATGACCTTGTGAGATTTCAGTTCTTTACTAAATTTGCACAAATTTCTTCATTTGTTTTTTTTTTTTCTGTCAAGATGGGGTGCAGAGTGTACAGCAGTGGTCCCCAACCTTTTTTTCACCGGGAACCATCTCCATGCAAGAACTCTTTTCCAGGGCCCAGCAGGGCGGGGTTACACAGGGGTGAGGCTATTGAGAAGGGGTGGAGTTTAGTACCCTGTTTCCCTGAAAGATGCGCTACGTCTTATTTTCAGGAGATGTTTTATTTTTCCATACCCTTGCAGCCTCCAATATGGTATCTCCATCATCCCCTTGCAGCCCCCAATAATCCCATCATCTCCTTGCAGCAGCCCCCAATAACCCCATCATCCTCTTGCAGCCCCCCAAATAACCCCATCACTTCAACCCCTTGCAGCCCCCCAATAACCCCATCATCCTCTTGCAGCCCCCCAAATAACCCCATCACTTCAACCCCTTGCAGCCCCCCAATAACCCCGTCATCCTCTTCCAGCCCCCAATAACACACATTCACACATACATACACACACTCACACTTTCCTAACCAGTCCACCGGCAGCTCAGAGCCTGCTTCCCCGCCCTTCAATGAGAAGGCTCCCAGCAGCCAATCAGAGGCGAGCATGTAACATCATCGCATAACATTAGATGCTCGCCTCTGATTGGCTGGAGGCTCATTTGCTGGGAGCCTTCTCACTGAGGGGCCGGGAAGCAGGTTCTGAGCCGCCGCATGCAGACCGCACTTTCACTTTGTAGCGCTGGTCTACGGCGATGCAGTGGACCGGCGCAGGGACCCCAACGGCCCGGTACAGGTCCCCGGCCTGGTGGTTTGGGACCCCTGGTGTACAGTAATGAGAAAAAATGATCTTTTTTGAATTTACCAAATGGCTGCAATGAAACACAGTGAAAAATTAAAAGGGGTGTAAATACTTTACATTAAGTACGAATCTAGAAACAATCTGTGAGACTTACTAGCTACGGCAGGGTGGGGAATTCCAGGCCTCAAGGGTTGCCAAAAGGTCATGTTTTCAGGATTTCATTCGCATTGCAAAGAGGTTGAAATCATCACCAGGGCAGTTAATTAAATTATCACCTCTGCAATGCTAAGGAAATCCTGAAAACATGACCTGTTGGCCCTTGAAGTCTGGAGTTCCCCACCCCTAATGTACAGGAACTAACTACGAGACTAACCGAACGCCGGGAACACCCCACAAGACCTGATAAATACCAGAACACACCACAAGACCTGATAAATGTTGGGAACACCCCACAAGACCTACCAAACGCCGGGAACACTCCACAAGACCTGCTGTATACCAGGAATATCCACAAGACCCAGCATATACCGGGAACACCACACAAGACCGTCTGTGTACCATGAACATCCCACAAGACCTGCTGTACAACATGACCCTCAGTATACAGGGAACACCCCACAAGACCCTCCGTATACCGGGTATATTCCACATGACCCTCCGTATACTAGGAACACCTGATAAGACCTGTCATGTACAGGGAACACCCTCACAAGACCTGCCATGCACAGGGAATGCCACCTAGGGCCCACTGTATACTGGGAATAGCCGACAAGACCCTCCATTATACCAGCAGCACTCCACAAGACCCACCGTATACTGAGAAAATCCCACAAGACCAGCCATATAATAGGAACACCTGACAGGGCCCGCCGTGTGTGAGTCGGTTGCCTCGACATCTTCTCACAGTCTCTCGGATTATTCTGCTGTTCCATTTTTCCTGCATCCAACACTTTATTATCAGAAGTGAGTAGTCACATCTTCAAGTTAATGTCACCATATAATCAGGTTTCTATCCAGGACTGTAGGTGTATGTGTGGCACAGTGAAGTCTCGGTGGCATGCACTGCATCTCCTGGTTGAGATTTCCGTGCTCACACCTTCTTATGCACTCTAGCAGTCTGATTGACAGCTGGTGTTGGGCTGTGAGTCTGTCAGTCAAAAGTTAACAGCCGGAGTGACTGACAGGGTTTGTTCTCCCACCATCTTTTAGCGGCCGCTGTTATTCATGAGGATCCAGAAAGGAGAAAGTATCTGATGAGCGGCTCGTCAGCTCCGGTGAAGAGCAGGAATGTTGTCCCCCATGACATTGGAGACCCAGGTATGACTTCTCTGAGGGTCTCTCCATTCCCATCATTTCACCTTTTGTTCCTTATTTTGATGACATATTTTCTCTTCCTATGTCTCAGAGGATGAGCCATGGCAGAAACTAAACGCCTACCTCATCCATGACACCGCTGACTGGAAAGACCTGAACCTCAAGTTTGTGCTGCAAGTCTATAGAGATTACCACATAACCAAGAGCTCCACCTACCTGCAAGACATGTGGCCGGTGTGCCAGGTAAATATCACATGACCAGAGCTCCTCCTACCTAGGACATGTGACCGGCCTGCCAGGTAAATATCACATGACCAGAGCTCCTCCTACCTAGGACATGTGACCGGCCTGCCAGGTAAATATCACATGACCAGAGCTCCTCCTACCTAGGACATGTGACCGGCCTGCCAGGTAAATATCACATGACACAGAGCTCCTAACCGGCCTGCCAGACAAATATCACATGACCCAAAATTCCTACTATAATACATATGTGACCAGGCTAGCTGGTAAGTATCATATGACCAGAGCCCCTCCTACCTAAGTCATGTGACTGGTATGCCAGATAAATATCACATGACCCAGAGCTCTGCCTACAATATCACATGACCCAGAGCTCCTCCTACCTAAGCCATGTGACCGGTCTATCAGGTAAATATCACATGACCAGAGCTTCTCCTACCTTAGCCAGGTGACCAGTCTACCACGTAAATATCACATGACCAGAGCCCCTCCTACCTAAGTCATGTGACTGGTATGCCAGATAAATATCACATGACCCAGAGCTCTGCCTACAATATCACATGACCCAGAGCTCCTCCTACCTAAGCCATGTGACCGGTCTATCAGGTAAATATCACATGACCAGAGCTTCTCCTACCTTAGCCAGGTGACCAGTCTACCACGTAAATATCACATGACCAGAGCGCCTCCTACCTTAGCCATGTGACTGGCCTGCCAGGTAATTATCACATGACACAGAGCTCCTAACTGGCCTGACGGATAAATATCACATGACCCAAAACTCCTACTACATAACACATGTAACCGGTCTACCAGGTAAATGTCACATGACCCAGAGATGCTCCTGTATAAGACGTGTGAACTGTCTGCCATGTAAACATCACATGATCCAGAGCGCCGCCTACAATATCACATGACCCAGAGCTCCTCCTACCTAAGCCACGTGACCGTTTTGCCAGGTAAATATCACATGACCAGAGCCCCTCCTACCTAAGTCATGTGACTGGTATGCCAGATAAATATCACATGACCCAGAGCTCTGCCTACAATATCACATGACCCAGAGCTCCTCCTACCTAAGCCATGTGACCGGTCTATCAGGTAAATATCACATGACCAGAGCTTCTCCTACCTTAGCCAGGTGACCAATCTACCACGTAAATATGACATGACCAGAGCGCCTCCTACCTTAGCCATGTGACTGGCCTGCCAGGTAATTATCACATGACACAGAGCTCCTAACTGGCCTGACGGATAAATATCACATGACCCAAAACTCCTACTACATAACACATGTAACCGGTCTACCAGGTAAATGTCACATGACCCAGAGATGCTCCTGTATAAGACGTGTGAACTGTCTGCCATGTAAACATCACATGATCCAGAGCGCCGCCTACAATATCACATGACCCAGAGCTCCTCCTACCTAAGCCACGTGACCGTTTTGCCAGGTAAATATCACATGACCCAGAGATCCTCCTACCCAAGCCATGTGACTGGTCTGCCAGGTAAACATCACATGACCAGAGCTCCTCCTACCTAGGACATGTGACCGGCCTGCAAGGTAAATATCACATGACCAGAGCTCCTCCTATAATCATAATAATAATCTTTATTTATATAACACCAACATATTCCGCAGCGCTTCACAATCAAAGTTCATGTTTAAACAATCATAAGAAACAGTTAACAGAAATTACAATACAATACAAAGTATAATACAATACAATACAAAGTATAATACAATACAAAGTATAATACAATACAAAGTATAATACAATACAATACAAAGTACAATACAATACAAAGTATAATACAATACAAAGTATAATACAATACAATACAAAGTACAATACAATACAAAGTATAATACAATACAAAGTATAATACAATACAATACAAAGTACAATACAATACAAAGTATAATACAATACAAAAAATACAAAGTATAATATAATACAATACAAAGTATAATACAATACAAAGTATAATACAATACAAAAAATACAAAGTATAATATAATACAATACAAAGTATAATACAATACAAAGTATAATACAATACAATACAAAATACAATACAAAGTATAATACAATACAAAAAATACAAAGTATAATACAATACAATACAAAGTATAATACAATACAATACAATACAAAGTATAATACAATACAATACAATACAAAGTATAATACAATACAATACAAAGTACAATACAATACAAAGTATAATACAATACAAAAAATACAAAGTATAATATAATACAATACAAAGCGTAATACAATACAATACAAAGTATAATACAATACAATACAAAGTATAATACAATACAATACAATACAAAGTATAATACAATACAATACAAAGTATAATACAATACAATACAATACAAAGTATAATACAATACAATACAAAGTACAATACAATACAAAGTATAATACAATACAAAGTATAATACAATACAAAAAATACAAAGTATAATACAATACAATACAAAGTATAATACAATACAATACAAAGTACAATACAATACAAAGTACAATACAATACAAAGTATAATACAATACAAAAAATACAAAGTATAATATAATACAATACAAAGTATAATACAATACAATACAAAGTATAATACAATACAATACAAAGTATACTACAATACAATACAAAGTACAATACAATACAAAGCGTAATACAATACAAAAAATACAAAGTACAATACAATACAAAGTACAATACAATACAAAGTATAATACAATACAAAGTATAATACAATACAAAAAATACAAAGTACAATACAATACAAAGTACAATACAATACAAAGTATAATACAATACAAAAAATACAAAGTACAATACAATACAAAGTATAATACAATACAATACAAAGTATAATATAATACAATACAAAGCGTAATACAATACAATACAATACAATACAAAGTATAATACAATACAATACAAAGTACAATACAATACAAAGTACAATACAATACAATACAAAGTACAATACAATACAATACAAAGTACAATACAATACAAAAAATACAAAGTATAATATAATACAATACAAAGCATAATACAATACAATACAAAGTACAATACAATACAAGAGTACAATACAATACAAAAAATACAAAGTATAATATAATACAATACAAAGTATAATACAATACAAAGTATAATATAATACAATACAAAGCGTAATACAATACAATACAAAGTATAATACAATACAATACAAAGTATAATACAATACAATACAAAGTACAATACAATACAATACAATACAATACAAAGTACAATACAATACAAAAAATACAAAGTATAATATAATACAATACAAAGTATAATACAATACAAAGTATAATACAATTCAATACAATACAAAGTACAATACAATACAAAGTATAATACAATACAAAAAATACAAAGTATTATATAATACAATACAAAGCATAATACAATACAATACAAAGTATGATACAATACAATACAAAGCATAATACAATACAATAATTAGAGCAGAATAGTGACAGCCCTGCTCATAAGAGCTTACAATCTAACACTGGGGTGGGGGTGACACACAGTACAGGGGCTTATTTACAATGATGGTATAGTCACATTGAGGACATGGGGAACAGATAGGAGCAGCATAAGAGGCCACCACCCATTATTTGTGATATATGTGAGACTGGTGGAGCGGATTGGCTATGTCTAGATGACTCTGACTAGGGATCATGATAGGCCGCCCTAAAAAAAATTGTGTTTTTAGGGATTGCCTGAAACTATGTAAGTTATGGAGTCTGCCAGGTAAGTATCACATGACCCAGAGCTCTGCCTACAATATCACATGACCAGAGCCCCTCCTACATAAGACGTGACCGGCCTGCCAGGCTAACATCACATGACCATTGCTCCTCCTACCTAGGACATGTGACCAGTCTGCCGAGTAAATATCACATGACCAGAGCTCCTCCTACCTCCGCTATGTGCCCAGAGGTGACATGATTGTGTTTTCCCCCAGGCGGTCATGGACACTGCGCTGAGGTTTGATCAGGATGGTGATGGGCTGATCGAGAATTCGGGGTTCCCTGATCAGACATATGATGGCTGGATGATGACAGGACCAAGGTGAGGACCTCATTACATAATGGTGGGGGTGAATGTGTGGAGCAGATATATGTTTGCTTTCTATAATAATGTCTGCAATATAAGGAGATGTCTCTGTTATCTGACTGTAGTGATGTTTGGGGGAAGGGCTGGACGTGAGCTGACTGTAGTGATGTTTGGGGAAAGGGCTGGACGTGGGCTGACTGTAGTGATGTTTGGGGGAAGGGCTGGACATGAGCTGACTGTAGTGGTGTTTGGGGGAAGGGCTGGACGTGGGCTGACTGTAGTGATGTTTGGGGAAGGGCTGGACGTGAGCTGACTGTAGTGATGTTTGGGGAAAGGGCTGGACGTGGGCTGACTGTAGTGATGTTTGGGGGAAGGGCTGGACATGAGCTGACTGTAATGATGTTTGGGTGAAGGGCTGGACATGAGCTGACTGTAGTGATGTTTGGGGGAAGGGCTGGACGTGAGCTGACTGTAGTGATGTTTGGGGGTAGGGCTGGACATGAGCTGACTGTAGTGATGTTTGGGGGAAGGGCTGGACATGAGCTGACTGTAGTGATGTTTGGGGGAAGGGCTGGACGTGAGCTGACTGTAGTGATGTTTGGGGAAAGGGCTGGACGTGGGCTGACTAGTGATGTTTGGGGAAAGGGCTGGACGTGAGCTGACTGTAGTGATGTTTGGGGGAAGGGCTGGACATGAGCTGACTGTAGTGGTGTTTGGGGGAAGGGCTGGACGTGAGCTGACTGTAGTGATGTTTGGGGGAAGGGCTGGACGTGGGCTGACTGTAGTGATGTTTGGGGAAAGGGCTGGACGTGAGCTGACTGTAGTGATGTTTGGGGAAAGGGCTGGACGTGGGCTGTCTGTAGTGATGTTTGGGGAAGGGCTGGACGTGAGCTGACT
Organism: Allobates femoralis; assembly: GCA_033576535.1. Classification (NCBI taxonomy): domain Eukaryota; kingdom Metazoa; phylum Chordata; class Amphibia; order Anura; family Aromobatidae; genus Allobates; species Allobates femoralis. The sequence goes on along the minus strand of JARQOC010000003.1, from coordinate 879,527,549 downwards.
GTAGTGATGTTTGGGGGAAGGGCTGGACATGAGCTGACTGTAATGATGTTTGGGGGAAGGGTTGGACATGAGCTGACTGTAGTGATGTTTGGGGAAAGGGCTGGACGTGAGCTGACTGTAGTGATGTTTGGGGGAAGGGCTGGACGTGAGCTGACTGTAGTGATGTTTGGGGGAAGGGCTGGACATGAGCTGACTGTAATGATGTTTGGGGAAGGGTTGGACATGAGCTGACTGTAGTGATGTTTGGGGAAAGGGCTGGACGTGGGCTGACTGTAGTGATGTTTGGGGGAAGGGCTGGACATGAGCTGACTGTAATGATGTTTGGGGGAAGGGTTGGACATGAGCTGACTGTAGTGATGTTTGGGGGAAGGGCTGGACGTGAGCTGACTGTAGTGATGTTTGGGGAAAGGGCTGGACGTGAGCTGACTGTAGTGATGTTTGGGGGAAGGGCTGGACATGAGCTGACTGTAGTGATGTTTGGGGGAAGGGCTGGACATGAGCTGACTGTAATGATGTTTGGGGGAAGGGTTGGACATGAGCTGACTGTAGTGATGTTTGGGGGAAGGGCTGGACATGAGCTGACTGTAGTGATGTTTGGGGAAAGGGCTGGACATGAGCTGACTGTAGTGATGTTTGGGGAAAGGGCTGGACATGAGCTGACTGTAGTGATGTTTGAGGGAAGGGCTGGACGTGAGCTGACTGTACTGATGTTTGGGGGAAGGGCTGGACGTGAGCTGACTGTAGTGATGTTTGGGGGAAGGCCTGGACGTGAGCTGACTGTAGTGATGTTTGGGGGAAGGGCTGGACGTGGGCTGACTGTAGTGATGTTTGGGGGAAGGCCTGGACGTGAGCTGACTGTAGTGATGTTTGGGGGAAGGGCTGGACGTGAGCTGACTGTAGTGATGTTTGGGGGAAGGGCTGGACGTGGCTGACTGTAGTGATGTTTGGGGAAGGGCTGGACATGAGCTGACTGTAGTGATGTTTGGGGGAAGGGCTGGACATGAGCTGACTGTAATGATGTTTGGGGGAAGGGTTGGACATGAGCTGACTGTAGTGATGTTTGGGGAAAGGGCTGGACGTGGGCTGACTGTAGTGATGTTTGGGGGAAGGGCTGGACATGAGCTGACTGTAGTGATGTTTGGGGAAAGGGCTGGACATGAGCTGACTGTAGTGATGTTTGGGGGAAGGGCTGGACGTGGGCTGACTGTAGTGATGTTTGGGGGAAGGGCTGGACGTGGGCTGACTGTAGTGATGTTTGGGGGAAGGGCTGGACATGAGCTGACTGTAGTGATGTTTGGGGGAAGGGCTGGACATGAGCTGACTGTAATGATGTTTGGGGGAAGGGTTGGACATGAGCTGACTGTAGTGATGTTTGGGGAAAGGGCTGGACGTGAGCTGACTGTAGTGATGTTTGGGGGAAGGGTTGGACATGAGCTGACTGTAGTGATGTTTGGGGAAAGGGCTGGACGTGAGCTGACTGTAGTGATGTTTGGGGGAAGGGTTGGACATGAGCTGACTGTAGTGATGTTTGGGGGAAGGGCTGGACATGAGCTGACTGTAATGATGTTTGGCTGTCACTTAGTACGGTTTAGAAACACATTTCCATTGAGTTCATTCGAGGAGATGATGAAGGTTTATACTGGTGAAGACTAACAGAGAACATTTTTAGCTTCTCATCCTGATCGTCCGTCAATTGAATCATCATTCAGAACGAGAACTTTACCATTTACATCATTTGTATTTGTCCTCTGTCTGTTTTGAACCCATGGACAATTCTTCTTCCACCAGCTCCTGAGGTCGGCTCTTCATATAGTCACCACTCTTACAGTAAAGAGTCAGCTCCTGAGGTCGGCTCTTCATATAGTCACCACTCTTACAGTAAAGAGTCAGCTCCTGAGGTCGGCTCTTCATATAGTCACCACTCTTACAGTAAAGAGTCAGCTCCTGAGGTCGGCTCTTCATATAGTCACCACTCTTACAGTAAAGAGTCAGCTCCTGAGGTCGGCTCTTCATATAGTCACCACTCTTACAGTAAAGAGTCAGCTCCTGAGGTCGGCTCTTCATATAGTCACCACTCTTATGGCCGCTTTACAAGTTCCAACATTGTTTCGATATTGTATACAACGGCGCAGGAGCGCGCACGTTTTTGGCACTAATCCAAGATGGCATAGGAGCTGTCACACAGGGAGATATCGGCAGGCAACACAACTGCGATGTGTACGCCCCCTTGTACAAGCGACCCAGGAACGAACATTTAACATGGGAGAGAATAGGGGACGTTGCTCTCCAAGTCGTTGTTGGGCTGTCACACAGCACGATCCGGCCACATCGTCCATCCAATATCGGGCAGTTGGAGCCTGCACATTTCTCCCCCGATATCGGTTTTGCATCATTCTGGCATCGTATTGCTCATTTACACCATACAACGCACGAACGATATCGGCACCAACGCACGAACCACGTGACTTTTTATCGTTGTTGGACAACAATGATATCGGGACGTGTAAAGCGGCCATAACAGTATAGAGTCAGCTCCTGAGGTCGGCTCTTCACATGGTCATTCCTCTCACTGTAAGGCTTGCGCCCCGCTACTATGTCAGCCCATTCCTCCATAGTGAACCCTGGAAGGAGACCAATAATCCTGCCGTCCATTATCCAATCACCAGTGGAGAATAGTATAAAGTAGGGAACCCTGAGTGTTTGCAGGTCTTAATCTGCTGCTTTTAATTCCTGTAGTTTAACCCTCACTTAGTTCACAAGTGATAGATCAGCATCCTCACACTGAGGCTTTTGGTGTACAAATATATTTACCATGTATCATTTACCAGCTGATTCAAGTTTTATGTCTGGTCAATTTAATTTGCATATGTGATACAAAGTGTCATCAATAACTATCAAATAGCAAGACAGACTTTAACTGAATGACATAGTCACACAATGAGCTTGTGATGGGGGATATGGTGGGTTATATTTTACTGCATTTTACAAGTGTTCCTATAATGTGTATTCAGCCCTTCCCCACTTCTTGTGTACTCCTTACACTCCAGAGGGTTTGATAATTGAATTATTGTGGACATGTCCTTACTTGGCCATTCTTGTCCTCTGTCTCTAAATGTGTGTACTACCCCCCAGGAGTGTGTCAGTAGATTTGGTTTTGGATATGGGAGGGGGTTGGGGGAAGGAGAGACAGTGTGTTTTCAGTCTGTGCGTGGGACGCTGAAGCCGAGGTGTGCTCTCCAGAGGCATGAGAAAGTCACCTGGATTACCTGGATATATAGTATTCTGATGGATTGTTTTATGGATTTTTCTATTTTCAAGCAATAAAGGCTCTTGGGCTGTTGATTAATCTCTCGCTGTGTTGATTATGGGATACCAGAGAAGGACCCCGTGATAGAATACTTCACCTATGCTGATTGTAAACCTAATGCACAGGCAGAAATAAAGCTAATAAGATTAACAACGTAAACTTTGAATGCAAATTATTGTTTCACAGCCGTAGGAACCAGAATTTACTTGCATTGTGATATAGAATAGATTACGCACCACAGTGAGCAATTGATTATAAAATAAACTATTTCAAGGTTTTTAGCCAGCAATCGCTAAAAACGTTCAACTAATAAACCAGGCAGAGTGTGAAACAGGAGCCGTCTGACGCAGCTAAGAAAAGCCATGGGGAGCAGTGTTCATCTTGGGGTCTTTGTGGAAAAGCACCTGATAGAAATGAATGTCTTCATAATTAGCTGCATCACACACAGGAAAAAAGCAAAACCTACCAGTTCACATTCAGCAGGTCCTGACTTTTAATTCCCACGTTTTTCAGAAATCACTTCAAGTGTAACCATCAGTTAAATTTTTATTTAATAATAATGTAGAGCAAGTGATTTTTAATAAACTCTCAAATAGACTTTATAAGAGAATTTGGGTTGGTTATCATTCAGAAACCTTCCACAAGTGTCCCCACTACACTGTGTGTGAAGCAGACATATGTTCATTATCAGTCAGATCTGACTTCACACTGAATACGGAGCATGTAACCATATAAGGGAAAGGGGCGTGGCCTACACTCCTAATTGTATCTGGGGAGGAAACACTGTCTCATATTACAGTACAGAGCTGAGCAATGTCAGGAAGAGTGTAAACTCTTTCCTTGGCTCCACGATCTCTCTTGTCCCTTCTCTGCTTCTCGCATCACACTGCTCCCTATCAGCTACCAACCACGCCCACACAGCTATAAGTCAGCAAGCCCAGTGTATATAATTGTGTGTGGCTATAGTGTGAGTCTATGATGTTTGGGGGGGGAGCTGTAAATGATCTGTATATAACAGTGCCTGTATCTCTCAGCTCTTACTGCGGGGGCCTCTGGTTGGCCGCCCTTTGTATGATGTGTCAGATGGCCAGTGATCTTGGGGATGAAGAGGCTCACAGCAAGTTCTCTGATATCCTCACCAGAGGGAAAGAAGCGTTCGAGAAGCTGCTATGGAACGGTAAGTGTCCTATGTGCGGTATGGTATATGTGACGATAATGATCTACAGGATTGACCATTTATATGGATACACCCAAACAAAATGGGTTGGTGATATCAACTTCCTGTTTGTGGCACATTAGTTTTCCCTCTCCCATATACTAATGTGCCACAAACAGGAAGTTGATATCACCAACCCATTTTGTTTGGGTGTATCCATATAAATGGCCCCCCCTGTATAACCTCAGGACACTCTACACTGTTGGTAATGATGAGGTGGTGGTAGTACCCAGGACACTCTGTACAGTGCTGGTAATGGTGAGGTGGAGCTAGTACCCAGGACACTCTGTACAGTGCTGGTAATGGTGAGGTGGAGCTAGTACCCAGGACACTCTCTACAGTGCTGGTAATGGTGAGGTGGAGCTAGTACCCAGGACACGCTCTACAGTGCTGGTAATGGTGATGAGGTGGTGGTAGTACCCAGGACACTCTCTACAGTGCTGGTAATGGTGAGGTGGAGCTAGTACCCGGGACACTCTCTACAGTGCTGGTAATGGTGAGGTGGAGCTAGTACCCAGGACACTCTCTACAGTGCTGGTAATGGTGAGGTGAAGCTAGTACCCAGGACACTCTCTACAGTGCTGGTAATGGTGAGGTGGAGCTAGTACCCAGGACACGCTCTACAGTGCTGGTAATGGTGAGGTGGAGCTAGTACCCAGGACACTCTCTACAGTGCTGGTAATGATGAGGTGGTGGTAGTACCCAGGACACTCTCTACAGTGCTGGTAATGATGAGGTGGTGGTAGTACCCAGGGCACTCTCTACAGTGCTGGTAATGGTGATGAGGTGGTGGTAGTACCCAGGACACTCTCTACAGTGCTGGTAATGGTGATGAGGTGGTGGTAGTACCCAGGACACTCTCTACAGTGCTGGTAATGGTGAGGTGGAGCTAGTACCCGGGACACTCTCTACAGTGCTGGTAATGATGAGGTGGTGGTAGTACCCAGGACACTCTCTACAGTGCTGGTAATGATGAGGTGGTGGTAGTACCCAGGGCACTCTCTACAGTGCTGGTAATGGTGATGAGGTGGTGGTAGTACCCGGGACACTCTCTACAGTGCTGGTAATGGTGATGAGGTGGTGGTAGTACCCGGGACACTCTCTACAGTGCTGGTAATGGTGATGAGGTGGTGGTAGTACCCGGGACACACTCTACAGTGCTGGTAATGGTGAGGTGGAGCTAGTACCCAGGACAGTCTCTACAGTGCTGGTAATGATGAGGTGGAGCTAGTACCCGGGACACTCTCTACAGTGCTGGTAATGATGAGGTGGTGGTAGTACCCAGGACACTCTTTACAGTGCTGGTAATGGTGATGAGGTGGTGGTAGTACCCGGGACACTCTCTACAGTGCTGGTAATGGTGAGGTGCTCCTAGTACCCGGGACACTCTCTACAGTGCTGGTAATGATGAGGTGGAGCTAGTACCCGGGACACTCTCTACAGTGCTGGTAATGGTGAGGTGCTCCTAGTACCCGGGACACTCTCTACAGTGCTGGTAATGGTGAGGTGCTCCTAGTACCCGGGACACTCTCTACAGTGCTGGTAATAGTGAGGTGGAGCTTGTACCCAGGACACTCTCTACAGTGCTGGTAATGGTGAGGTGGAGCTAGTACCCGGGACACTCTCTACAGTGCTGGTAATGGTGAGGTGCTCCTAGTACCCGGGACACTCTCTACAGTGCTGGTAATGGTGAGGTGCTCCTAGTACCCGGGACACTCTCTACAGTGCTGGTAATGGTGAGGTGCTCCTAGTACCCGGGACACTCTCTACAGTGCTGGTAATGGTGAGGTGCTCCTAGTACCCGGGACACTCTCTACAGTGCTGGTAATGGTGAGGTGGAGCTAGTACCCGGGACACTCTCTACAGTGCTGGTAATGGTGAGGTGGAGCTAGTACCCGGGACACTCTCTACAGTGCTGGTAATGGTGAGGTGCTCCTAGTACCCAGGACACTCTACAGTGCTTGTGTTTTGGAATAGTTGGTCCTGGATGCCCCAAAGTCACTGAGGTTTCCATCCTTGTTGAGCCAGCGGAAGGGTGAGACTGTCACTTGCACCATCTTGTGCCCTTGCTGGGAATGTTTTATATGCTGTTTACTGTTGGTGACCAAATAAAGTCTTACCAGAGCTTGGTGCCTTCTCCTTGTGTTTTTTCTATGTAGTGTTTGGTCCACGGGGGAAAAGTCCAGGTGTTCAGTGGGATGAGCCCCAGCCCCTGGTGGTTTTTCTAAAGACAGCCAGGCTGTCACATGTAGACTGCTTTGCAGTCTCTGAATTGCTGCAGTAGTTAAATGGAGTTAATTTCCTTCAGTTTATGGCTCTTCAGGTGAGCTGCTGCTGTGTGTATCAGCTGATGTGCCTTGAAGTAATCCCATTACCCATTGGCTGGTGTTGCTGAAAGAGTCCATGCTCTGCAAAGACCTTGATCTGTGCTGATGCTGTGTACTGTTCTGCTGGAGTCTTCTTGCAGTGTACCTTGTTGGAGAATGCTATCTGTCTGGAGTTGCTGGGCTTATCCCGGTCCCTGGGTGGAGGTGAGTGGTTATAGCCTAAGTCTGCTCAGGAGCAGGGCAAGGGTGGCGGCCCAGACATCTTCACCTTTAGAGGTATTTCTGGGAAGAGAGTCAGCTATGGAACCGCAGTCTACAGAGTGAGATTAGCTTACCTGATTTTCTTAGCTCATCTCTACTATCCTGCTAAAAGCTTCGCCTGTCTGCAATTGGCACCCATGACACAGGCTAGCGAATGAGAGCACCCCTGACTCTTGTGTCTCCACACCCAGGATACTGTCTGTAGTCCTTATAATGGTAAGGTGGCACTAGCACCCAGGATACTCCATGGTAAATTACAAGCTGACCTGATTGAGATACAATCACCGTTATTTTCACGTCTTCCTTGACAAACAGGCAGATGAGATGATAATAGGATCCCGGTGTCCTGCGCGATGTGCAGCCTGCGCAGGCTCGTCACATTATTGATTATGCTCCAATCAGTCTCTTCTTCTCCCCTTTTCTCAGGAAAATACTATAACTATGACTGTGGCGTCCAGTCGTACTACAACAGTGTTATGTCTGACCAATGTGCCGGGCATTGGTTCCTGCGGGCGTGTGGACTGGGCCGCGGGCAGAGCGAGGTATAAAGGACGGGGTAACGCTGCGGGTATCGGAGGAGCTGTGTCCGTCTGCTGAATCGTCTGCCTTCTCCCTGCAGGTCTTCCCCTCCGCTCATGTGCGCAGCGCACTCAGAACCATCTTTGACCTGAACGTGAAGCAGTTCGCTGACTGTCAGATGGGAGCGGTGAACGGGATGCGTCCGGACGGTACAATCGACACCTCCAGTGTGCAGTCTGACGAGGTCTGGATCGGAGTGGTGTATGGACTGGCGGCCACCATGATTCACGAGGTAACAAGGCTCATACTCACCCCTATATACCCCAGTATAAGTAATGTATGTACACAGTGACTGCACCAGCAGAATAGTGAGTGCAGCTCTGGAGGATAATACAGGAGGTAACTCAGGATCAGTAATGTAATGTATGTACACAGTGACTGCACCAGCAGAATAGTGAGTGCAGCTCTGGAGGATAATACAGGAGGTAACTCAGGATCAGTAATGTAATGTACACAGTGACTCCACCAGCAGAATAGTGAGTGCAGCTCTGGAGTATAATACAGGAGGTCACTCAGGATCAGTAATGTAATGTATGTACACAGTGAGTTCACCAGCAGAATAGTGAGCACAGCTCTGGGGTATAATACAGGAGGTAACTCAGGATCAGTAATGTAATGTATGTACACAGTGACTGTACCAGCAGAATAGTGAGTGCAGCTCTGGAGAATAATACAGGAGGCAACTCAGGATCAGTAATGTATGTACACAGTGACTGCACCAGCAGAATAGTGAGTGCAGCTCTGGAGTATAATACAGGAGGTAACTCAGGATCAGTAATGTAATGTATGTACACAGTGACTGCACCAGCAGAATAGTGAGTGCAGCTCTGGAGTATAATACAGGAGGTAACTCAGGATCAGTAATGTATGTACACAGTGACTGCACCAGCAGAATAGTGAGTGCAGCTCTGGAGTATAATACAGGAGGTAACTCAGGATCAGTAATGTAATGTATGTACACAGTGACTGCACCAGCAGAATAGTGAGTGCAGCTCTGGAGGATAATACAGGAGGTAACTCAGGATCAGTAATGTAATGTATGTACACATTGACTGCACCAGCAGAATAGTGAGTGCAGCTCTGGACTATAATACAGGAGGTAACTCAGGATCAGTAATGTAATGTATGTACACAGTGACTGCACCAGCAGAATAGTGAGTGCAGCTCTGGAGTATAATACAGGAGGTAACTCAGGATCAGTAATGTAATGTATGTACACAGTTGACTGCACCAGCAGAATAGTGAGAGCAGCTCTGGGGATAACACAGGAGGTAACTCAGGATCAGTTCTGCTTCTCGGGGCGCTTCCCATCGTGTGGCTCTCGGGGGCTCCTCCTCGTCGTCTGCTTTCGGGGCGCTCTCCTCCTCGTCTGCTCTCGGGGCGCTCTCCTCCTCGTCTGCTCTCGGGGCGCTCTCCTCCTCGTCTGCTCTCGGGCGCTCTCCTCCTCGTCTGCTCTCGGGGCGCTCTCCTCCTCGTCTGCTCTCGGGCGCGCTCTCCTCCCGTCTGCTCTCGGGAGCGCTCTCCTCCCCGTCTGCTCTCGGGCGCGCTCTCCTCCCCGTCTGCTCTCGGGGCGCGCTCTCCTCCCCGCTGCTCTCGGGGCGCGCTCTCCTCCCCGTCTGCTCTCGGGGCGCGCTCTCCTCCCCGTCTGCTCCGGGGCGCACTCTCCTCCCCGTCTGCTCTCGGGGCGCGCTCTCCTCCCCGTCTGCTCTCAGGGCGCGCTCTCCTCCCCGTCTGCTCTCGGGGCGCGCTCTCCTCCCCGTCTGCTCTCGGGGCGCGCTCCTCCTCCCCGTCTGCTCTCGGGGCGCGCTCTCCTCCCCGTCTGCTCTCGGGCGCGCCTCTCCTCCCCGTCTGCTCTCGGGGCGCGCTCTCCTCCCGTCTGCTCTCGGGGCGCGCTCTCCTCCCCGTCTGCTCTCGGGGCGCGCTCTCCTCCCCGTCTGCTCTCGGGGCGCGCCTCTCCTCCCCGTCTGCTCTCGGGGCGCGCTCTCCTCCCCGTCTGCTCTCGGGGCGCGCTCTCCTCCCCGTCTGCTCTCGGGGCGCGCTCTCCTGCCCGTCTGCTCTCGGGGCGCGCTCCTCCCTGCCCGTCTGCTCTCGGGGCGCGCTCTCCTGCCCGTCTGCTCTCGGGGCGCCCTCTCCTGCCCGTCTGCTCTCGGGGCGCGCTCTCCTTGCCGCGCCTCTGCTCCTCGGGGCGCGCTCTCCTGCCCGTCTGCTCTCGGGGCGCGCTCTCCTCCCCGTCTGCTCTCGGCGGTCTCTCCTCCCCGTCTGCTCTCGGGGCGCGCTCTCCTCCCCGTCTGCTCTCGGGGCGCTCTCCTCCCCGTCTGCTTTCGGGGCGCGCTCTCCTCCCCGTCTGCTTTCGGGGCGCGCTCTCCTCCCCGTCTGCTCTCGGGGCGCGCTCTCCTCCCCGTCTGCTCTCGGGGCGCGCTCTCCTCCCCGTCTGCTCTCGGCGGTCTCTCCTCCCCGTCTGCTCTCGGGGCGCGCTCTCCTCCCCGTCTGCTCTCGGGGCGCTCTCCTCCCCGTCTGCTTTCGGGGCGCGCTCTCCTCCCCGTCTGCTTTCGGGGCGCGCTCTCCTCCCCGTCTGCTCTTGGGGCGCGCTCTCCTCCCCGTCTGCTCTCGGGGCGCGCTCTCCTCCTCCCCGTCTGCTTACGGGGCGCGCTCTCCTCCCCGTCTGCTTTCGGGGCGCGCTCTCCTCCCCGTCTGCTCTTGGGGCGCGCTCTCCTCCCCGTCTGCTCTCGGGGCGCTCTCACCCTCTGTCTCTTACCTTTCAGGGTCTGGTGGAGGAAGGTTTCCAGACGGCAGAAGGTTGTTACCGTACAGTATGGGAGCGGCTGGGAATGTCCTTCCAGACCCCGGAGGCATACTGCAAGAAGGAGGTGTACCGCTCCCTGGCATACATGCGACCACTGAGTATTTGGGCCATGCAGCTGGCGCTGGCGAAGCAGGAGGGGCAGGTGTGAGTGTTATAGGACTGCAGCGCCCCCAGTCTGTACCTCGGCCCCTCCATGTGTCGGGTAGATCAAGTGCCCTCTACGTGAGGCTTCTCATGACTGTCATTATTCCGTCATCTACCTCCTTGTACCGGCCATCTTGTCCGGGGCACAGCTGCTGCAGAACACCCCGGATCTGCTGGATCACGTAGCAATCACTGAAGGAGAATGGACTGTGCTCACTGTATACTGTCGTGGGCCCCCGCTGTCTGACCAGCGCCCCCTGTTGTATCGTTAATCATCCTTAATTTATGATTCATTGAGAAAAACTAAAAGTATGTCTGCTGAAAAAGAGTATGTTGTGACCATTACTGCGAGTGTTCAGGGGCTGTACAGGATGACCCCAACATCAATACAGCAGGCTGTACGTCTGTCTATGTACACTACGGTGTGCTCGCGCTGTACGTCCGTCTATGTACACTACAGTCTGCTCACGCTGTATGTCTGTCTATGTACACTATGGTCTGCTCGCGCTGTACATCTGTCTATGTACACTACAGTCTGCTCACGCTGTACATCTGTACGTCCGTCTATGTTCACTACAGTCTGCTCGCGCTGTACGTCTGTCTATGTACACTACAGTCTGCTCACGCTGTACGTCCGTCTATGTACACTACAGTCTGCTCGCGCTGTACGTCCGTCTATGTACACTACAGTCTGCTCGCGCTGTACGTCTGTCTATGTACACTACGGTCTGCTCGCGCTGTACGTCCGTCTATGTACACTACAGTCTGCTCGCGCTGTACGTCCGTCTATGTACATTACAGTCTGCTCGCGCTGTACATCTGTCTATGTACACTACAGTCTGCTCACGCTGTACATCTGTACGTCCGTCTGTTCACTACAGTCTGCTCGCGCTGTACGTCCGTCTATGTACACTACAGTCTGCTCACGATGTACGTCCGTCTATGTACACTACAGTCTGCTCGCGCTGTGCGTCCGTCTATGTACACTACAGTCTGCTCGCGCTGTACGTCAGTCTATGTACACTACGGTCTGCTCGCGCTGTAAGTCAGTCTATGTACATTACAGTCTGCTCACGCTGTACGTCCGTCTATGTACACTACAGTCTGCTCGCGCTGTACGTCCGTCTATGTACACTACAGTCTGCTCGCGCTGTACGTCCGTCTATGTACACTACAGTCTGCTCACGCTGTACGTCCGTCTATGTACACTACGGTCTGCTCGCGCTGTACGTCCGTCTATGTACACTACGGTCTGCTCGCGCTGTACGTCCGTCTGTACACTACGGTCTGCTCGCGCTGTATGTCCGTCTATGTACACTACGGTCTGCTCGCGCTGTACGTCCGTCTATGTACACTACGATCTGCTCGCGCTGTGCGTCCGTCTATGTACACTACGGTGTGCTCGCGCTGTACGTCCGTCTATGTACACTACGGTCTGCTCGCGCTGTACGTCCGTCTATGTACACTACGGTCTGCTCGCGCTGTACGTCCGTCTATGTACACTACGGTGTGCTCGCGCTGTACATCCGTCTATGTACACTACGGTCTGCTCGCGCTGTGCGTCCGTCTATGTACACTATGGTCTGCTCGCGCTGTACGTCCGTCTATGTACACTAGTCTGCTCGCGCTGTACATTACACACCCATCTCCTGTACACTACAGTCTGCTGTTTAGTGGTGTTCTCTATACTGTATTATACACCAGTCCCTTGTACAGTACAGTACCCGCACACTGCGTTGTATTTCTTGTAAGGATAATATTTACTCCTTTATTCAAAAATCCAATGAGGGGAAAATAAATAAAAGAAAGTTTCACTTGCTGCATTTTGAAATCCTGAGGACTCGGTCATGGCTGCTCCTTACCGGCCCTTTAAGTGGAGTCCTTGACCCAGAACAGGTACGTCTGATAGAGAATTGATCTGGTGGACAGGGTAGGGGGTACTCAGACACCGGGACAGGGGGTTACTTCAATGGGGAATCACAGTTGGTCGGTTCCTGGTTCCGTGCCCTGGACCCTCAGGAGTGGGGGTGATGATGATGGGGGAGATAACGTGACGCCACCTGTGGTACCAGGTAATGGTCACCAGCGCTGCGGCCGGCCGCTGAGTTGATGGAGGTGCAGCTTTGGTAGTACAGCTCCCCACAGGTGGAGCTTTACTTCAGGGCAGCGGGGTGGATGAGGGGAGTAGTTGTCCTCACCTCCGATGATGATGCTGTGGCCCTCCGGGCAATGAGAGAAGGAATCACGGACACCACTTCAGCTCAAACAGTTCTTTTACTTCACCAGATGGAGACAGGTAGACGGTACATTCTGGGTTAACGGGTATTGTAACCGCGGATCGTGAAGGTCTCTCCAGAGTCTGACAGTTGTGCCCTCAATATGGCGCTCGTGGTCCTGTTACTCTCTTGCTCTCCTCTCTTGAGCCAAGTCTCTAGTCCTTGGGGGTCTGTTACCTAAAGTCTCTGGCTTGTCGGAGTCGTGGACCCGGCTGCGGGACCGATGTTGGGCTTCTTAATCTTCAATAAGTTTTTATTTAAAAATTGCATTTTTCAAATCAGGGACAAATAAAACATTTAGTAAGGAAATCAACAAAGGGATCGGGCCGACCTGGGGGGGAGGAGGAGGGGTGAGGAAGGGAAAGGAAGGGAAGAGGGAGAGGGGGGAAAGAAGCAAGAATAATAGAGAGAGAGAGAGAAGGGTCCAAAAGTGGGTGGTGAGGGGAGAGGGGAGCTAGTATAAGAATAAAAGTGGGGGAGTAATGGAAGGTGTATGCTAGTGGGACCTCATCCGCCAGCTATGTCCTAACTTGGGAGTTGGATCAGCAGGGGATGAGATGCCCAGCAGGCCCAAGCCTCTCGCACATATCGCCTAGTTGGAACGTCTAGAGCCAAGAAGTACTCATGGGTAAATATAGAGTTAAGTTTGTTTGTGAGATCGCCCAACGATGGGGAAGAGACGGACTTCCAGTCAGCTGCAACACAGAGTCTAGCTGCAGTTAGAACATACGTAATTAGGTGCCGAGGAATCATGGGGAAATCCTCGACGCCTGTATGTAAAATAGCCGCTGAGGGGTGAGCGGAATTTTGGTTTCCGTGAGAGTCCCCAGGAGGCTTTCCACCAGAAGCCAGAACTGCGCGATCTCGGGGCAAAACCACCCAACATGGGCCAAAGTACCCCTCTGACCACACAATCTGCAGCACAGGGGCGAGGTCTCCATGTTAAATCGAGCAATTCTAGCCGGGGGAGTGTACCACCTCAAGTGGATTTTAATCAGTTGTTCAACATGGTTTATGCATTTAGTCGCCCGAAGGGTACGAGTCGCCCCCTCCCATTCGTCCGATCCCACAGTAAAACCCTGGTCCCCCTCCCATTTCTCCCTGTATGGGAGTTTTGATTTCTACTAGACCGTTGTATATTGATGATAGGCCCTTAGTCACCTCTGGACCAACAGGAGGAACGCTCACAGGGGAGAGGCCCCAATCCAAGCCGGGCCTTTCTAGATGCGAGGAAGTGGGAGACCTGGCACAGCTGGAAAAAGGTGTGTTTGAGAGAAGGGTATTATCAACGAATTCTCCATACGACAAAATTCGGTTATCCAGGGTTATGTCGCCCAACGACTCCACACCATGGTCACTCCAAGCTGACAAGTTCAACGAAGGAATATGGAGCTGGAGTGCGGCAAGAGGAATTGAGTCAGTGGGCAACCTGGTCCACTCTCCCGGGGCGCGCCTTCAGATGCGTAGAAGCGCCCCAATCATGCCTAAGCTGTGAGTGATCTCAACAGGGGCCAGTGACTCAGCTGCTAGAAGGCGGCGAAGGGAGTATCCAAGTACAGCCTGGGACTCTAACTGTGACCAGAGCTAGGCCACTATAAATCCTAGGCAAACTCGATATATGAACAAAACCTACAAGAAGATGAGTTTATAGCCCAATAATGGTATAAAAACAATTATTTTATTGGTACAATTCATAAAACATAATCAATAATACAATTTATGACATCAAAAAATGATAAAATCACCACAAATGTAATGCATCCTGTTATTGCGATACACCAATTGAACAGAGAACTATCAATTTATTACAGTCTTTTATATCTCATATATTCTTGGAGCAACCATTGATGCTAAATTTCATGAGAGGTTTCATATATAAAAGAATCCCACTACTAGTATATCCAGATAGGGGGATAAGGTGGCTGATGACCTCAACCACTGGTGGAAGCTGGTAGACAAATAAAATTGCCCACTGGACACAATAATCCTAAATTGCAGTGACAAAATTAAAAAATAATATATCCCCATCACAGTTTGGTGACAAACACAAAATAAAAATCAAAATAAATGATAATACAGTGTGTGTCAAAATAACTCAAACCAGTGCATAAATTTCAATGACATATAATGGTGTACAAGTACATACACAAATACTTAAGTGTGTCAACATAGTATGAAAAGGTTATATGTATGTTCCAAACACAACCATATATATCAGAAAAATAAATCCAAAATAAATAAAAATGTTGTGTATGTCAAAATTACTCAAACCAGTGCACACCTTCAATAACATATAATGGTATACACGTGCATGCACAAAAACATCAGTGTGTCAACATAATGTGAAAAAGTCATAAATATATTCCATATACAAAAAATGTGTGATCAAAAATATCAGTGGATACTGAAAGGAAACCAGTCCAGGAGCAAAACTAGTAAATCAACTACCATCACCAAGGTACGGAAGCAATTACCAAGGTATACAAAAATATAGTCCCCAATTGTGGTCACTAATAGGGATTCCCAGTTACAAATTAACAGAAACACTCTATCTCAAACTTGAGCAGCACAATACATATAGTGCACAATGGCTAACAGTTCTCACATGAAGCACATGTTCCGGCTGGTCAAATGCTCAGCAACTACATTGCTACAGTTGGTGTTATAATTACCGTCCACACTGGATGCTGGGGTCACCCTGACGCGTTTCGCCTATAGGGGCTTCTTCTTGTAGGTTTTGTCTAACTGTGACCAGCCCAGGGTGTCACAATCATGCCACCAAATCTTGGCCACCTCGAGCAACGCCGCCCTATAATAGGATGTCACGTCCGGGACCCCCATGCACCCCCACACCCCCCAAGCTTCAAGTACATTATTGTTTTGTGTACTCTAGGGTGTCTAGACACCCAAATGTATCTATTAGGGTACCTTTACACGCCGCCACGGCAGGCTGGATACATCCCGCTACTTCACGTGCACGAGCACGCTCAAACGGCTACAAACGGTCAACGCACCCTCTTTACACGCGCCACAAGGTTCGCTACGCCACGCTACATCTATAGCTAGCTACATCGCCGGGTGTCTCAAGTAGCCAGCTGTTGCTCATTTACACACCGCTACAACCAGCTACTATGGGCGGACCTGGTGCATCAGGGACAGCACATAGGCGTGCTCCAATTGTGGATTACAAGACTTCCGTACGCTGATAGGACGAAGCAATAACATCCTGATTGGGCAGGCATCGCAGGAGGCTGAGTAATACAGCACGCTCGAGCGATTGAGTAGTGTGACTTGTCAGCTCCTTAAATATGCCTCCCTATGCAGCGACTACCAATCGTCATGCAGCAGCTTCCACCAATGATCGCACATGGGGCGCGGTAACATGGAGCCGAGGTCACGCCTTAGCTACATTGCAGCTACAGCCCCGGGTGTCCAGAGTTCCCTTCCGTTGCTTCTTTACACGCCGATACAGCTCGCTACCATCGGCGATATAGCCATCTGTTTTCGAGCAGAGCCCATAAACAGATGTATCTGTCGCCGGCTATAGCGTCGCGTCTTCAGACGCCGCTACGACGGGCTACATTGGCGCTACAAGCTACATTTGTAGCCTGTAGCGGGATGTATCCAGCCTGCCGTGGCGGCGTGTAAAGGTACCATCAGTGAGAGCTTGAATTTGGGAGAGCAATCTCGAAGGGGAAAAAAAGAGGGACACATCTCAAAAGGTATAAAATTCTGGGCAGCCAAAGCATTCTGAAGGCCTGTACTCTCACCAACCACGATAGGGGAAGGACAGACTGTGTTTCCATCGCCTTCCACAAAGCCCCCAGAAGAGACTCGACATTACACCTAGCCATCACTGAGAGGTAGGGTGATTCCACAATACGGGATTCCCTCCGGTGACGAGCGGAAGGGGAGGGCACGTGAAAGGCGGTCCACGACCTCCTGGGGAACATGTATTGGGAAAATCACAGATTTATTTGCATTAAGCTTATAGTATGAAATTTGAGAAAAAACATTCAGCGATGCCAGGACTCTCGGGAGTGAGGTGGACAGGTGGGTGCAAGAGACAATGACGTCATCAGCATAAAGGCTCACTACATGCTTCTTCCCTCCAACTTGGATGCCTGTGATAGACAAGTCAGCCTGGATGAAGGCGGCAAGCGGCTCTATTACCAAGGCAAAAACCAGGAGGGACAAGGGACAACCCTGTCTGGTCCCGTTGGTAATACAAAAAGGCTCAGAGAGGAACCCCGAGGAAAAGACCCTGGCCGAGGGGTTCGAGTATAGGCCGAGAATCGCCGACAAGATAGGCCCGGCAAAACCGAACGTACTCAGGACCTCCCTGAGGTAGCCCCAGTGCACCGTCAAACGCTTTTTCTGCGTCTAGGGACAGGAATACACAGGGGTCCCCTCCGCTTCTCAGCCAAATCAATGAGGTTCAACATTCTTCTGGTTCCATCTCTGGCTTGACGGTGAGCCACGAACCCCACCTGATCCGGGTCGACTAGGAGGGGAATCGCTGCCGTCAGTCTAGTCGCAATTAATTTGGAATAAATTTTTAAATCGGTGTTTAACAGTGAGATCGGACGATAGCTCTCCGGAAATTCTGGGTTTTTGCCGGGTTTAGGGATGGTTGTAACCGTAGCTTCCAACGCCTCAGCCGGTATAGAGCCCGTTGATCGCCAACTGCTGAACAGCCTGAGAAGGAAAGGGGCCAAAATGCAACTGTACTCCTTATATTATTCGTTTATGAAGCCATCTGGGCCAGGAGCCGAGTTGGTCTTTAGTGAGGATATTACTCTACTGATCTCCACAAGAGTAAAAGGCTGGTTCAATGTATCCAGCACATCATGGGGAACCGAGGAAAGATCCAGATCTGACAAAAATTTACGGATCGCAACATTGGTTGGCTGAGGGGTATTGATGTAATTTTTGAGGTTGTAAAGTTTAGTCTAATAGGTGGCGAAAACCTCCACAATCTGCCTCAGGTCCCTCACAATTTTCCCACTCGAGTCCCTCATATGGTACCTTTACACGCCGCTACAGAAGGTTAGAAACAACCGGGTGTCGGAGACAATTGTATCTTGCACCGTCAAAACACCGCGAGGTAGCGGCGTGTAATTCAGGTTGTTGCCACCGGTCACTGTCGGCACCTGTTTTTCAGCAGTGCTCAAAAACAGGTAGGTTTCAACCCGATGGTAGCGGCGTGTAATCGAGGAACAGGAAGGTTTTGTCGACACCTAGTGAACTCCCTGGGGCGTGACACAGCCTCCGGGATACCGCGCCCCATCAGCGATCATTGGTGGAAGCTCCTGCGTTACGATTGGTTGTCCCTGCATAGGGCGGCATATTTAAGGAGCTGACCAGTCACACTACACAATTGCAATAGCGTCATGTATTAGCCAGCCTTCCTGCGCCGGCTGGCCAATCATGATACAATTGCATTGTCCAATCACCGTACGAGCGTCTCGTACTCCACAATTCTAGCACGCCTATGTGCTGTCCCTGCTGCACCAGGTCCTCCCATATTGCCTTGTGGTAGCGGCGTGTAAATGAGGGAAGGTGCTCTACAGAAGGTAACCTGCGGCACCCGTCAGTGCCTCCAGGGATAGAAACAACCTACTGTGGACCACCTTGTAGCGGCGTGTAAATGCGGTGTCAGGTAACGTTAGGAACCATTGAAACGTGCTCGTGCACGTGAGCCACCCGGTGGTTTCTAACCTTCTGTAGCGGCGTGTAAAGATACCTTTAGAGGTAATCATGGATTGCAAAGTCTGTTTCTCTTGAACGTTTGGCTAAGAGTTTGCCTGCCCTATCCCCCGCAGCATAAAAACGGGTCTTGAGTCTACGCAGTTCCACCTCATACTTATGTAATAGGAGGGAACGCAGTTGGGTACGGACGGCCAGAATCTGGGAGACAGTAAGCCAGGAGAAGGATTAGCCTTGTTAGCGGACTCAAACTGTTGGATTTGAGTGATCCACACTCGTCTCTGGGCATCTCTTGCTTTCTTCCGCTGGGAGGCCCTCTGGAGGAAGAGCCCCCGCAGAACCGCCTTGTGGGAGGCCCAAAGGGTCCCATCCGTAACCTCTTCATTATCATTGGTGTCAAAAAATGACTGGATCTCGGATGCAATACCCTCAGAAAGCTGTTGGTCTGTTAGGAGGCCAGGACTAAGCCGCCATCTCCTGGACCCACCTTCACTCGATCTCTGTGCAATCTCCAAGGACGTCTGCGCATGATCTGACCAGGTTATCAAGCCTACACCAGCCTTAATACAGTCTGCTAGGGAGAGGTCGTCCACTAGGAAGAAATCTATCCTGGAGTACGATATATGGGAATTAGAGAAAAAGGAATGGTCCCTCTCACCTGCATGCAGATAGCGCCAAACATCATGGAGATGGAACTCCCTGCACAGGGGGAGAAGATTCCCCCCCCCCCCCCTTCTGCGCATGGACGGGGAGGAAGAGTCCAGGCGAGTCTCCATCACAGTATTAAAATCCCCACATACAATCAGGCGACCTTCGGCCTCGGCCCTCAGTTTCCCAAACAGCGTATGGAGGAATTAATATTGTCCGATATTAGGCGCATACACGCTGGTTATGGTGTAAGTCACACCTGATATGTCGCAGATAAGTATAACATATCTCCCCGCTGGTCAGAGATCACCCGTTTCAGGGAAAACTACTGCAGTACCCACCATTATACAGACCCGGCTTTCTGTTCTGTTATTAGAGAAATATATGGGAACCTGGGGTGGTGGAGCCTAGAGTTGTGCCCTGCCAGCAAGCGCGACTCCTGTACACAAACTATGTCAGCATGCGAGTGTTGCACTTCTCTCCACAATAAGGGCCTCTTGGCCAGAGAGTCTAATCCCTAACATTCAGGGAGACCAACCTAAAGCTCATGATGATACCTAGCTACATGACCCCACCCAGAAGGAATCAGCTGGAAAAAAAAGAGAAGACAGAAAAAAAGAGAAGACGGGCAAGATGGGGGGATAGGTACACTAGGAGAGGATCAGGGAGGGAAAATGGGAAACAAAGTGTATAAAACAAACAAGTTTAATAAGAACACGTATGTAAACTATGGTTACTCAGGGTGCAACCTGAGAAACGGGGGACAAGTGAGCAAACAAAACCCCCAGCGCCCCAAACAGGCAAAGCGATGCAAAGGGGACGGCCTAAAATGGAATATAAGCTGACAGCTCACAACACACCGACTGTCAGTCTTCCGACGTAGTCCAAAAAATTAGGACCTCAAGTCCAACAGAGCCCCCCAACCGGGCTAAGAACTCAGGTACGATTCTCCTGGCCTCTGAGATCCTCCGGAGTCGTTCCGGGACTTGGGGCTGGAAGAGGGAGAGCCGGACTTTCTCAGTAGGTTCCAGGATATAAGTGCCGCTTTGAGCTTGGAAGGAAAGGCAAAAGTATGCTTCATCCACTTATAACGAAAGGAGACGTTCACCGGGGAACCCCAAGCATATTGCAAGCCCCTATCACGTAACACTCGACAGTAGGGGGGCAAAGTCCCGGCGTATTGTTAAAGTTCCAGGGGAAATATCTCCCAGTCCTTATAACTCCCTTCAGTAATGGGGTTCCTTCTTAGCTTCTGAAGGATCAGCCATGACACGGCGACCACAGCCACGATATAGCAGCTGCTACAGGACAGCCAGCAGCCGCAACACAGCGACCATCAGCCACGACATGGCAACCACAGCCGCGACACAGCAGCCGCTACATGACAACCAGCAGCCGCGGCACAGCAACCACAGCCGCGACAGGGAGTTATAAATGGCTTCCCTGGGGAAGGCTAAACAGACCAGAATGTCCTTGGGGAGAACCCGATTGATGTGGGGGGGTTTAGGGAGGCGATAAGCCTTCTCAATCGCCAGCTCAGGGGGGGGGGGAACATCAGGCAGAATGGTGCATAGGAACGACAGGACGGACTCCTTTACGTTCTCCTCCCCTCCATCTCCGCCATGCCTCTAAGCTTGAAATTGCCCTATCTCAGCTTGTCCTCCAAGTCCCAAATAGAGGCCCGCATAGCCCTAATATCAGTGTAGTAGACAGATAACTGTCTGCTAACTCATTGTGAGCGGAGGCGTATTCCGCCATTTTGTGCTCCAGGTGTCAGGTCCGCTCCCCTAATGCCGCCATGTCCTCCCTCAGCTCACCTATTAGGCCATTTATGTCTTCCTGGAGCGATCTGCGCAGGGAGTCCAGGAGGCCCCTCCGAGACCGCTGTGTGATCAGCGCCAGGTCCTCCTCGCTGCCATGATCACGATCCCTAGGGCTGCGGGAGGTGTGGGGAGAGCGAGACACAGGCCACGTCAGACGCCATCTTGGGAGGCAGGGCAGAGGGCCCCTCCAGCGGGAAGAATTCTGTGACCCTCTGCAACGGTTCCCATTCGCGGGAGGGGGCTCTCGGCATCCCGCTGTATAGGGGTGGAGGGCTGCAAGAGATGTGCCAGAAAAAGGCTCAGGGTGCCGTTTATCACCAGTGAAGGGGCTCTGATGGAGGAGCTCCCAGATTATGTGTCCTCCATCTCCAGCGTCAGGACATGCCCCCATGTTGGACTTCTTTAGGGGTGCTTCGGCTCCCTGTATGTGTCGGGCCCTCAGCTTGCCGGTCTGTAGTTAGGGATGATCTTTGCATCTATCTACCTCGGCTCCGGTACACCGATGTCGACCTGGGTTCCCGGCTGGCTCCAACCAGTCCTGGGTAAACCCCCTTCCAAAGTCTGGGACACCTCTCGCCCCTTAAAAAGTGCCCTCCAGTGTAGCCACAGGGTCCCCTGCGTCCTTCTTTCTTACTCTCTCACACCAACTGTCTGACTGAGCTGTCACTCCCCGTCTCCCGCTCTCTAAGCTCCACCCTCTGGGACCTACTGAATATCAGTCCCCTGTAATAAAGTGGCCTGTGTATGGGTGTTGGGGTGCAGACTCTGAAGATTCCCCCACTTCCACGGTTACAGAGGCATCACATCTCTACTTAGTATGTAATACCTCCCTGTGGCACCTTGCCATAGGGGTGCCACAGAATCATCTCATCTACGGAAGATCCACGGCTGCCGTGTAGTTGCCTTATCGCGGCTGCTGGATGTCGTGTCGCAGCTGCTGGTTGTCGTGTAGTGGCTGCTGGATGTCGTGTTGCGGCTGCTGGTTGTTGTGTAGCGGCTGCCATGTGGCAGCTGCTGATTGTCGTGTAGTGGCTGCTGGATGTCATGTCGCAGCTGCTGATTGTCGTGTAGTGGCTGCTGGTTGTCGTGTAGCGGCTGCTGTGTCGCGGCTGTGGTTGCTGTGTCGCAGCTGCTGGTTGTCGTGTAACGGCTGCCATGTCGTGGTTGATGGTCGCCGTGTTGCGTCTGCTGGTTGTCGTGTAGTGGCTGCTGTGTCGCGGCTGTGGTTGCCATGTCAGGGCTGATGGTCGCCGTGTTGCGGTTGCTGGTTGTCATGTAGCGGCTGCTGTGGCACGGCTGCTGGTTGTCGTGTACCGGCTGCCATGTCGTGGTTGATGGTCGCCGTGTTGCGGCTGCTGGTTATCGTGTAGCGGCTGCTGTGTCGCGGCTGCTGGTTGTCATATAGTGGCTGCTGTGTCGCGGCTGTGGTTGCCATGTCAGGGCTGATGGTCGCCGTGTTGCGGCTGCTGGTTGTCATGTAGCGGCTGCTGTGGCGCGGCTGCTGGTTGTCGTGTAGCAGCTGCCATGTCGTGGCTGCTGGTTGTCTTGTAGTGACTGCCATGTCGTGGCTGATGGTCGCTGTATTGCGGTTGCTAGTTGTCATGTAGCGGCTGCTGTGTCGCCGCTGTGGTTGCCGTGTCACGGCTGTGTGTTGCGGCTGTGTTTGCCGTGTCGCAGCTGTGGTTGCCGTATCGTGGCTGCTGTGTTGCGACTGTGGTTGCTGTGTTGTGGCTATGAGACTCTTTATCAGTGTTCCTGGTGCTCACAGCCACTACCAGAAGAGAACAGCGGGCATGACTGTACGTGTACTGCTCTGCCGGAGGAGCACATCTGTCTGTACACGGGTTTAACCCTCTACCTGCCAATAACCGATCTCTTGATTTAACACAAGAACATGAGGAAGGAGAAGAGATTGTCTGTTGATCAGATAATACTAGAATATAGCTGTGGGTGATCCTGTCAGTATCCCACATGTTGGTCATCAGCAGTTTAGCTCTCTGAACGGTGCCTGTGCGGATCTGCAGTTGTGGGTTGTAATAATCACCAAGGCAGGATAATGGTGCAGTAGGTTTTATTTGTATTCATACATGATATTACACCAATGATCACAATGCAACGTCCCCAATCCACAAGATCACAAAGCAGACCACAAGTGATCTATTTGATGATCTTCTAATTAATTGAGATGCAGCTGTACCTTCTGGATTTTATTAACCATCCTAAAGACTATTCTTGTTGAATGAACCTGAATACACATGGCACGGTGTAATCTCTCCCCCTCCTGAGGACTATTCCTGCCGACAGAACCTGGATACACATGCCACGGTCATATCATCTACCTTCTGGATTCTGGGACCTAACTTAAAGGGATTGTCCGGGCTTTTCCTAAGATCTGTGTGTGTATCTAGGCTGCAGAATGCTGACAGTTTGTTATTTGTATCCTGTCAGCATTTTGCATTGTCATCTAGATATGACAGTTTGGTGTGTGGAGGAGCAACTCAGCCCCCGACAAGAGGTGTGTTTGTTTTGGAGCCTGGATGTAACGTCACAACTTGTCGCTTATACCCAGACTCCAACGAGCCACATTCAGACTCCAACAGGATCACCTCCATTCACCTATGTAAAGTCTAAACTGCATTAGATTGAGCAGTCAACTCCTCTCTGCATCACTGTGCCACAGCCGCCTCTCTGTGAAGGAGGTGCCCGCTTTGTGTCAGTGATGTATGTGGTGTGTGTGCTGTTCATCTCCTTCACATTTGGGCAGCTTCAGCACAGTGATGCAGAGAGAAGGAGATGACTGCTCAGTACAATGCAGTTCAATCAGAGTTTATAGAGGTAGTCCTGCTGGAGACTGGGTGTAATGTCCAGTTGTGATATTACAACCAGGCTCCAAAACGACACACTTCTAGAAGGGGGTGAGCAGCTCCTCCACATATGCGGTGTGCTGTATCTAGGTAACCATGCAAAATGCTAACAGGGTATAAATTACAAACGGTCAGCATTCAGCAGCCTACATATACACACAGATTTTAGGAAAAGCCCGGACCACTCCTTTAAGTTAGTTCCCACAATCCAGAAGGGAGATATCACAACAAAAGCATGTGTATCCAAGTTCAGTCGGCAAGAATGTTCCTTAGGATGGCTCCTAAAATCCAAAAGGGGGATATCGCAACCATGGCACATGTATCCAGGGTGCCCCCTGCAGGGAGGAACAAAAGAATCCGAACTCCCTAACCAGATGCAGGACACTGGTAATATAGATCTGATTGTATTATGGTCTATCAAAACAGGCTGGAAGTGACACTCTGGTATATCCCCTTCCCCTTCAATTTGTGATCAATAAAATCGACATAACTAGCAATCCATGATGGAAAAGTCTGATAGTCATTAGTCCATGGCCAGCTCCGCACAGTGCACTAAAGGCTACCTGGATTAAGCCAATAACCAGAAACACAGAAAAGGTTAAAATTAGGAGAAAAAAAAGGCACAGAGTAACCAGGAGCGGGAGGAAAACTGTCTCTAGACCTGATTTTTCCAAGAATAGACTAATGACAACAGAGTTTGAGTTACAGCGCATAGCGTCTTTCTAGGTCCTCTGAGTGTTCGATCCAAGGAGACCAAATATTTTCAAATAAGGTAAATTAAACGAAGAGGATACAAATATCAGCAATTACCAGACATTTAGACGCAATGATTGCTGCACAAGGTCACACCAGATACTGGGAGCAATGGGTCATCTCAGCTCTTCAGATTTCTCCGCTCCCCTCACACCTCACACCTCTCAGCTTGGGAGATTGCCTGTGATAGCTTGCTATACCTTGTTCTTGGTGTGGAGGAGTGAGCTGTGGACAAATAAGTTGTTTAAGGAGCAATATCCAGAAAGTGCTGCATGGAAATTTGTTTAGTGTCTTCCCACCCTTTGTTCTCTTTTGTTTGCCCCAATAACCCTTTTTCTTTACGATTTCCTGTAGTCTGGTGTGCAATGTACGATTCATGTTTCTTTTATTAATGTCTGTCTTATCCCCTTTGTATCATTGTCCTGGAGTGCACAGTCAAACCTCACCAACAGTCTCTGGTGAGGATTGGGAAGCTAATTGCTCAGCTCCCCCTGGGATAAGCCTGGTTCTGGGAGCAATGAGACTACATCCCTCTCTCCCCTCCATCTTGTAGTGTGACATTAGCACTGGCCTCACCTTCTTTGGGTCTATGGTGAACCCTGTGCTTGTCCTATCTGAGCAGCTGCAGAATCTGTCACTGGAAGTGGCAGATCTGTGTTCTGTGATATTACAGATCCTGGATTTAGCGGCTGCTGCTCCCAGGCAATTCCTAAATTGGCATCCTCTGCAAGTCAGGACAGGTTTGTAATGTTCAGTGAAGTCTGTAAACTTTGGGCTTCGACCACACGGGTACCAAGGAGCAGAGTGTGGGGATAGTTATCTCCCTCCTCTAGGGGGCACTCTAAGCCTGGGCTTTCTCATCACGTTCTCAATTGCTCTGGATTGTTATGGATTTTTTTTACTGCTCTGGGGCTCATTTATGACGATTTATGATGATCGTGACCGTGTCTCATTGGCTGAATCCAGACTGTCAGATTTGGCAGAGAGACATCCCAGGTGAGTTCTGCTGCCCCGGAAGCTGCCATGTCTCTGGCTATCCATGTTGATCATCGTCTCTGTAAAAGTTCAAAGGTGACAAAATTGACAAGGGATCTTATGTTTAGTGAACCTAGGTCTGAGCCCACTGAGGAAGAAACAGCAAAAAACAGGATCCAAATGAACAGGACAAAAATGTAGTGTGAAGCTAGCCTTAAAGGGCAACTGGTTAATGGAAGCAGTGGTCAAAGGGAGGACCCGTCAGGGCTCTAGTCAAGGGATGTGCGCGGATAAATGGGACACCCATTGGTCAACTGTTACAGCACAAATAAACAGGGCCCTAGTGCCGATACTTGGACCCCCAAGGGTACTAACGGCTAGATCCAACTCACGACCCTTCTGTAAAAACTCCAGAATGGCCGGAATCAGAACTTAGGCAGAGAGGCCCCAAGAAGAATATTGAAAAATTTTTTGCCAGACTCTACTATACAGGTGTGTGGTCACCTCCTTTCTACTGCTGAGGAGGGTAAAAAACCAAAGAGGCAGAGAACCCCCGGGGTTTCAGAAGCTGCCTCCCAAACTCCAGGCCGCCAGATGCAGACCGTCCACCTGCGGATGAGAAACCGGACCCTGAGAGAGCAGCCTACGATCCGCCGGGAAAACCCAAGGGTCTGAACCCGACATGCCCCCCCACCAGGAAAACCAGGGTCTCCTGGGCCAGAAGGGGCTATGATTCTTGCTCCCTCCACCTGGATTTTGCAAAGAACCAGCAGGAGCAGACAGAACGGAGGAAAGACATATGCCAACAGATAATCCCAAGGCACCTGCAGAGCAGTCACCACCTCCGGAACTCCGAGGGGTGCAGGGAAGCAAAGCGCTGAACCTGTCTGTTCCACCTGGTTGCAAACATGTCTATCTCTGGGACCCCCAATAGGTGCACTATCCTGTCGAACACCTCCCTGTTCAGAACCCACTCCCCCTGTCTGAGAGAGTGATGGATGAGGAAGGCTGCACAGTCGTCATCTATGCCCCATAAGTGTAGGGCCGTCAGTGAGAGGAAATACACTTCAGCTAGGCAAAAGATGTCGGACATGGTGGATAGGAGAGAGGGTGACCGGGTCCCTTCCTGGTGATTTATGTATGCCACCGTGTTGTCCGTCTGAATTCTGACATGCGAGGCGCGGAGGTAAGGCAGGAATCTGAGGAGCACACTTGGCCGCCCGCAACTCCTGCAGATTGGAAGAGCCTAATTCTTCCTCGAGAGTCTATCGAGTCCCCAAATGGGCCCCCCCACCCCGAGGGACCGGTATCGGACAGTACTATAAAGTCCAGAGTAATGAGCCAGGGAACTCCCTGAGTTAAGCGACGTGCAATCATCCACTAGGCTAGAGAGTCTCTTGTGGAAGGGGAAAGACACAGCTGGGCCTCCAACCAACCCTGCAGGGACTCCTCCGCCCTTAGTTCTTCCTGTTGGAGCCTGCGATAGTGGATTTGTGCACCAAGGAATAGCCGGGATACAAGGAGATAAAAGTTCCCATCAGAGACATGGCCTGTCGTAGGGAAAGAACAGGGTTGGCCATAACCCTGCCCACTTTCGCCCTCACTGAAGACACCATGTCGTCGGGCAAAAACATTTTTGCACTTGGGAGTCCCAAAGAAGTCCCAGAAAACTTTGGATTGGAACAGGATGGAGTCATGACTTCTGGACATTTATTATCCACCCCCAGTCCTTTGTAAAAATTCGAGGAGCCATGGAAAGACCGAACGGCATGGCGGCACACCGCAGATGCTGAACACGACCCTCCAAAGATACCGCCACCCTGAGGTACTTTTGGTGATCCGTATGAAGAGAGAGATGGTAACATAGGAGGTCTAATACTGCCACGAAACACCTAGGGAACAAAATGCGAATCGTGGATTGAATGGACTCCATGTTAAAAGACAGGAATCGGAGGAAGGAGTTTAAGTCGTGAACATTAATAATCGTTCTAAATAAACCATCAGGCGTAGAAACCAGAAACAAAGGGGAATAAAAGCCCCTTCCCCCCTGATCACCTGGAACATCTATCAATACATGCCTTCTCAGCAACTCCTCAACCTCCAACTCCAGTGCCTGCTGTTGGACAGGATTTGCCAGGCCAGGTGGAAAAAAGGAGACCCTAGGGAACCTCACAAAGGCGAATCGAAGCCCAGACAAAATGAGGCTGAGGATCCATTAGCGGTTTGAAATCTGAGGCCATTGATAGAAAAAATGAGCCAATCTACCACCTACAGGTGGATCAAAAATGATCTGGATCTAGGCTTGCCGTTGGATGTCGAGGAAACACCTAAATACGCAGCTCTCTGGTTTTTCTCAGCTGGTTCCCATTTGGCGTTCGACTACTGTTTCGAAAACTGATGTTTCCAGAACGCTCTCCTGTAGTTGGGGACAGAAGAATTAGGTAAAACCTCTTTTACCTCTCCGGCTTTGGAGAGGACATCATCCAACACCGGCTCAAAGAGGTACTCGCCCCTGCACAGAATCGCATATAACAAGCTTTTAGCATGTGCGTCCCCCTTCCACTCATTTAACCACAAAGATCTACGTATTGCATGAGAGAGACCTGCAGATCTAGCCGCTACAGGGAGAGAATCGGCTGAAGCAACTGCCACATACACCGAACAGCAGCTAATAACTAGTGTCAAGGCACCCCGGAACCTTTTAATTGGTCCACCCACACCGACTGGGAACGGGTGACACAAGGAGAAGCAATGGCCGGTCTAAATGCCCCTACCGCAGATTCCCAGGATTTTTCCAGCAGGGTATCCGCCTGCCTATCAGACAGTTCTTTCAACAGACCCCATTACGTCTAGATGACATAGCCACTGCCGCATCTACAGTAGGGATTTTTGACCAGTCCATCAACTGTGAATCCTCACTGGATTCCTACTTTTCCCATTCATCCGTGACTAAGGTCTTAATGGCAGCAATAACTGGGAAAGCCTGTCTCTAATTCTGACATAACTCAGCAAACATAAACTCCTGCGCAGAGTATGTTGTCAACAATCCCCACAGTAGTACGGACTGACTTGACCAGGCCGACTATATCCTGGATGGAAAAACAGGAGCCACCCTCATCCTGATCGGCATGACTGAATGAGGCCCTCCTCTGGGGAATCATTGTCCGAGACACAGGGAGACTGATGATGAGGGATCTGGGACAGGGAAGTCCTGATCTCATCTCGTATGAAGGTCTTAAAGGGAACCAACCAACCCAAATGACCCCCCGGACTGTTAATATGTGTCTCTACACCCAGCACACACATTTGGGGCAATCGTTTTTGCTAAAAAAAACTGTTTAGTACAAGCTAAGATATAGCTTTATGAAGTTTAATAAATCAAGCCGAATGGGTGTTACCTAGCTTTGTCCTCGTGCATTTCTTCGTGCCTGTCAGCCTCCTCTCCCCTCCTCCCTTCAGTGAAGCTCTTCTGTGTTGCCGAAAATGGCCTGCCTGTCTGCTGCTGCCTGATAAATTATGCACGCCCATCTCTGCACCTAAGAGCCTGGCCGCATCATGAAGGGGGCGGGGGCTCCGGCATGCCGCGATTTAGCCCCGCCCCTTTCATGACGCGGCCAGGCTCTTAGAAGGTGAGAGGGGCGTGTGACTCACCGTGGCCGGCTGACTCCGGTTGATACAGGCGATTCTTCTCCTTCCTTGTCACGGGTGGACCGCGCCTGCCGGTAGTGGGGCCCGGTGTAGTGCAGATCAAAATTGAAGACGTCTTGCGGGAACAGATTAAAAAGGGGTTTAATTTGTTTTATTCGTGACGCCACCTATGAGTAGATTCGGTAAGGGCTACCGACGCTGCGGAACCCCCGGGGGATGGACAGCAGCAAGATGTTACGCTCCCCACAGGCTGAGCGGTGATCCCCGGAGGCTGGAGCTGCTCAAGATGTTGTGCGGCAGCTGCGGTTACCTTAGTGTGCGGACGGATAGTTCATAAGGAAGCACGGACACAGATAGTCTCTGCAACGGGTCTTTACTGTAACCAGCAGGCAGTACATGGCTTACAGTGGTTGAGTAGTAGACCGGGTGGACTCAGCAGTGATAGTGTTCCTCAGAGATCCGCAGTGTTCCTCCATTCTACCTACTTAGTTCCTTCTTGCCAGCGTCGCCCAGGAATACCAGGTCGGGTACGGGGAGGCTGCTTCAATGCCCTATCCATGATGTACGTTCTGGATGCTTTGGGGAGCCTTGGATCCCTCAGTGGGTACACCGCTGGTTAGACGACTGGAAACTGGCTGGTGGTGGGGTGCTCCTATAAAGCTGCTCCTCCACGGGGCTGGTTCGCGTGGCAGAGGTGAACTGCTGCCAGCTTCGGTACCAGTGAACCGGCTGTAAGTTGTGGGCACGGGAGTCTTTTGGGAACCCGTGTAGATATGCCCAATCCCGGTAGTTAAGGCCTCAGGTGCTGACACCCGACCGGTGACGGCCCAGGGGCCCGCACGGAGTGCGGAGCCCCCGCTCCTCTCCAAGCTCTGTGTTCTAGGTTCTAGATTCCTCCTCTGACGGTGTTCTAACCGTTCTCTCTTTGATTATTGTGTGTCCTACTCCACTACCCTAACACTCCACCCACCAGGACCTAGGATTGGTCCCCTGTTCTAGGTGTTGCATGTTGGGTTGGATCTCAGAGTTAACTATTTCACTGCTTTGTCAGAGAATATTGCGGCTGCAATACTCCCTTGTGACGCACTCGTTGCGGGGCGCCACACGTGCATAATTTATCAGGCAGCAGCAGACAGGCAGGCCATTTTCGGCTTGCACAGAAAGGCTTCACTGAAGGGAGGAGGGGAGAGGAGGCTGACAGGCACGAAGAAATGCACGAGGACAAAGCTAGGTAACACCCATTCGGCTTGATTTATTAAACTTCATAAAGCTATATCTTAGCTTCTACTAAACAGTTTTTTTAGCAAAAACGATTGCCCCAAATGTGTGTGCTGGGTGTAGGGACACATATTAACAGTCCGGGGGGGGGTCATTTGGGGTGGTTGGTTCCCTTTAAGGTCAGCTGTACGTATCGGGGCCTCTCCGTCAAGTTTCTGAACAATACAGGAGCAGCACAACCGTTTGTCGTAGGCAACTGCAAGGGCTGTTCACACAAAGCACACTGCTTATTTTTAGGTTTCTCTGATTTATTTTCTGTCTGGGTCAGAATGATAGACAGAAGAGAGAAAGAGAGAGCGAGTGGGGGGGATCAGCTCAGGTACCGGGTCAGGAGGGCGTGTCCCAGCAGTGGGTTTAGAGCACTACTCCTTCTTAACCTCCTTGGAGCGCTCTTTTTCCGGAATACAAGTTACACAACTTGACCAGGTAAGCAGTTATCATTACGGCTCTTTAGCCGCTGATTGTTAAAAAGATAAGACCCTATCTGCGCTTGCTTCCTTCTTTTAGTTTACTTTTTCTGGAAGAGGCAGCTTTGAAGGCCTGCCGACTTCTGCGGTCTCTGCTGCTACTCCGGGCCTCCTGGCTGGCACCCTCCGGGTGCTGCTCTGCATCCATGGGGGTAGATATCATAGGCACCGCACCGGGCCTGGAACGCTGCCTCATCCTCGAACTTTCCACCAGACGCATCCTCCTCCGGACCCCCGGAAGTGACGTGCACTTCCGGTTCAAAGGGCGCATCCGCTGGCCAGTGCGCATGCGCACCTGGAACCCGGAGGCCGGCCAGCGTGCGACGCAGGGCAGCACATTTCCTCGCCCAGCCCACCCTGTGTTGCTGGACAAGCACTGGGGAAGGCCCCAGGCAGCACCGGCACCACCCGGACAGTGGGTCGTGCTGATAGAACCAGTCGACGAGGGAGACTGCAGGACTAGGGCTCGCCCGTCCCCGCCTCCAAGACCCGGATTCCACAGACCTCACTCGGACCCACATGGAAGCCTCAGACCCTAGGTAAGAAGATCTTCATCTGTAGGTTCCTCTCACAAGGACAGGAAACCAAGTGAGGAGGCGAGGGGGACCGCCCCTTTTTATCTGTAGGTTTCCTGTCCTGGTGGGCGGATCCCGTTTCTCGGTGGGTGCTGTCATGATGATAGGAAAACTTAATTTACCTTAATCCCTCTTCTGACTACATTATTCAAAGGGAAATTATGCATGCGGATTGAAATGCCAACCACTGAGTACAGCCTTATTCCACCAATCCTGTAAAACCACACCAAGATGAGTGCTCAGGCTATATAAAAGGACTTGCTTCAGTCACCAGGAGTTAGTTCATACTTTGTGGTCCAACTAGAGGAGCACCAAAAATGGATTATATTCTGCAGGAGTTCAACCTAGGATTCTAGGATTCAGCTGGAATATCAGAGACTACTTAAGGAGGATACCCAGGTTGGGACAATTTGGTCACCTGGCTATAGATATTGCTGTGCTCAGTCAGCCAGTTAAAGGGTAAGACTCTGTTGTCTGTTATATTGTGTTTTGCTTGGTTATGTGTTATATGCCTTTAGGCGATAGGGATCTAATAAAGTCTTACTATTGTGTGGTTTCCTCACCCTGTGTTGTCTGAATACTGTTCTGCCCACTGGTAAGGAGCTCAGGTGTTCAGTAGGGATGAGCCCTGGTCCATGAGCCCTGGCCATCACGCACTGACCCCCGTGTCTCCACAGAGGTGAGCACCCACTGACCCCCGTGTCTCCACAGAGAGCACCCGCTAACCCCCCGTGTCTCCACAGAGGAGATCACCCACTGACCCCCGTGCCTCCACAGAGGAGAGCACCCACTGACCCCCATGTCTCCACAGAGGAGAGCGCCCACTAACCCCCGTGTCTCCACAGAGGAGAGCGCCCACTGACCCCCGTGTCTCCACAGAGAGCACCCGCTAACCCCCCGTGTCTCCACAGAGGAGATCACCCACTGACCCCTGTGCCTCCAGAGGAGAGCACCCACTGACCCCCCATTTCTCCACAGAGGAGAGCACCCACTGACCCCCCGTGTCTCCACAGAGGAGAGCACCCACTGACCCCCGTGTCTCCACAGAGGAGAGCACCCACTGACCCCGTGTTTCCACAGAGGAGAGCACCCACTGACCCCCGTGTCTCCACAGAGGAGAGCACCCACTGACCCCCGTGTCTCTACAGAGGAGAGCGCCCGGTGACCCCCGTGTCTCCACCGAGGAGAGCACCCGGTGACCCCCGTGTTTCCACAGAGGAGAACACCCGGTGACCCCCGTGTCTCCACAGGAGAGCACCGGTGACCCGTGTCTCCACAGAGGAGAGCACCCACTGACCCCCGTGTCTCCACAGAGGAGAGCACCCACTGACCCCCGTGTCTCCACAGAGGAGAGCACCCACTGACCCCCGTGTCTCCACAGAGGAGAGCGCCCGGTGACCCCTGTGTCTCCACCGAGAGCGCCCACTGACCCCCGTGTCTACACAGAGGAGAGCCCCCACTGACACCAGTGTCTCCACAGAGGAGAGCCCCCACTGACCCCCGTGTCTCCACAGAGGAGAGCACCCACTGACTCCCGTGTCTCCACAGAAGAGACCACCCACTGACCCCCGTGTCTCCACAGAGGAGATCACCCACTGACCCCCGTGTCTCCACAGAAGAGATCACCCACTGACCCCCGTGTGTCCACAGAGGAGAGCACCCACTGACCCCCGTGTCTCCACAGGAGAGCACCCGGTGACCCGTGTCTCCACAGAGGAGAGCACCCACTGACCCCCGTGTCTCCACAGAGGAGAGCACCCACTGACCCCCGTGTCTCCACAGAGGAGAGCACCCACTGACCCCCGTGTCTCCACAGAGGAGAGCGCCCACTGACCCCCGTGTCTCCACAGAGGAGAGCGCCCGGTGACCCCTGTGTCTCCACCGAGAGCGCCCACTGACCCCCGTGTCTACACAGAGGAGAGCCCCCACTGACACCAGTGTCTCCACAGAGGAGAGCCCCCACTGACCCCCGTGTCTCCACAGAGGAGAGCACCCACTGACTCCCGTGTCTCCACAGAAGAGACCACCCACTGACCCCCGTGTCTCCACAGAGGAGATCACCCACTGACCCCCGTGTCTCCACAGAGGAGATCACCCACTGACCCCCGTGTGTCCACAGAGGAGAGCACCCACTGACCCCCGTGTCTCCACAGAGGAGAGCACCCACTGACCCCCGTGTCTCCACAGAGGAGAGCACCCACTGACCCCCGTGTCTCCACAGAGGAGAGCCCCCACTGACCCCCGTGTCTCCACAGAGGAGAGCACCCACTGACCCCCGTGTCTCCACAGAGGAAAGTACCCACTGACCCCCGTGTCTCCACAGAGGAGAGCACCCACTGACCCCCGTGTCTCCACAGAGGAGAGCACCCACTGACCCCCGTGTCTCCACAGAGGAGAGCACCCACTGACCCCCGTGTCTCCACAGAGGAGAGCACCCACTGACCCCCGTGTCTCCACAGAGGAGAGTACCACACTGACCCCCGTGTCTCCACAGAGGAGAGCACCCACTGACCCCCGTGTCTCCACAGAGGAGAGCCCACTGACCCCCGTGTCTCCACAGAGGAGAGCGCCCACTGACCCCCGTGTCTCCACAGAGGAGAGCACCCACTGACCCCCGTGTCTCCACAGAGGAGAGCCCCCACTGACCCCCGTGTCTCCACAGAGGAGAGCACCCACTGACCCCTGTGTCTCCACAGAGGAGAGTACCCACTGATCCCCGTGTCTCCACAGAGGAGAGCCCCCACTGACCCCCGTGTCTCCACAGAGGAGAGCACCCACTGACCCCTGTGTCTCCACAGAGGAGATCACCCACTGACCCCCGTGTCTCCACAGAGGAGAGCCCCCACTGACCCCCGTGTCTCCACAGAGGAGAGCCCCCACTGACCCCCGTGTCTCCACAGAGGAGAGCACTCACTGATCCCCGTGTCTCCACAGAGGAGAGCACCCACTGACCCCCGTGTCTCCACAGAGGAGATCACCCACTGACCCCCGTGTCTCCACAGAGGAGAGCCCCCACTGACCCCAGTGTCTCCACAGAGGAGAGCACCTACTGACCCCCGTGTCTCCACAGAGGAGAGCACCCACTGACCCCCGTGTCTCCACAGAGGAGAGCACCCACTGACCCCCGTGTCTCCACAGAGGAGAGCCCCCACTGACCCCCGTGTCCCCACAGAGGAGAGCCCCCACTGACCCCCGTGTCTCCACAGAGGAGAGCACCCACTGACCCCCGTGTCTCCAGACTTACGATTTGGGATATTAAGGAAGGATCATGATTAATTTCTGGCGGGACACCCTAGTAGTAGAAATACCACAAAGCTGCTCTCGTTTTTGTCGGTCAATCTTGTATGGAGAATGTTTGGATTATGTCTCCTCTCGCAATGTTTTTGTGCATTTTAAATCCCCTCTAACTCGTCAGTCTTGGGATCTGTAACCTTTGTTCATTCCTCATAGACCGTGGACTCCTCTGTGGATGGATTTTATCACTGATCAGCCTGTGTCTGCTGGTAAAAGAGTAATATAAGTAGTTGATGATTTAGCTAAATGGCTCATTTTATTGCGTTACCTGCAGTTATGAGAGCTAGAACTTTGGCACAAGTTTTAATCAATAGGATTGTAAAGCCTCAGCGGCCTTTAGTTCCCTGGATTCACCTTCTTCCCCTTTTTGAAGTTTGATTTGCTTCTCGCCCCTTAGGATCCCACATGAAGGCTGTCATCTCGGTGTGATTCTGCCGGAGCCTGTAGCATGTGACTATGTACAAGTGTCCAAAGACCCCCCAGTGGGCAACCCCCCCCCCCTAAAACCACCTATAGTCCTTTATATGGGAGTATGTGCTAAACAGCTACAGCTCTCCTGCGGGACTACAGCTCTCCGGCGGGACTACAGCTCTCCTGCGGGACTACAGCTCTCCTGCGGGATTACAGCTCTCCTGCGGGACTACAGCTCTCCTGCGGGACTACAGGCTCTCCGGCGGGACTACAGCTCTCCGGCGGGACTACAGCTCTCCTGCAGGACTACAGCTCTCCGGCGGGACTACAGCTCTCCGGCGGGACTACAGCTCTCCTGCAGGACTACAGCTCTCCTGCAGGACTACAGCTCTCCGGTGGGACTACAGCTCTTTGTCGGGACTACAGCTCTCCTGCGGGACTACAGCTCTCCTGCAGGACTACAGCTCTCCGGCGGGACTACAGCTCTCCGGCGGGACTACAGCTCTCCTGCAGGACTACAGCTCTCCTGCAGGACTATA
Source organism: Allobates femoralis (assembly GCA_033576535.1). Classification (NCBI taxonomy): domain Eukaryota; kingdom Metazoa; phylum Chordata; class Amphibia; order Anura; family Aromobatidae; genus Allobates; species Allobates femoralis. The sequence continues at coordinate 879,491,652 of JARQOC010000003.1, read as the reverse complement.
GCTCTCCTGCAGGACTAAAGCTGTCTTGCTTTCTCGTGTGGTCTGTGGTTCGAGGATCAAGGCTCAGGAGCTCCCATCGTTTATGCTGTATGAAGATCAGGCTCCAGATCTCCCGCGATTGCTGCAGTACAAGGATTGAGCTGTGAATCTCTCATGCTTTTTATGATGTGAGGATCGTGTGGTAGAGCTCTTGTGAACTCTCTGGTACAAGGATGGGACATTTTGCTCACGCTGTATATAGTACAAACATCAGGCTCTGGATCTCCTGCGATTTCTGCAGTATGAGGATTGGGCTGTGGCTCTCCCGCTTTCTGCGGTACGAGGATAGGGCTGCTGATCTACAGTGATTTCTGTGGTACGAGGTTCAGGCTGCATCTATCTCACATTGTCTGCGGTACGAGGATCAGGCTGCCGCCCTCCTGCTTTCTGCGGTACGAGGATCGGGCTGCGGCTCTCCCGCTTTCTGCTGTATGATAGGGCTGCAGATCTACAGTGATTTCTGTTGTACAAGGATCTGACTGCGTCTCTTTCACTGTCTGCGTTATGAGGATCGGGCTGCGCCTATCTCACATTGTCTGTGGTGCGAGGATCAGGTTGAGACTCTCCTGCTTTCTGCGGTATGAGGATAGGGCTGCAGATCTCCTGTGATTTCTGTGGTACGAGGACTGGGCTGAGACTCTCCCGATTTCTGTGGTACGAGGTTCAGGCTGCATCTATCTCACATTGTCTGTGGTATGAGGATCAGGCTGCGGCTCTCCTGCTTTCTGTGGTGCGAGGATCGGGTTACATCTCTCTCACAATGTCTGCGGTACGAGGATCGGGCTCTGGCTCTCCCACGCTTCCTGCGGTATGAGGATTAGGTTGCGGATCTTCTGCAATTTCTGCGGTATCAGGATCGGGATGCAGCTCTCCAGTGATTTCTGTGGTACGAGGATTGGGCTGCGTCTATCTCAAATTGTCGACGGTATGAGGATCGGGCTGCGGATCTACAGTGATTTCTGCAGTATGAGGATCAGGCTGCGTCTGTCTCATTGTCTGCAGTATGAGGATCAGGTTGCGGATCTATAGTGATTTCTGCGGTACGAGGATCGGGCTACGGCTGCCTTCACATTAGCGTTTGGCGCCGCAGCGTATGCCGCGTTCCCATACGCATTCAAACGCATGCGCACTGCGTTCCTATGTTTAACATAGGAACGCATGGTGCCTGCGTTTGCTGCGTTCGGGTGCGGATGCGGACGATATCTGCTCCTTCCGGTGTCCAGCGTCCGCACCCGGGACGCAGCATGTTGCATTTTTTGGAGTATGAAAAATCCGCAACCATCCGCATGCGGATATTATTAGCATTGCTGTCTATGGATACGCAAGGCTAAGCAACACATTGTGTATGACTTGTTTTGGGACGCATGCGGACAGCATAGTGCGCATGCCCAGAAAAGGTTTTAAAGGTAGACGCCCACTCTCCACCCATGAGAATAAACGCATGAGGATGCATAAACGCATGCATACGCAAGGAAACGCTGCGTTTTTAAATAGGATTTTGTATGCACTTGCATATAACAAAAACGTGCGTTTGACTGCGTATGCATGCATATTGCCTTGCGGATACGCATGCGCATCATACGCTGCGGCGCCAAACGCTAATGTGAAGGCAGCCTACAGCTCTCACTTTCTGTGGTATGAGGATAGGGCTACGGATCTACAGTGATTTCTGTGGTACAAGGATTGGGCTGCGTCTATCTCACATTGTCTGCGGTGCAAGCAGACAAGCATCGGGTTGCGGATCTCCTGCTTTCTGCAGTGCGAGGATCAGGCTGCGGCTCTCTCACTTTCTGCGGTATGAGGATAGGGCTACGGATCTTAAATGATTTCTGTGGTACAAGGATCGGGCTGCGTCTATCTCACATTGTCTGTGGTACAAGCAGACAAGCATCGGGTTGCGGATCTCCTGCTTTCTGCAGTACGAGGATCGGGCTGCGTCTATCTCACATTGTCTGTGATACAAGGATCGGGCTGCGGATCTCCCCCTTTCTGCGGTACGAGGATCGGGCTGCCGCTCTCTTGCTTTCTGTGGTACAAGGATCGGGCTGCGTCTCTCTCACTTTCCGCAGTATGGGGATAGGGCTGCGGATCTCCAGTGATTTCTGTGGTACGAGGATCGGGCTGCGTCTTTCACATTGTCTGCGGTATGAGGATCAGGCTGCAGCTCTATTGCTTCCTGCGATACGAGGATAGGACTGCGAATCTCCAGTGATTTCTGTGGTACGAGAACTGGGCTGAGACTCTCCCGATTTCTGTGGTACGAGGATAGGGCTGCTGATCGACAGTGATTTCTGCAGTACGAGGATCGGGCTGCATCTATCTCATATTGTTTGCAGTATGAGGATCGGGCTGTGGCTCTCCCGCTTTCTGCGGTACCAGGATAGGGCTGCTGATCTACAGTGATTTCTGTGGTACGAGGTTCAGGCTGCATCTATCTCACATTGTCTGCGGTACGAGGATCAAGCTGCCGCCCTCCTGCTTTCTGCGGTATGAGGATAGGGCTGCAGATCTCCTGTGATTTCTGTGGTACGAGGACTGGACTGAGACTCCCGATTTCTGTGGTACGAGGTTCAGGCTGCATCTATCTCGCATTGTCTGTGGTATGAGGATCGGGCTGCCGCTCTCCTGCTTTCTGTGGTACAAGGATCAGGCTCCGGCTCTATCACATTGTCTGCGGTATGAGGATTGGGCTGCGGCTCTCCCGCTTTCTGCAGTGTGAGGATAGGGCTGCTGATCGACAGTGATTTCTGCGATACAAGGATCGGGCTGCGTCTATCTCATATTGTCTGCAGTATGAGGATCTGGCTGTGGCTCTCCCGCTTTCTGCGGTATGAGGATAGGGCTGCAGATCTCCTGTGATTTCTGTGGAACGAGGATCGGGCTGCGTCTCTCCCGCTTTCTGCGGTACGAGGATAGGGCTGTGGATCTACAGTTATTTCTGTGGTATGAGGATCGGGCTGCATCTATCTCTCATTGTCTGCGGTACGAGGATCAGGCTGCAGCTCTCCCGCTTTCTGCGGTATGAGGATAGGGCTGCAGATCTCCTGTGATTTCTGTGGAACGAGGATCGGGCTGCGTCTCTCCCGCTTTCTGCGGTACGAGGATAGGGCTGTGGATCTACAGTTATTTCTGTGGTATGAGGATCGGGCTGCATCTATCTCTCATTGTCTGCGGTACGAGGATCAGGCTGCAGCTCTCCCGCTTTCTGCTGTATGATAGGGCTGCAGATCTACAGTGATTTCTGTTGTACAAGGATCTGACTGCGTCTCTTTCACTGTCTGCGTTATGAGGATCGGGCTGCGCCTATCTCACATTGTCTGTGGTGCGAGGATCAGGTTGAGACTCTCCTGCTTTCTGCGGTATGAGGATAGGGCTGCAGATCTCCTGTGATTTCTGTGGTACGAGGACTGGGCTGAGACTCTCCCGATTTCTGTGGTACGAGGTTCAGGCTGCATCTATCTCACATTGTCTGTGGTATGAGGATCAGGCTGCGGCTCTCCTGCTTTCTGTGGTGCGAGGATCGGGTTACATCTCTCTCACAATGTCTGCGGTACGAGGATCGGGCTCTGGCTCTCCCACGCTTCCTGCGGTATGAGGATTAGGTTGCGGATCTTCTGCAATTTCTGCGGTATCAGGATCGGGATGCAGCTCTCCAGTGATTTCTGTGGTACGAGGATTGGGCTGCGTCTATCTCAAATTGTCGACGGTATGAGGATCGGGCTGCGGATCTACAGTGATTTCTGCAGTATGAGGATCAGGCTGCGTCTGTCTCATTGTCTGCGGTATGAGGATCAGGTTGCGGATCTATAGTGATTTCTGCGGTACGAGGATCGGGCTACGGCTGCCTTCACATTAGCGTTTGGCGCCGCAGCGTATGCCGCGTTCCCATACGCATTCAAACGCATGCGCACTGCGTTCCTATGTTTAACATAGGAACGCATGGTGCCTGCGTTTGCTGCGTTCGGGTGCGGATGCGGACGATATCTGCTCCTTCCGGTGTCCAGCGTCCGCACCCGGGACGCAGCATGTTGCATTTTTTGGAGTATGAAAAATCCGCAACCATCCGCATGCGGATATTATTAGCATTGCTGTCTATGGATACGCAAGGCTAAGCAACACATTGTGTATGACTTGTTTTGGGACGCATGCGGACAGCATAGTGCGCATGCCCAGAAAAGGTTTAAAGGTAGACGCCCACTCTCCACCCATGAGAATAAACGCATGAGGATGCATAAACGCATGCATACGCAAGGAAACGCTGCGTTTTTAAATAGGATTTTGTATGCACTTGCATATAACAAAAACGTGCGTTTGACTGCGTATGCATGCATATTGCCTTGCGGATACGCATGCGCATCATACGCTGCGGCGCCAAACGCTAATGTGAAGGCAGCCTACAGCTCTCACTTTCTGTGGTATGAGGATAGGGCTACGGATCTACAGTGATTTCTGTGGTACAAGGATTGGGCTGCGTCTATCTCACATTGTCTGCGGTGCAAGCAGACAAGCATCGGGTTGCGGATCTCCTGCTTTCTGCAGTGCGAGGATCAGGCTGCGGCTCTCTCACTTTCTGCGGTATGAGGATAGGGCTACGGATCTTAAATGATTTCTGTGGTACAAGGATCGGGCTGCGTCTATCTCACATTGTCTGTGGTACAAGCAGACAAGCATCGGGTTGCGGATCTCCTGCTTTCTGCAGTACGAGGATCGGGCTGCGTCTATCTCACATTGTCTGTGATACAAGGATCGGGCTGCGGATCTCCCCCTTTCTGCGGTACGAGGATCGGGCTGCCGCTCTCTTGCTTTCTGTGGTACAAGGATCGGGCTGCGTCTCTCTCACTTTCCGCAGTATGGGGATAGGGCTGCGGATCTCCAGTGATTTCTGTGGTACGAGGATCGGGCTGCGTCTTTCACATTGTCTGCGGTATGAGGATCAGGCTGCAGCTCTATTGCTTCCTGCGATACGAGGATAGGACTGCGAATCTCCAGTGATTTCTGTGGTACGAGAACTGGGCTGAGACTCTCCCGATTTCTGTGGTACGAGGATAGGGCTGCTGATCGACAGTGATTTCTGCAGTACGAGGATCGGGCTGCATCTATCTCATATTGTTTGCAGTATGAGGATCGGGCTGTGGCTCTCCCGCTTTCTGCGGTACGAGGATAGGGCTGCTGATCTACAGTGATTTCTGTGGTACGAGGTTCAGGCTGCATCTATCTCACATTGTCTGCGGTACGAGGATCAAGCTGCCGCCCTCCTGCTTTCTGCGGTATGAGGATAGGGCTGCAGATCTCCTGTGATTTCTGTGGTACGAGGACTGGACTGAGACTCCCGATTTCTGTGGTACGAGGTTCAGGCTGCATCTATCTCGCATTGTCTGTGGTATGAGGATCGGGCTGCCGCTCTCCTGCTTTCTGTGGTACAAGGATCAGGCTCCGGCTCTATCACATTGTCTGCGGTATGAGGATTGGGCTGCGGCTCTCCCGCTTTCTGCAGTGTGAGGATAGGGCTGCTGATCGACAGTGATTTCTGCGATACAAGGATCGGGCTGCGTCTATCTCATATTGTCTGCAGTATGAGGATCTGGCTGTGGCTCTCCCGCTTTCTGCGGTATGAGGATAGGGCTGCAGATCTCCTGTGATTTCTGTGGAACGAGGATCGGGCTGCGTCTCTCCCGCTTTCTGCGGTACGAGGATAGGGCTGTGGATCTACAGTTATTTCTGTGGTATGAGGATCGGGCTGCATCTATCTCTCATTGTCTGCGGTACGAGGATCAGGCTGCAGCTCTCCCGCTTTCTGCGGTATGAGGATAGGGCTGCAGATCTCCTGTGATTTCTGTGGAACGAGGATCGGGCTGCGTCTCTCCCGCTTTCTGCGGTACGAGGATAGGGCTGTGGATCTACAGTTATTTCTGTGGTATGAGGATCGGGCTGCATCTATCTCTCATTGTCTGCGGTACGAGGATCAGGCTGCAGCTCTCCCGCTTTCTGCTGTATGATAGGGCTGCAGATCTACAGTGATTTCTGTTGTACAAGGATCTGCATGCATCTCTTTCACTGTCTGCGGTATGAGGATCGGGCTGCTGCTCTCCTGCTTTCTGTAGTACGAGGATCGGGCTGCGTCTCTTTCTTTCTGTAGTATGGGGATAGGGCTGTGGATCTCCAGTGATGTCTGTTGTACGAGGATCGGGCTGCGTCTATCTCACATCGTCTGCGGTACGAGGAGCGGGCTGCGGCTCTCCTGCTTTCTATGGTATCAGGATAGGGCTGCCACTCTCCTGCTTTCTGTGGTACGAGGAGTGGGGTATGGCTCTATCACATTGTCTGTGGTACGAGGATCGGGCTGCGGTGATCCAGCTTTCTGCTGTATGAGGATAGGGCTGCGGATCTCCAGTGATATCTGTGGTACGAGGAGCGGGCTGCGTCTATCTCACATTGTCTGTGGTACAAGGATCAGCTGCGGTTCTCCTGCTTTCTGAGGTACAAGGATCGGGCTATGGCTCTATCACACTGTCTGTGGTACAAGGATCGGGCTGCGGCTCTCCTGCTTTCTGCAGAATGAGGATAGGGCTGCGGATCTCCAGTGATTTCTGTGGAACGAGGAGGGTGCTGCGTCTATCTCACATAGACGCAGCCCGGTCCTCGTACTGCAGACAATCTCACATTGTCTGCAGAACGAGGAATGGGCTGCTGCTCTTCTTTCTGCGGTATGAGGGTAGGGCTGCAGATCTACAGTGATTTCTGTGGTACGAGGATTGGGCTACGGCTCTCCCACACTTTCTGGGGTGGGCAAGAGTCCACCTTTCCTCACAGCCATGTATATTGGATGTAGTAAGGACATCCAGGGTGGATGATGTCAGTCTTCCTCGTGTGGTTGCATCAATTGGTGCGTTGTCTACAATCACACATGCAGGATTTGAGGCGCCGCTCATCATCTAACCAGGTCCACGATCGCTCATTAGTACTGATCCAGCCATGGAAATAAAGGTATGCAGTTTACGCTCCATAGACACAAGTTGGAATCACAGACGCCGATACCCCCGGACTCTTCTGTCCACCCCCTACATAACCTCAGGTGCGAACTGCAGAGATGGGTTTTCTATAGGAGAGATGTGTGGGATTTCTAAGGACATAGCTCTGCTTTATTACATGACAGAATATAAATATATACAAATCTCAGTGCAACATAAATCATAATGTCCCCCCCAGACAATTTCCAGAAAGTGTTTCCGACCATCCACGATGAGGGGGTTCCTACCCCTCTGGGCTCAGCAGGAGAGAGAAATCACCGCAGTAATTAGGGATGAGGTCCGGCCCGGACCCCTGCAGTCTCTACTTACATCTCATCCGAGTGGTGCGGACTAATAATAACGCTGCGCCCCTTCTCCAGCCACACTGCCTTCTCCTGTATGACAGGCAATGCTTCTGGGGGTCGGAGAAGTGGGCAGGTCCAGGGTCCGGTTGCCCCTTGGCCCCAGGTGTCTTCTTTGGGTCAAGGTCGGATGAGGAATTACTGTTGATAGAAGGTTTAGATTCGGCAGTTCCAATGTCCTGGATTTCAGGGGTGTCATTCTGAGCCCCCTGAAGGGACGGTTCAATATGTAGCTCCTGGTGAGACAGGTCCAGCCCAGGGGGATCCTGAGCGGGGCCCATTGTAGACTTTTCTAGAACGACCTTCTCCACACGTATCTCCTGCTCATCGGCATCTGTGGGGGAAACGCTCAATGGGGGGGCATCAGGGACTCCGCGAAGCTGGCGAGAATGGACGACTGAAAGAAGAATGGCGCAATGTGATTCACGGCCTGTAATACAGCCCCCATTATTCAGCCCTTCACCCACACTTCATACATAACCTAACACTGCCCTCCAACAGCATATAGGATAGGGGAAATCACAGGCCGAACGGACAAAAGTGTCGGCACCTTCACATTGTTACAGAAAATGAAGTATTTCTCCCAGAATATTATCACAATTCCCCGTGTTTTGTTATACACAGAATTAAAAGGGGAAAAAAAAGGCAAATTGTACATAGACAGGGGGGAAAAACAGTATGTAGTCACCCCCAATTGTGCGAGTTCTCCACCTTATAAAGAAGAGGTGGCCTGTCATTGTCATCACCGGTGACCTCAACTATGAAAGACAAAATGAGGAAACAAATCCTGAAAATCGCATTGTCTGATTTATAATTAATTTTTTTCACATTTTGGTTGAAAATCAGTATTTGGTCACCTACACACAAGCGAGATTCCTGTCTCTCACAGACCTGTAACTTCTTCTATAAGAGGCTCCTCTGTCCTCCATCATTACCTGTAGTACTGGCACCTGTATGACCTTGTTATCACAGAACTGTAACTTCTTCTATAAGAGGCTCCTCTGTCCTCCATCATTACCTGTAGTACTGGCACCTGTGTGACCTTGTTATCACAGAGCTGTAACTTCTTCTATAAGAGGCTCCTCAGTCCTCCACTCATTACCTGTAGCACTGACACCTGTATAACCTTGTTATCACAGACCTGTAACTTCTTCTATAAGGGGCTCCTCTGTCCTCCATCATTACCTGTAGTTCTGGCACCGGTGTGACCTTGTTATCACAGAGCTGTAACTTCTTCTATGAGAGGCTCCTCTGTCCTCCATCATTACCTGTAGCACTGGCACCAATGTGACCTTGTTATCACAGACCTGTAACTTCTATAAGAGGCTCCTCTGTCCTCCATCATTACCTATTGTACTGGCACCTGTGTGACCTTGTTATCACAGACCTGTAACATCTTCTATAAGAGGCTCCTCTGTCCTCCATCATTACCTATCATACTGGCACCTGTGTGACCTTGTTATCACAGAGCTGTAACTTCTTCTATAAGAGGATCCTCCGTCCTCCATCATTACCTGTAGCACTGGCACCTGTGTGACCTTATCACAGACCTATAACTTCTATAAGAGGCTCCTCTGTCCTCCATCATTACCTGTAGTACTGGCACCTGTGTGACCATGTTATCACAGACCTGTAATTTCTTCTATAAGAGGCTCCTCTGTCCTCCATCATTACCTGTAGTACTGGCACCTGTGTGACCATGTTATCACAGACCTGTAACTTCTTCTATAAGAGGCACCTTTGTCCTCCATCATTACCTGTAGTACTGGCACCTGTGTGACCTTGTTATCACAGACCTGTAACTTCTTCTATAAGAGGCTCCTCTGTCCTCCATCACTACCTGTAGTACTGGCACCGGTGTGACCTTGTTATCACAGACCTGTAACTTATATAAGAGGCTCCTCTGTCCTCCATCATTACCTGTAGTTCTGGCACCGGTGTGACCTTGTTATCACAGACCTGTAACTTCTCCTATAAGAGGCTTCTCTGTCCTCCATCATTACCTGTAGTACTGGCACCGGTGTGACCTTGTTATCACAGACCTGTAACTTATATAAGAGGCTCCTCTGTCCTCCATCATTACCTGTAGTTCTGGCACCGGTGTGACCTTGTTATCACAGACCTGTAACTTCTTCTATAAGAGGCACCTTTGTCCTCCATCATTAAATGTAGTACTGGCACCGGTGTGACCTTGTTATCACAGACCTGTAACTTCTCCTATAAGAGGCTCCTCTGTCCTCCATCATTACCTGTAGTTCTGGCACCGGTGTGACCTTGTTATCACAGACCTGTAACTTCTTCTATAAGAGGCACCTTTGTCCTCCATCATTAAATGTAGTACTGGCACCTGTGTGACCATGTTATCACAGACCTGTAACTTCTCCTATAAGAGGCTCCTCTGTCCTCCATCATTACCTGTAGTTCTGGCACCGGTGTGACCTTGTTATCACAGACCTGTAACGTCTTCTATAAGAGGCTCCTCTGTCCTCCATCATTACCTGTAGTACTAGTACCTGTGTGATCTTGTTATCACAGACCTGTAACGTCTTCTATAAGAGGGCTCCTCTGTCCTCCATCATTACCTGTAGTACTGGCACCTGTGTGACCTTGTAATCACAGACCTGTAACGTCTTCTATAAGGGGCTCCTCTGTCCTCCATCATTACCTGTAGTACTAGCACCTGTGTGATCTTGTTATCACAGACCTGTAACGTCTTCTATAAGAGGGCTCCTCTGTCCTCCATCATTACCTGTAGTACTGGCACCTGTGTGACCTTGTTATCACAGACCTGTAATGGCCGCTTTACACGTCCCAACATCGTTTCGATGTTGTATACAACAGCACGGGAGCGCGCACTTTTTGGGCAGAAATCCAAGATCGCATAGGAGCTGTCACACAGGGAGATATCGGCAGGCAACACAACTGCGATGTATACGCCCCCTTGTACGCGCGAACCAGGGAACGACCATTTAACATAGAAGTGAATAGGGGAAGTTGCTCTTCAAGTCGGTGTTGGGCTGTCACACAGAACGATCCTGCCAGATCGTCCATCCAATATCGGGCAGTTGGAGAGCCTGCACAATTCTTCCCCGATATCGTTTTGGCATCGTTCTTGCATCGAATTGGTCATTTACACCATACAACACACGAACGATATCGGGGCCAACGCACGAACCACGTGACTTTTTATCGAAGTTGGACGACGATATCGGGACGTGTAAAGTGGCCATAACTTCTTCTATAATAGTCTCCTCTGTCCTCCCCTCATTACCTGTAACACCGGCACCTGTGTGACCTTGTTATCAGTATAAAAGACTCCTGTCCACAACCTCAAACAGTCACACTCCAAACTCCACTATGGTGAAGGTCACCAGAAACATCATTGTAGCCCTGCACCAGGCTGGGAAGACTGAATCTGCAATAGGCGGCAGAAATCAACCGTGGGATCAATAATTAGAAACTAGAAGACATACAAGACCACTGATAATCTCCCTCCATCTGGGGCTCCACACAAGATCTCACCCCGTGGGGTCAAAATGATCTCAAGAAGCATGAGCAAAAATCCCAGAACCACAAGGAGGAACCTAGTGAATGACCTGCAGAGAGCTGGGATCAACATAACACAGGCTACATCAGTAACACATTATGCTGCCAGGGACTCAGATCCTGAGGTCAGACGTGTCCCCCTGCTTAAGCCATTACATGTGTGGGCCAATCTGAAGTTTGCTAGAGAGCATTTGGATGATCCAGAAGAGTATTGGGAAAATGTCATATGGTCAAATGAAACCAAAGTTGAACTGTTTGGTAGAAACACAACTCGTCATGTTTAGAGGAGAAAGAATGCCGAGTTCCATCCAAAGAACACCATACCTACTGTGAAGCATGAGGGTGGCAACATCATGTTTTGAAGCTGTTTTTGTGCCAAGGGACCAGGACGACTGATCTGTGTACATGAAAGAATGAATGGGGCCATGCATCGTGAGATTTTGAGTGTAAACCTCTTTTCATCAGCGAGGGCATTGAAGATGAAAGAAACGTGGCTGGGTCTTTCAGCATGACAATGAAGGAGTGGCTTCATAAGAAGCATTTCAAGGTCCTGAAGAGGCCTAGCCAGTCTCCAGAAATCCAAACCTATAGAAAACCTCTGGAGGGAGGTAAAGTCTGTGTTGTCCAGCGACAGCCCGAAAACATCACTGCTCTAGAGGAGATCTGCATGGAGGAACGGGCCGATATACCAGCACCAGTGAGTACCGACATACCAGCACCAGTGAGTGCCGACATACCAGCACCAGTGTGTGCCGACATACCAGCACCAGTGTGTGCCAACCGTGTGAAGACTTACACAAAACGTCTCACCTTTGTCATTGCCAACAAAGGAGAGAGGACACAGGATTGAGATGAACTTTTGCTATTGACCAAACACTTATTTTACACCAAAATGTGAAAAACCTTTCTTTCCAGATCATCAGACAATGTGATATCAGGATTAGTTTCCTCATTGTGTCTCTCATAGTTGAGGTCACCTGTGATGTCACTTACAGCCCCACCTCATCTTCATAAGTGGGAGAATGCGCACAATTGGGGGCTAACTAAATACTTTTTTCCCCACTGTAATTTCACACAAAACTTCAGAAATGGCCCAGATAAGATTGTTGGCACCTTTCCAAATTTGTGGGCAACAACTTTGTTTGTAGCATGTGACGCTCGTTCACACTCAGGTGTAGCAGTAACAGGTGTGGGCAATATGAAAATCACACCTGAAACTGGATAAAAAGGGAAGAAGTTGCCTCAATCTTCATAATCAAAAAGCTTACAACTCACAGCACTGTAGCTAATCTCCCTGGACGTGAACGGCAGAGAAACATACTGTCCTGCTAGCTTAGGGGGCATCAGTGTCAGCGTGAATTATCCGTCCACATGTGAATGACAAGAAACACTATGGAGGAGACCCAGGAGAACCCACTGGTAACACAGAAACAGAAAAAAGACCAAAATGCACACAAGTAGCCAAAATCCTTCTGGGAAAAAGTCTTGTGGACAGATGATAGAGCTTTTTGGTGAAGTGCATCATTCTACTTTTCACCAAAATGGAAAACAGTCACATATGGGGGAGATCAGACAAAAGAGAACAGGACCTACAGTCACATATGGGGGAGATCAGACAAGAGAGCACAGGACCTACAGTCACATATGGAGGAGGACAGAGAAAAGAGCACAGGACCTACAGTCACATATGGAGGAGGACAGAGAAAAGAGCACAGGACCTACAGTCACATATGGTGGAGGACAGAGAAAAGAGCACAGGACCTACAGTCACATATGGTGGAGATCAGACAAGAGAGCACAGGACCTACAGTCACATATGGAGGAGGACAGAGAAAAGAGCACAGGACCTACAGTCACATATGGAGGAGGACAGAGAAAAGAGCACAGGACCTACAGTCACATATGGTGGAGGACAGAGAAAAGAGCACAGGACCTACAGTCACATATGGTGGAGGTCAGAGAAAAGAATACAGGACCTACAGTCACATATGGTGGAGGTCAGAGAAAAGAACACAGGACCTACAGTCACATATGGTGGAGGACAGAGAAAAGAGCACAGGACCTACAGTCACATATGGTGGAGGACAGAGAAAAGAGCACAGGACCTACAGTCACATATGGGTGAAGTCAGAGAAAAGAGCACAGGACCTACAGTCACATATGGTGGAGGACAGAGAAAAGAGTACAGGACCTACAGTCACATATAGGTGAAGTCAGAGAAAAGAGCACAGGACCTACAGTCACATATGGGTGAAGTCAGAGAAAAGAGCACAGGACCTACAGTCACATATGGTGGAGGACAGAGAAAAGAGCACAGGACCTACAGTCACATATGGGGGAGGTCAGAAAAAAAGAGCACAGGACCTACAGTCACATATGGGGGAGGTCAGAAAAAAGAGCACAGGACCTACAGTCACATATGGGGGAGGTCAGAGAAAAGAGCACAGGACCTACAGTCACATATGGGGGAGGTCAGAGAAAAGAGCACAGGACCTACAGTCACATATGGGGGAGGTCAGAGAAAAGAACACAGGTCCTTCAGTCACATATGGGGGAGGTCAGAGAAAGAGCACAGGACCTACAGTCACATATGGGTGAAGTCAGAGAAAAGAGCACAGGACCTACAGTCACATATGGGAGAGGTCAGAGAAAAGAGCACAGGACCTACAGTCACATATGGGGGAGGTCAGAGAAAAGAACACAGGTCCTTCAGTCACATATGGGGGAGGTCAGAGAAAGAGCACAGGACCTACAGTCACATATGGGTGAAGTCAGAGAAAAGAGCACAGGACCTACAGTCACACATAGGGGAGGTCATAGATGTTTTGGGTTGTTTTGCTCCTCTGGCACTGGGGGTCTTGACTGTGTACAAGACATCATTTGAAGATACTAGAGGATTTTGGGTACAATGTAGAGCCCAGTGTCTGAGGTCAGGGGTCTCTATCAGGACAAAGACCCCAAACATCAAGAAGCCCCAGAAATGGAGGAAACAAAGTGCTGGAGAGATCTGAAGTGGCAGCAATGGCCGGATCTAAATCCCATAGATCACCTGTGGAGAGATCTGAAGTGGCTGCAATAGCCGGATCTAATTCCCATTGATCACCTGGGGAGAGATCTGAAGATTGGGAGAAGACGAGAGACCGGAGCAGATTATAAAGAAGAGGAGAAGCTCCAGGAGGAGAAGCTTGTGGAGGTTATAGGAGGCAACTGATCGCAGGGTTTATTACACGGGGAAACAACTATTAGGATGAGGAACAATTGTGTCCGGGACATTTTTCACGTTTTTTGTGACATTTTGTTTTCCTTTCAATCACTGTTTTCTGTGTTTCAATTCACACGAAGGAAATAAACGTGTGTATAGCAGAACATGGGAATATTCTGGAGAAATACTTCATCATCTGGAACAATTTCAAGGTGCGGACACTCTTGGCCATGACTATACAGTGACCAGGGATTGGAAGACATTGGGTGGGGGGAGGACATTACACATCTCATTCACAACGCCCACGCCCTGAGCTCCAGCACTCACCTCCATGGAGGTCCCGCTGACCAATGTTGAGCCCAAATGGATAAAGACTGGGGAAGAGAATGAGGCAGAACGACAGCGCCAAGACCTGGAGAGGAAAAGAAGACACAGAAGTTATGGAGCAGCGCCAGGCAGAATGGGAAATTCACCAAAGGAAATGCATCAGGAGCGCACACTCACAGCAGCACTGCACCAGGACCAGGCTCACACACTCACACAGCAGCACTGCACCAGGACCAGGCTCACACTCACAGCGGCACTGCACCAGGACCGGGCTCACACACTCACAGCAGCACTTCACCAGGACCAGGCTCACACACTCACAGCAGCACTGCACCAGGACCAGGCTCACACACTCACACAGCAGCACTGCACCAGGACCAGGCTCACACTCACAGCGGCACTTCACCAGGACCAGGCTCACACACTCACAAAAGCACTGCACCGGAACCGGGCTCACACACTCACAGCGGCACTGGACCAGGACCAGGCTCGCTCACTCACAAAGGCACCGGGACCAGGCTCACACACTCACAGCGGCATCGCACCAGGACCGGGCTCACACACTCAGTGGCACTGCACCAGGACCGGGCTCACACACTCACAGCAGCACAGCACCAAAATCAGGCTCACACACTCACAGCGGCACTGCATCGGGACCAGGCTGACACACTCACAGCAGCACTGCACCAGGACCGGGTTCACACACTCACAGTGATACCGTATCGGGACCGGGTGCACACACTCACAGTGGCACCGCACCAAGACCGGGCTCAAACACTCAGTGGCACCGCACCAGGACTAGGCTCACACACTCACAGCAACACTGCACCAGGACCAGGCTCACACACTCACAGCGGCACTGCACCAGGATCGGGCTCACACACTCACAGCAGCACTTCACCAGGATCGGGCTCACACACTCACAGCAGCACTTCACCAGGACCAGGCTCACACACTCACAACAGCACTTCACCAGGACCGGGCTCACACACTTACAGCAGCACTTCACCAGGATCGGCTCACACACTCACAGCAGCACTTCACCAGGACCAGGCTCACACACTCACAACAGCACTTCACCAGGACCGGGCTCACACACTTACAGCAGCACTTCACTAGGACCAGGCTCACACAGTCACAGCAGCTCTTCACCAGGACCGGGCTCACATACACACACAAACCGCGGCATTATACCAGGACCGGGCTCACACACTCACAGCAGCACTACACCGAAACCGGCTCTCTCTCACACACACACAACACACACACACAGCACTGGGACCAGGCTCACACACTCACAGAAGCACTGCACCGGAATCGGACTCACACACTCACAGCGGCACTGCACCAGGACCAGGCTCGCACACTCACAAAGGCACCGGGACCAGGCTCACACACTCACAGTGGCACTGCACCAGGATCGGGCTCACACACTCACAGCGGCACCGCACCAGGATCAGGCTCACACACTCACAGCGGCACTGCATCGGGACCAGGCTCACACACTCACAGCAGCACTGCACCAGGACCGGGTTCGCACACTCACAGTGATACCGTATCGGGACCGGGCTCACACACTCACAGTGGCACCGCACCAGGACTAGGCTCACACACTCACAGCAGCACTGCACCAGGTCCGGGCTCACACACTCACAGTGATACCGCACCAGAACCGGGCTCACACACTCACAGTGATACCGCACCAGAACCGGGCTCACACACAGCGTCACCACACCGGGACCAGGCTCACACACTCACAGCGGCACTGCACCAGGAACAAGTTCACACACTCACAGCGGCACTGCACCGGGACCGAGCTCACACACTCACTCACAGCGGCCCTGCACCAGGACCAAGCTCACACACTCACTCACAGCGGCCCTGCACCAGGACCGAGCTCACACACTCACAGCGGCATTGCACCAGGACCGGGCTCACACACTCACAGCGGCACCGCACCAGGACCGAGCTCACACACTCACAGCGGCACTGCACCAGGACCGGGCTCACACATGCACAGAGTAACTATATGAAAACTGGGTTCAACACACTTACATAACTACCAACAGAGAATGCAGACTGGAAGAGGTGCTGCAGCAGAAGCGCCACTCACCATTACACAGGTGCTGGAGGAGCTGGTCCTGGCTCCAGTCTGGCTGAGCAGAGACTGCAGGTTTCTCAGCTGCTGGATGAGGGAGCTACAGAAGAGCAGAAACCACCATTACACTATGGCTGATGGAAATTACCAGTCATGTGACATAAGAGTCACAAACCAGTAAAGAAACCATAAATAAAAGCTACATGTGAAGTCACTGCCCACAAGTAACCACACTACTTAGATGGAGTATAAGGCAGACACATTGTGATACTCACTAGTTCTGTCTCTGCAGCTGCTGAACCTTCTTCTGTAACTCCTGATTGTGAGTGGTGCACACAGTGACCCTATAGAAGACACAGAGGAACAAGGTGATCAGAGACACGATTGAGGTGAGGAGGCTGAGCCCGACCACCACTGAGGAGGACACAGAAGAGCAAGGTGCTCAGAGACACGGCCGAGGTGAGCAGACTGAGCCTGACCACCACTGAGCAAGACACAGAAGAACAAGGTGTTCAGTGCTCAGAGACACGGCCGAGGTGAGGAGGCTGAGCCCGACCACCACTGAGGAGGACACAGAAGAACAAGGTGTTCAGTGCTCAGAGACACGGCCGAGGTGAGGAGACTGAGCCCGACCACCACTGAGCAAGACACAGAAGAACAAGGTGTTCAGAGCTCAGAGACACGGCCGAGGTGAGGAGACTGAGCCCGACCACCACTGAGGAGGACACAGAAGAACAAGGTGTTCAGTGCTCAGAGACACGGCCGAGGTGAGGAGGCTGAGCCCGACCACCACTGAGGAGTACACAGAAGAACAAGGTGTTCAGTGCTCAGAGACACGGCCCAGGTGAGGAGGCTGAGCCCGACCACCACTGAGCAAGACACAGAAGAACATGGTGTTCAGTGCTCAGAGACATGGCCCAGGTGAGGAGGCTGTGCCCGACCACCACTGAGGAAGACACAAAAGAACAAGGTGTTCAGTGCTCAGAGACACGGCCGAGGTGAGGAGGATGAGCCCGACCACCACTGAGGAGGACACAGAAGAACAAGGTGTTCAGTGCTCAGAGACACAGCCGAGGTGAGGAGGCTGAGCCCGACCACCACTGAGGAGGACACAGAAGAACAAGGTGTTCAGTGCTCAGAGACACAGCCGAGGTGAGGAGGCTGAGCCCGACCACCACTGAGCAAGACACAGAAGAACAAGGTGTTCAGTGCTCAGAGACACGGCCGAGGTGAGGAGACTGAGCCCGACCACCACTGAGGAGGACACAGAAGAACAAGGTGTTCAGTGCTCAGAGACACAGCCGAGGTGAGGAGGCTGAGCCCGATCACCACTGAGGAGGACATAGAGGAACAAGGTGTTCAGTGCTCAGAGACACGGCCGAGGTGAGGAGGCTGAGCCCGACCACCACTGAGCAAGACACAGAAGAACATGGTGTTCAGTGCTCAGAGACATGGCCCAGGTGAGGAGGCTGTGCCCGACCACCACTGAGGAAGACACAGAAGAACAAGGTGTTCAGTGCTCAGAGACACGGCCGAGGTGAGGAGGCTGAGCCCGATCACCACTGAGGAGGACATAGAGGAACAAGGTGTTCAGTGCTCAGAGACACGGCTGAGGTGAGGAGGATGAGCCCGACCACCACTGAGCAAGAGAAGAGCAAGGTGTTCAGTGCTCAGAGACACGGCCGAGGTGAGGAGGCTGAGCCCGACCACCACTGAGCAAGACACAGAAGAACAAGGGGTTCAGAGCTCAGAAACACAGCCGAGGTGAGGAGGCTGAGCCCGACCACCACTGAGGAGGACACAGAAGAACAAGGTGTTCAGAGCTCAGAGACACGGCCGAGGTGAGGAGGCTGAGCCCGACCACCACTGAGCAACACACAGAAGAACAAGGTGTTCAGAGCTCAGAGACACGGCCGAGGTGAGGAGGCTGAGCCCGACCACCACTGAGCAAGACACAGAAGAACAAGGGGTTCAGAGCTCAGAAACACAGCCGAGGTGAGGAGGCTGAACCCGACCACCACTGAGCAACACACAGAAGAACAAGGTGTTCAGTGCTCAGAGACACGGCCGAGGTGAGGAGGCTGAGCCCAACCACCACTGAGGAGGACACAGAAGAACAAGGTGATCAGTGCTCAGAGAGACGGCCGAGGTGAGGAGGCTGAGCCCGACCACCACTGAGGAGGACACAGAAGAACAAGGTGATCAGTGCTCAGAGAGACGGCCGAGGTGAGGAGGCTGAGCCCGACCTCCACTGAGCAAACACAGAAGAACAAGGGGTTCAGTGCTCAGAGACACGGCCGAGGTGAGGAGGCTGAGCCCGACCACCACTGAGGAGGACACAGAAGAACAAGGTGATCCGTGCTCAGAGACACGGCCGAGGTGAGGAGGCTGAGCCCGACCACCACTGAGCAAGACACAGAAGAACAAGGTGTTCAGTGCTCAGAGACACGGCCGAGGTGAGGAGGCTGAGCCCGACCACCACTGAGCAAGACACAGAAGAACAAGGTGTTCAGTGCTCAGAGACACGGCCGAGGTGAGGAGGCTGAGCCCGACCACCACTGAGCAAGACACAGAAGAACAAGGTGTTCAGTGCTCAGAGACACGGCCGAGGTGAGGAGACTGAGCCTGACCTCCACTGAGCAACACACAGAAGAACAAGGTGTTCAGTGCTCAGAGACACTGCCGAGGTGAGGAGGCTGAGCCCGACCACCACTGAGTAAGACACAGAAGAACAATGTGTTCAGTGCTCAGAGACACGGCCGAGGTGAGGAGGCTGAGCCCGACCACCACTGAGGAGGACACAGAAGAACAAGGTGTTCAGAGCTCAGAGACACGGCCGAGGTGAGGAGGTGAGCCGACCACCACTGAGCAAGACACAGAAGAACAAGGTGTTCAGAGCTCAGAGACACGGCCGAGGTGAGGAGGCTGAGCCCGACCACCACTGAGGAGGACACAGAAGAACAAGGTGTTCAGAGCTCAGAGACACTGCCGAGGTGAGGAGGCTGAGCCCGACCACCACTGAGGAGGACACAGAAGAACAAGGTGTTCAGAGCTCAGAGACACGGCCGAGGTGAGGAGGCTGAGCCCGACCACCACTGAGGAGGACACAGAAGAACAAGGTGTTCAGAGCTCAGAGACACTGCCGAGGTGAGGAGGCTGAGCCCGACCACCACTGAGGAGGACACAGAAGAACAAGGTGTTCAGAGCTCAGAGACACAGCCGAGGTGAGGAGGCTGAGCCTGACCACCACTGAGCAAGACACAAGAAGAACAAGGTGTTCAGTGCTCAGAGACACGGCTGAGGTGAGGAGGATGAGCCCGACCACCATGAGGAGGGACACAGATGAGCAAGGTGTTCAGTGCTCAGAGACATGGCCGAGGTGAGGAGGCTGAGCCCGACCACCACTGAGCAACACACAGAAGAACAAGGTGTTCAGAGCTCAGAGACACGGCCGAGGTGAGGAGGCTGAGCCGACCACCACTGAGCAACACACAGAAGAACAAGGTGTTCAGAGCTCAGAGACACGGCCGAGGTGAGGAGGCTGAGCCCGACCACCACTGAGCAAGACACAGAAGAACAAGGGGTTCAGAGCTCAGAAACACAGCCGAGGTGAGGAGGCTGAACCCGACCACCACTGAGCAACACACAGAAGAACAAGGTGTTCAGTGCTCAGAGACACAGCTGAGGTGAGGAGGCTGAGCCCGACCACCACTGAGCAAGACACAGAAGAACAAGGTGTTCAGTGCTCAGAGACACAGCCGAGGTGAGGAGGCTGAGCCCGACCACCACTGAGGAGGACACAGAAGAACAAGGTGTTCAGTGCTCAGAGACACAGCTGAGGTGAGGAAACTGAGCCCGACCTCCACTGAGCAAGACACCAAAGATGTGAAGAAAAAACAGCTCTGTAGCGCCCCCTTATCATCAGGACAATCAGGGAATCGACCGGGGTAAGGAAGGGGCGGATACTCCATTATACTCCTTATATTAGATACACTGACCTGTTCTCCAGCCCGTCCACATATTCCTTCTTTTTTTTCCGGCTCTCCTGTGCCGATCGCTTGTTCCGGATCTTTCTACGGACACGTTTCAAAGCACGCTCCTCCGTCTGCAAGAACAATGAAAATCATTTACTGAAGTCCCACAGCCCCAAATCACCAGGCCTGAAATCATCTATATAACCACAGTCAGATAATGGCAGCCATCATTACCTTGGTGAGGGGCAGGTGCTGGGGTAACGAGACTCCTTCTTTACCCAGCAGCCGAGATTCCTCCTCCGTTAAATGCAGAACCTGTCACACAGAGCGAAACGTTTCACCTACAGGTCAGAGCACACGGAGGATATCTGCCCATGAGCAGCAGACCACGACTCACCTGATCCATCCGGTACTGATCTTCATCCTCATCATCCTCCTCCTCCTCCATACAAAGACTAACCGGGTCCATCAGCTCCAGATGAGACTGCTCCACACACACGTCTGCAGAAAACAAACCAAGTAACATGGCACACGAGACGGGAATATGGGAGCTCTATACAAGGCATTACATAGACCAGATCAATATAAAAAGAACATCAGAGAGAAGGATATCAGGAGAGGACAGGTCAGATATCTGGAGATGGTGAGAACTTTAGAGTGCAGGATATCAGGAGAAGACAGGTCAGATATCTGGAGGTGGTGAGATCATCAGAGTGCAGGATATCAGGAGAGACAGGTCAGATATCTGGAGATGGTGAGACCATCAGAGTGCAGGATATCAGGAGAAGACAGGTCAGATATCTGGAGATGGTGAGAACATCAGAGTGCAGGATATCAGGAGAAGACAGGTCAGATATCTGGAGGTGGTGAGATCATCAGAGTGCAGGATATCAGGAGAGGACAGGTCAGATATCTGGAGATGGTGAGAACATCAGAGTGCAGGATATCAGGAGAGGACAGGTCAGATATCTGGAGGTGGTGAGATCATCAGAGTGCAGGATATCAGGAGAAGACAGGTCAGATATCTGGAGATGGTGAGAACATCAGAGTGCAGGAATATCAGGAGAAGACAGGTCAGATATCTGGAGATGGTGAGAACATCAGAGTGCAGGATATCAGGAGAAGACAGGTCAGATATCTGGAGGTGGTGAGATCATCAGAGTGCAGGATATCAGGAGAAGACAGGTCAGATATCTGGAGATGGTGAGAACATCAGAGTGCAGGATATCAGGAGAAGACAGGTCAGATATCTGGAGATGGTGAGAACATCAGAGTGCAAGGGTATCAGGAGAAGACAGGTCAGATATCTGGAGATGGTGAGAACATCAGAGTGCAGGATATCAGGAGAGGACAGGTCAGATATCTGGAGATGGTGAGAACATCAGAGTGCAGGATATCAGGAGAAGACAGGTCAGATATCTGGAGATGGTGAGAACATCAGAGTGCAGGATATCAGGAGAAGACAGGTCAGATATCTGGAGATGGTGAGACCATCAGAGTGCAGGATATCAGGAGAAGACAGGTCAGATATCTGGAGATGGTGAGAACATCAGAGTGCAGGATATCAGGAGAAGACAGGTCAGATATCTGGAGATGGTGAGACCATCAGATGTGCAGGATATCAGGAGAAGACAGGTCAGATATCTGGAGATGGTGAGAACATCAGAGTGCAGGATATCAGGAGAAGACAGGTCAGATATCTGGAGATGGTGAGAACATCAGAGTGCAGGATATCAGGAGAAGACAGGTCAGATATCTGGAGATGGTGAGAACATCAGAGTGCAGGATATCAGGAGAAGACAGGTCAGATATCTGGAGATGGTGAGAACATCAGAGTGCAGGATATCAGGAGAAGACAGGTCAGATATCTGGAGATGGTGAGAACATCAGAGTGCAGGATATCAGGAGAAGACAGGTCAGATATCTGGAGATGGGAGACCATCAGAGTGCAGGATATCAGGAGAAGACAGGTCAGATATCTGAGATGGTGAGAACATCAGAGTGAAGGATATCAGGAGAAGACAGGTCAGATATCTGGAGATGGTGAGAACATCAGAGTGAAGGATATCAGGAGAAGACAGGTCAGATATCTGGAGATGGGGAGACAATCAGGTGCAGGATATCAGGAGAAGACAGGTCAGATATCTGGAGATGGTGAGAACATCATAGTGCAGGATATCAGGAGAAAGACAGGTCAGATATCTGGAGATGGTGAGAACATCAGAGTGCAAGGATATCAGGAGAAGAAAGGTCAGATATCTGGAGATGGTGAGACCATCAGAGTGCAGGATATCAGGAGAGGACAGGTCAGATATCTGGAGATGGTGAGACCATCATTGTGCAGGATATCAGGAGAGGACAGGTCAGATATCTGGAGATGGTGAGGACATCAGAGTACAGGATATCAGGAGAAGACAGGTCAGATATCTGGAGATGGTGAGACATCAGGTGCAGGATATCAGGAGAAGACAGGTCAGATATCTGGAGATGGTGAGACCATCAGAGTGCAGGATATCAGGAGAAGACAGGTCAGATATCTGGAGATGGTGAGAACATCAGAGTGCAGGATATCAGGAGAAGAAAGGTCAGATATCTGGAGATGGTGGAGACCATCAGAGTGCAAGATATCAGGAGAAGACAGGTCAGATATCTGGAGATGGTGAGGACATCAGAGTGAAGGATATCAGGAGAAGACAGGTCAGATATCTGGAGATGGCGAGAACCATCAGAGTGCAGGATATCAGGAGAAGACAGGTCAGATATCTGGAGATGGTGAAAACATCAGAGTGAAGGATATCAGGAGAAGACAGGTCAGATATCTGGAGATGGCGAGTCCTTAATCGTGCAGGATATCAGGAGAAGACAGGTCAGATATCTGGAGATGGTGAGAACATCAGAGTGCAGGATATCAGGAGAAGACAGGTCAGATATCTGGAGATGGTGAGAACATCAGAGTGAAGGATATCAGGAGAAGACAGGTCAGATATCTGGAGATGGCGAGACCATCAGAGTGCAGGATATCAGGAGAAGACAGGTCAGATATCTGGAGATGGTGAGAACATCAGAGTGAAGGATATCAGGAGAAGACAGGTCAGATATCTGGAGATGGCGAGTCCTTAATCGTGCAGGATATCAGGAGAAGACAGGTCAGATATCTGGAGATGGTAAGACCATCAGAGTGCAGGATATCAGGAGAAGACAGGTCAGATATCTGGAGATGGTGAGAACATCAGAGTGCAGGATATCAGGAGAAGACAGGTCAGATATCTGGAGATGGTGAGAACATCAGAGTGCAAGATATCAGGAGGAGACAGGTCAGATATCTGGAGATGGTGAGGACATCAGAGTGCAGGATATCAGGAGAAGACAGGTCAGATATCTGGAGATGGTGAGAACATCAGAGTGCAGGATATCAGGAGAAGACAGGTCAGATATCTGGAGATGGTGAGAACATCAGAGTGCAGGATATCAGGAGAAGACAGGTCAGATATCTGGAGATGGTGAGACCATCAGAGTGCAGGATATCAGGAGAGGACAGGTCAGATATCTGGAGATGGTGAGACCATCAGAGTGCAGGATATCAGGAGAGGACAGGTCAGATATCTGGAGATGGTGAGACCATCAGAGTGCAGGATATCAGGAGAGGACAGGTCAGATATCTGATGATGGTGAGAACATCAGAGTGCAGGATATCAGGAGAAGACAGGTCAGATATCTGGAGATGGTGAGAACATCAGAGTGCAGGATATCAGAGAAACAGGTCAGATATCTGGAGGTGGTGAGATCATCAGAGTGCAGGATATCAGGAGAAGACAGGTCAGATATCTGGAGATGGTGAGAACATCAGAGTGCAGGATATCAGGAGAAGACAGGTAAGATATCTGGAGATGGTGAGATCATCAGAGTGCAGGATATCAGGAGAGGACAGGTCAGATATCTGGAGATGGTGAGAACATCATAGTGCAGGATATCAGGAGAGGACAGGTCAGATATCTGATGATGGTGAGAACATCAGAGTGCAGGATATCAGGAGAAGACAGGTCAGATATCTGGAGATGGTGAGAACATCAGAGTGCAGGATATCAGGAGAAGACAGGTCAGATATCTGGAGGTGGTGAGATCATCAGAGTGCAGGATATCAGGAGAAGACAGGTCAGATATCTGGAGATGGTGAGAACATCAGAGTGCAGGATATCAGGAGAGGACAGGTCAGATATCACGAGGGCTTCAGACAGCGAGCTACGTGGTGGGAAGGTACAGATGGATCCAGCATGACACAATGTACAGAGGAGTCCATGTTTCTGTATTCACTGAGAACATACCCAGGTCTATGAACACGTCCCCATCACAGGTTTCCGACCTCACACTCTGCAGGGCGTCGATCTCCTGTAGCATGGAGTAGTTGTGTTCAGACTGTACATTGTTGGGGCTGCCTGGTGGAGTTGACTCCCAATTGCCAGGAGATGAGACTGCTGCCTGCCCCTCTGATATTCCGCTGTCACTGGCCAGTGGGGAGCTTGGACCTTCATCTGGTGGATTGCCGAGGAGCTCACACAGGAAGCTGTCCACCGCCGAGTCACTGAATACCTGGATATGACCACAGGTAGTTAGTCCAGAGCTCCATCACGCTCCACCCCCATAATGTAATACAGAGGAGCCCTGCTGCAGAGTGCACCCCCCCACACATACCACAGAGAGCCTGCACGCTCTGCCACGGACAGCGCAGACTCCCCACTCTGCCACACATGACGCAGAGTCTCCATGCTCTGCCACGCACAGTGCAGTCCCATCTCTCCACCACACACAGCGCAGAGAGCCTCCCCGCTCCACCACGCACAGCGCAGGGAGCCTCCCCGCTCCACCACGCACAGCGCAGGGAGCCTCCCCGCTCCACCACGCACAGCGCAGGGAGCCTCCCCGCTCCACCACGCACAGCGCAGGAGCCTCCCCGCTCCACCACGCACAGCGAGCCTCCCCGCTCCACCACGCACAGCGCAGGGAGCCTCCCCGCTCCACCACGCACAGCGCAGGGAGCCTCCCCGCTCCACCACGCACAGCGCAGGGAGCCTCCCCGCTCCACCACGCACAGCGCAGGGAGCCTCCCCGCTCCACCGCGCACAGCGCAGGGAGCCTCCCCGCTCCACCGCTCACAGCGCAGAGAGCCTCCCCGCTCCACCGCACACAATGCAGAGAGCCTCCCCGCTCCACCGCACACAGCGCAGAGAGCCTCCCCGCTCCACCGCACACAGCGCAGAGAGCCTCCCCGCTCCACCGCACACAGCGCAGAGAGCCTCCCCGCTCCACCGCTCACAGCGCAGAGAGCCTCCCCGCTCCACCGCTCACAGCGCAGAGAGCCTCCCCGCTCCACCGCACACAATGCAGAGAGCCTCCCCGCTCCACCGCACACAGCGCAGAGAGCCTTCCCACTCCACCACACAGAGCGCCTCTCTTCCTTACCTCGGCATCCAGGGGTCCCCATCCCCCCACCTCCTGGTCACTGTCAGCAGAGACTCCTGGGAACATATTGGCCAACAGATCATCCAGGAAATCTGTGTCCTCCATCTCCTTCATTCCTCCGAAAAGCGACATCTAAGGAAGGGAGCAAGAAAGTCACCACATCCACACCACAGGAAGTAAAAGGAGAAGGGGAAGAAAGGGGCCAATAAGTTACGGGGTGAGACGCTGGCCAAAAAAAGGGGGGAGCGAAACATCGGCCAAAATGAGAGAGGGATGAAGATGAGACATTGGCCACTAAAGGAGGGGGTGAGACACCGGCCATAAAAGGGGGAGGAGAGGGACGAGACACCGGCCATAAAAGGGGGAGGAGAGGGACGAGACACCGGCCATTAAAGGGGGAGGAGAGGGACGAGACACCGGCCATAAAAGGGGGAGGAGAGGGACGAGACACCGGCCATAAAAGGGGGAGGAGAGGGACGAGACACCGGCCATTAAAGGGGGAGGAGAGGGACGAGACACCGGCCAATAAAGGGGGAGGAGAGGGACGAGACACCGGCCAATAAAGGGGGAGGAGAGGGACGAGACACCGGCCATAAAGGGGGAGGAGAGGGACGAGACACCGCCAATAAAGGGGAAGGAGAGGGACGAGACACCGGCCATAAAGGGGGAGGAGAGGGACGAGACACCGGCCAATAAAGGGGGAGGAGAGGGACGAGACACCGGCCATAAAGGGGGAGGAGAGGGACGAGACACCGGCCATAATGGGAGGGGGGTATTAGACATCAGTCAGAAATGTAGAAGAGGGGGATGAGAATCCGGTCATAAAGAGGCATGAAAGAGGGTCAATAAGGGGGAGGGGAGTGAAAGGGGATAAGGGGGATGGGTGAGACAGGGGGTAATAAGGGGGAGGAGCGAGACAAGAGGTAATAAGGGAGAGGAGTGAGACAGGGGATAATAAGGAGGAGGGGCGAGACAGGGGATAATAGGGAGTTAGGGGGAGGGGCGAGACAGGGGATAATAAGGGGGAGGGGCGAGACAGGGGAATAAGGGGGAGGGGTGAGACAGGGGATAATAAGGGGGAGGGGTGAGACAGGGGATAATAAGGGGGAGGGTGATGAGACAGGGGATAATAAGGGGGAGGGGCGAGACAGGGGATAATAAGGGGGAGGGATGAGACAGGGGATAATAAGGGGGAGGGGTGAGACAGGGGATAATAAGGGGGAGGGGCGAGACAGGGGATAATAAGGGGGAGGGGCGAGACAGGGGATAATAAGGGGGAGGGGCGAGACAGGGGATAATAAGGGGGAGGGGCGAGACAGGGGATAATAAGGGGGAGGGGCGAGATAGGGGATAACAAGGGGGACGGGCGAGACAGGGTATAATAAGGGGGAGGGGTGAGACAGGGGGTAATAAGGGGGAGGGGTGAGACAGGGGGTAATAAGGGGGATGGGTGAGACAGGGAGTAATAAGGGGGAGGGCGAGACAGGGGATAATAAGGGGGAGGGGTGAGACAGGGGGTAATAAGGGGGAGGGGTGATACAGGGAATAATAAGGGGGAGGGGCGAGATAGGGGATAATAAGGGGGAGGGGCGAGACAGGATAATAAGGGGGAGGGGCGAGACAGGGGAGTAATAAGGGGGAGGGGCGAGACAGGGAGTAATAAGGGGGAGGGGCGACACAGGAGTAATAAGGGGGAGGGGCGAGATAGGGATAATAAGGGGGAGGGATGAGACAGGGGATAATAAGGGGGAGGGGCTAGAGGGATAATAAGGGGGTGGGGCTAGAGGGGATAATAAGGGGGAGGGGCGAGACAGGATAATAAGGGGGAGGGGCGAGACAGGGATAATAAGGGGGAGGGGTGAGACGGAGTAATAAGGGGGAGGGGCGAGACAGGGGGTAATAAGGGGGAGGGGCGAGACAGGGGGTAATAAGGGGGAGGGGCGAGACAGGGGTAATAAGGGGGAGGGGTGAGACAGGGGGTAATAAGGGGGAGGGGCGAGATAGGGGGTAATAAGGGGGAGGGGCGAGACAGGGGGTAATAAGGGGGAGGGGTGAGACAGGGGATAATAAGGGGGAGGGGCGAGACAGGGGATAATAAGGGGGAGGGGCGAGACAGGGGGTAATAAGGGGGAGGGGCGAGACAGGGTATAATAAGGGGGAGGGGTGAGACAGGGGATAATAGGGGGAGGGGCGAGATAGGGGATAACAAGGGGGATGGGGCGAGACAGGGTATAATAAGGGGGAGGGGTGAGACAGGGGATAATAGGGGGAGGGGCGAGATAGGGGATAACAAGGGGGAGGGGCGAGACAGGGTATAATAAGGGGGCGGGGTGAGACAGGGGATAATAAGGGGGAGGGGCGAGACCGGGGATAATAAGGGGGAGGGGTGAGACAGGGGATAATAAGGGGGAGGGGCGAGACAGGGGATAATAAGGGGGAGGGGTGAGACAGGGGGTATAAGGGGGAGGGGTGAGACAGGGGATAATAAGGGGGCGGGGTGAGACAGGGGATAATAAGGGGGAGGGGCGAGATAGGGGATAACAAGGGGGAGGGGCGAGACAGGGTATAATAAGGGGGAGGGGTGAGACAGGGGATAATAGGGGGAGGGGCGAGATAGGGGATAACAAGGGGGAGGGGCGAGACAGGGTATAATAAGGGGGCGGGGTGAGACAGGGGATAATAAGGGGGAGGGGCGAGACCGGGGATAATAAGGGGGAGGGGTGAGACAGGGGATAATAAGGGGGAGGGGTGAGACAGGGGATAATAAGGGGGAGGGGTGAGACAGGGGATAATAAGGGGGAGGGGCGAGACAGGGGATAATAAGGGGGAGGGGTGAGACAGGGGGTAATAAGGGGGAGGGGTGAGACAGGGGATAATAAGGGGGCGGGGTGAGACAGGGGATAATAAGGGGGAGGGGCGAGACAGGGGATAATAAGGGGGCGGGGTGAGACAGGGGATAATAAGGGGGAGGGGTATGTGGTTGTGGTAGGTGACATGTTGGGGGCAGTGTCCGGCCTCACTCACCCCCGGCCGCTGTCCCTCTGTCCTGTGTCCGGTCTCTGTCCTATACCCGGGCTCTCTCTCTTTTATCTCTCTCCTCTTCTATCTCCGTCTCTTTTCCTTCTTCTTTCTCTCTTTCTTCTGTCTTTTCCGGGTTCCAACACCACACGGATGACGTCAGTGCCCGGGTCGCGCTGCATGCCGGGATATGTAGTCCGGGATGTGCAGGTTCCTGTACTGCCACGTCTCCAGGCAAGGCACCGCCCTTTCCCCGCCTTTTTTTCCTGTCAACCTATTGGCTAAAGGCACATATGACAGATGCCCCGCCCACAAATTGTGTCTAAATGTGGGGGGGAAGCGCCCGCAATGTTTGGTGAGGTCAGAGCCTGACTGTGTCATGTGACCTGTGCCCCGCCCTCCCCGTCCACCAGAGGGCGCAGCGGCTCCAGGAGTCGTCAGAGAACGATCGGCAACATCCATCGGCGAGGAGAACCGGAGAGCGGCCCGAGAGCGACTGACAGGACGGGAGACCCGGCCCGAGAGCGACTGGCAGGACGGGAGACCCGGCCCGAGAGCGACTGGCAGGACGGGAGTGCCGGCCCGAGAGCGACTGGCAGGACGGGAGACCCGGCCCGAGAGCGACTGGCAGGACGGGAGACCCGGCCCGAGACCGACTGGCAGGACGGGAGACCCGTCCCGAGACCGACTGGCAGGACGGGAGACCCGTCCCGAGGACCGACTGGCAGGACGGGAGACCCGGCCCGAGAGCGACTGGCAGGACGGGAGACCCGGCCCGAGAGCGACTGGCAGGACGGGAGACCCGGCCCGAGAGCGACTGGCAGGACGGGAGACCCGGCCCGAGAGCGACTGGCAGGACGGGAGACCCGTCCCGAGAGCGACTGGCAGGACGGGAGACCCGGCCCGAGAGCGACTGGCAGGACGGGAGACCCGTCCCGAGAGCGACTGGCAGGACGGGAGACCCGGCCCGAGAGCGACTGGCAGGACGGGAGACCCGGCCCGAGAGCGACTGGCAGGACGGGAGACCCGGCCCGAGAGCGACTGGCAGGACGGGAGACCCGTCCCGAGAGCGACTGGCAGGACGGGAGACCCGGCCCGAGAGCGACTGGCAGGACGGGGAACCCGTCCCGAGAGCGACTGGCAGGACGGGAGACCCGGCCCGAGAGCGACTGGCAGGACGGAGACCCGGCCCGAGAGCGACTGGCAGGACGGGAGACCCGGCCCGAGAGCGACTGGCAGGACGGGAGACCCGGCCCGAGAGCGACTGGCAGGACGGGAGTGCCGGCCCGAGAGCGACTGGCAGGACGGGAGACCCGTCCCGAGAGCGACTGGCAGGACGGGAGACCCGTCCCGAGAGCGACTGGCAGGACGGGAGACCCGTCCCGAGAGCGACTGGCAGGACGGGAGACCCGTCCCGAGAGCGACTGGCAGGACGGGAGACCCGTCCCGAGAGCGACTGGCAGGACGGGAGTGCCGTCCCGAGAGCGACTGGCAGGACGGGAGTGCCGTCCCGAGAGCGACTGGCAGGACGGGAGACCCGGCCCGAGAGCGACTGGCAGGACGGGAGACCCGGCCCGAGAGCGACTGGCAGGACGGGAGTGCCGGCCCGAGAGCGACTGGCAGGACGGGAGACCCGGCCCGAGAGCGACTGGCAGGACGGGAGTGCCGGCCCGAGAGCGACTGGCAGGACGGGAGTGCCGGCCCGAGAGCGACTGGCAGGACGGGAGACCCGTCCCGAGAGCGACTGGCAGGACGGGAGACCCGTCCCGAGAGCGACTGGCAGGACGGGAGACCCGGCCCGAGAGCGACTGGCAGGACGGGAGACCCGGCCCGAGAGCGACTGGCAGGACGGGAGACCCGGCCCGAGAGCGACTGGCAGGACGGGAGACCCGGCCCGAGAGCGACTGGCAGGACGGGAGACCCGGCCCGAGAGCGACTGGCAGGACGGGAGACCCGTCCCGAGAGCGACTGGCAGGACGGGAGTGCCGGCCCGAGAGCGACTGGCAGGACGGGAGACCCGTCCCGAGAGCGACTGGCAGGACGGGAGACCCGTCCCGAGAGCGACTGGCAGGACGGGAGACCCGTCCCGAGAGCGACTGGCAGGACGGGAGACCCGTCCCGAGAGCGACTGGCAGGACGGGAGACCCGTCCCGAGAGCGACTGGCAGGACGGGAGACCCGTCCCGAGAGCGACTGGCAGGACGGGAGTGCCGTCCCGAGAGCGACTGGCAGGACGGGAGTGCCGTCCCGAGAGCGACTGGCAGGACGGGAGTGCCGTCCCGAGAGCGACTGGCAGGACGGGAGTGCCGTCCCGAGAGCGACTGGCAGGACGGGAGACCCGGCCCGAGAGCGACTGGCAGGACGGGAGAGCGGGCCCGAGAGCGACTGGCAGGACGGGAGAGCGGGCCCGAGAGCGACTGGCAGGACGGGAGAGCGGGCCCGAGAGCGACTGGCAGGACGGGAGAGCGGGCCCGAGAGCGACCCCTTCTCATGTACAGACCATGGAATCAGTGGTGCTCTGTAAATAAATAATAATAATATACCAGGATGGGGGCATGTATGCCATGATGAGGGATATATGGTGAAGGGGTGTGTGACAGGGCAGGAAGGGACACCAGGCTGATGATCAATCCAACAGAATTGGGGTCGGGAAACTGGAGTAGCTCACGTGAAGAGAATTCTGGAGAGTCTGTAAGAAATCCACAACCAAGATGCCACCCGGCAATCCTAACGCCAGGTTAATGGAAGAAATAGTCCAGTAAGAAAGTTCACTGAATCCAGCCGATGAGGTGCACAACGTAATCCCCTGTGGTAGCTTCTATCAGTCCATACAGGACCTGGCTGCAGCCGCTCGATCCAGTCCCTTCAGCCGTCACAATATATACCAGTATGGGGGGCACATGTACCAGGATGGAGGCATATATACCAGGATGGGGGGTTTATGTACCAGGATGAGGGACATATATGCTGATTGTAAGATGGATACTGGCATTATAAGACGGACCCCATTTAACATGAACACTTTTTTTTTTCTCTTTTCCTTCACCAAATTTGGGGGTGCATCTTATAAGGCGAAAAATATGGTAACTCTTGTGGATAGGAACTATACACTATAAAATCTTATGTAAATTGCAATACAACACACATAGTCTATATGGCTTCGCGCTGAGATTACAATTTGGATTACATTGGTTGTAATATCGGAGCATGTTTCGGCTGCCGGTGCCTGTACGTCTAGCAGTGGCCACTCCATCTCAGGCCTCTCAAAACATTTTCTTGAGAAACACTGCCAGAATGGATAGGAATGTGGTTAAGGGTATAGAGAGGGCCCCGAAATCCGCCAGGAGGGGGGGGGTACGGGACTGGGCTCGCGCACTCTTAAATAGAGAAAGCTTTTGATTTTTAGTTTAAGCACCAGGTTTCAAAGTTCAAGAGTGATCTGATGTATTTTTATTCACTGGATTTGGGAAATCTATTAAGAGCGGCCTGTGTGCTATCATAGATTCATCACATAAGAAGCTCTGTGAGTTTACATCAGATCTTTTGTGACTTTCTAAAAATTAAATTTTTTTATTTTTCTATTAAATTTCCTATTTACATTGCCATTAAAAAATTTATACATATGCATAATACTCAAGAAAAACTGATAAATACTGGGCACTGGTCTTCTTAAAACGAAGCTAGTCACTCGTGATGATTCTGCAGTTAACTTCTGGTGTGCTGGCTATTTATAAGCTCCCAGTTCATTGAAAATGCAATAGAATAATAAAGCCGCACTCACCAAGGTAATGATCTTCAGACTTTATTGCTCCATCAAGACATTGCAGTCATGGGCATCATAGCAGGGGAGGGGGTGCAGGACGGCGGACAACGGCCTGCCGTTTCGCGGTTAAAATTACCGTTTAGAAGGAGAGGGAATCCGGTAACTAGATGGTGTGATGGGCGAAGGGGGTCAGGGGAGCCTAATCTGGCCCTGATGCTGGGGTCCCTGGCTTGCCCTGTTCTCGGAGGTACCTCTGATGGTGAGGAAGTCCGAGTCGCCAACCTTTCTCCTAAGCTCCTAATAAGCCCTAAGATGAGGGCCCCTACCTCCACCCACAGGTCAGGAATCACAGCTACTCCCAAGACAATAGAACTCCAGGAGAGACTTTAGCTCAGCACCAAGGCATCTTCACAGCTCAGTGACCAAGAGTAATAACTATCAAAGGCATCTGACAGAGAAAAGGGAAGGCTACTTTAAGGCTAGGGGGAAGGAACTCCAGGTGAGCCATTCCCAGCCTCACATCAACAAGCAACTGAGCACAAGACCTTCACATCTGTACCTACATCACCAGCAGCTGAGCACAAGACCTTCACATCTATACCTACATCACCAGCAGCTGAGCACAAGACCTTCACATCTATACTTACATCACCAGCAGCTGAGCACAAGACCTTCACCTCCGTGTCTACATCAGCAGCAGCTGAGCACAAGACCTTCACCTCCGTTCCTACATCAGCAGCAGCTGAGCACAAGACCTTCATCTCTGTACATACATCACCAGCAGCTGAGCACAAGACCTTCACATCTATGCCTACATCACCAGCAGCTGAGCACAAGACCTTCACACCATCTAGTTACCTGATTCCCTCTCCTCCAAGCATGACATTACCTCATGCAGGTCCTGAAGGAATGCAAACACAAACAGCAGCATCTGCGAAGTCAGTGCAATCTGAGCACGTGACAGAATGTCATTAAAATTTGTTTCACATACACATGTAATATTGTGGTGCATGTATAATATTTTATATGAGAACAACACATGTCTTCTTTTGTATTTTTATGGAGTGTGGATACTTGTCGGTTATGCACATTGCACATGCAGATATTAGGCCGCAGCTGTAGGGACATCTATATAAGTTGTCTAATTTTGAGATCTACACCAAGAACATGTATATTGTGTATATATATTTTCATCTAGTGTGATTTGTGGGTCACAGTGCCAATATTGAGTTACCGCAATATTACATGCACCTTTACACATAGAATTATATTAATGAAATGCTCTGAATGGGCATAAAAATCGCATCTGTGGTCATACCCTCTATGAGTGTGCACTGAGCGGGACCGTGAATGAAGGTGATACACCGCTGGCGGGTAATCACACATTATGAAATGCGGTTTTATAAAGTGTTTCCTGATGATAGTGTAAATTACCAAAGCAGGTGTTTTGACATGATATATGTACATGTCTCCACACATACATGCTTCTGGATGTTTACACATACATATATTACTTACATTGTAAAGGTCATTTCATTCAATGCAGAATTGATGAGGATTTGTGTATATATGTATTCATTAGTATGGCAGTGTGATCTGGGGAAATACACCTGTGCTGCACCTCTGTTATCTCCCTGAGGTAGGAGGATCCTGATCACGGAAAGATTCAATCAGTGATTGCAATCAAGGTTTACAGGAGATGTTATTTTATTTGTGTATATACAGTGGATAGAGAAAGTATTCACACCCCTATATACAGTGGATACAGAAAGTATTCACACCCCTATATACAGTGGGTACGGAAAGTATTCACACCCCTATATACAGTGGATACAGAAAGTATTCACACCCCTATATACAGTGTGTACAGAAAGTATTCACACCCCTATATACAGCGGGTACAGAAAGTATTCACATCCGTATATACAGCGGGTACAGAAAGTATTAACACCCCTATATACAGCGGGTACAGAAAGTATTCACACCCCTATATACAGTGGGTACAGGAAGTATTCACACCCCTATATACAGCGGGTACGGAAAGTATTCACACCCCTATATACAGTGTGCACAGAAAGTATTCACACCCCTATATACAGCGGGTACAGAAAGTATTCACATCCGTATATACAGCGGGTACAGAAAGTATTCACACCCCTATATACAGCAAGTACAGAAAGTATTCACACCCCTATATACAGCGGGTACAGAAAGTATTCACACCCCTATATACAGCGGGTACAGAAAGTATTCACACCCCTATATACAGCGGGTACAGAAAGTATTCACACCCCTATATACAGTGGGTACAGAAACTATTCACACCCCTATATACAGCGGGTACAGGAAGTATTCACACCCCTATATACAGCAAGTACAGAAAGTATTCACACCCCTATATACAGCAAGTACAGAAAGTATTCACACCCCTATATACAACGGGTACAGAAAGTATTCACATCCCTATATACAGCAAGTACAGAAAGTATTAACACCCCTATATACAGCGGGTACAGGAAGTTTTCAGCCCCCTATATACAGCAGGTACAGAAAGTATTCACACCCCTATATACAGTGGGTACAGAAAATATTCACACCCCTATATACAGTGGGTACAGAAAGTATTCACACCCCTATATACAGCGGGTACAGAAGATATTCACACCCCTATATACAGTGTGTACAGAAAGTATTCACACCCCTATATACAGCGGGTACAGAAAGTATTCACACCCCTATATACAGTGGGTACAGAAAGTATTCACACCCCTATATACAGCGGGTACAGAAAGTATTCACACCCCTATATACAGCGAGTACAGAAAGTATTCACACCCCTATATACAGCGGGTACAGAAAGTATTCACACCCCTATATACAGCGGGTACAGAAAGTATTCACACCCCTATATACAGCGGGTACAGAAAGTATTCACACCCCTATATACAGCGAGTACAGAAAGTATTCACACCCCTATATACAGCGGGTACAGAAAGTATTCACACCCCTATATACAGCGGGTACAGAAAGTATTCACACCCCTATATACAGCGGGTACAGAAAGTATTCACACCCCTATATACAGCGAGTACAGAAAGTATTCACACCCCTATATACAGCTGGTACAGAAAGTATTCACACCCCTATATACAGCGAGTACGGAAAGTATTCACACCCCTATATACAGCGGGTACAGAAAGTATTCAGCCCCTTTACATTTTTCCCTCTTTGTTTCATTGCAGCCGTTTGGTAAATTCTATAAAGGTTATTTTTCCTCATTAATGTCGCTCTGCCCCATCTACACTGGAAAACCAGAAATGTAGATATTTGTGCAAATTTATTAAAAAAGAAAAACCGAAATATCACATGATGATAAGTATTCAGCCCCTTTGCTCAGTATTGATGATAAGTATTCAGCCCCTTTGCTCAGTATTGATGATAAGTATTCAGCCCCTTTGCTCAGTATTGATGATAAGTATTCAGCCCCTTTGCTCAGTATTGATGATAAGTATTCAGCCCCTTTACTCAGTGTTGATGATAAGTATTCAGCCCCTTTGCTTAGTATTGATGATAAGTATTCAGCCCCTTTGCTCAGTATTGATGATAAGTATTCAGCCCCTTTGCTCAGTATTGGTGATAAGTATTCAGCCCCTTTGCTCAGTATTGATGATAAGTATTCAGCCCCTTTGCTCAGTATTGGTGATAAGTATTCAGCCCCTTTGCTCGGTATTGATGATAAGTATTCAGCCCCTTTGCTC